>VZTM01008672.1:83285-155102 GCA_013400555.1 Jacana jacana
GGCCAGGCCCCGGCGGCCGCGCAGCACCCGCGGCTTCCCCCGAGTCGCCGCTCCCCGGGCCGCGGCCTGTCGGACGGACGGTAGGATGGACGGACAACGCTGGGGCTGGGGGACGGCTCCAGCATCGTCCCTCTTGGCCGGCTTCCTCCCTGAATCCCGGTCTTCCTCCCTGGACCCGCCCGAAGGGCACGGCGCAAGAGCCCGCTCTGCAGAAGGAGGTGCTGATTCCCACGGGCTCTCAGAAATCGCCCCCGGCATCAAAATCACTCCACCTGCTCTCGGAAACTGAACCAGCCGAGGAAGCTGTCAGGGACCTATCTTTAGTCCTGTGCTCTGCAGATGGACTGTTAGTCAAGTCCTGCCCACGTGGAGTCTAGTGTTTTATGTTTAAATCTCGGTGTCATGTAGCCAAAAATGCTCCACGGGGAGGTGATCTCCGTGTAGGATGGTTTCTGCCTATTTTTGTAACAGTAAGTGTCAACCGGGGCTTGGAGAAAAAGAGGAATCGTGCAGAGCCTTCTCTCCCGTTCAATGCAACCTGATGTTCTCCCCGGGCACTATGTTGGGGCACGTTTAAATGAAGATAAAATTAAAAATAGGGGGATAGGAAAACCCCAAAGCTATGAAATAAATAATTTGAATTTGCTGCAGCCCTGTCATTTTAGAGATAGGGAAGCATTATCCATGTTAGAGGAAATAGTGCTGTTTCCTTCTGAGCAGTTCTGTGTGAAGGAGCAAGGGCTGAGAGCCAGTTTCTTCTCCAATATTTATGGGACCTCTCCTGCTGCACAGATTCTGGGATCCCATGTCCCTAGGGATGCATGGACTCCATATAGACCCAGCAGAGCAGCTCTGCTGTCCCAGTTAACTGACAGAAAGTGCAGCCTAGAAATGGTGATGAGGAAAACCCATGGAGTCTCCAGTGCTTCCCATTGCTAGGAAGAGAGGCCATCCCTTGCCTTGGGAGTGGGTTAGGGCTGAGTCTGAGGTGCAGAGGGATGGTTTGGGGCCATCTGCTCGAAAGGGTGCAGAGTAGGGCTCGTGGAGGAGCCCTGGCACTGCTGATGAGAGATTGTNAGGTGCAGAGTAGGGCTCGTGGAGGTTGACTGATGGTAGAAGAGTGATGGCAGTGCCATGCCCCTGGCACTGCTGATGAGAGATTGTGAAACTGGGCTTGTGGGTAAGCCCTTGCAGCTTTTTTTACAGGCCACAGACACCTCTTGAAGGGGAAAAAGTCCCATATGTGGGCATTTTCAGGTAATGCAGACTGGCTGATCCCTCAAAAAACCTGCCTCTCAAAGCCAAACAAATTTCCTGGCTTTTTTGGTAGTGTCCAAAACATGCCAGATTTCTTCCTAATCCTATCGCTTTGTGTTATAGTGACAAGAAACCTATTTTTGTGCCCACAGAACAATTCAAGGATTTTACTGCGTCTGCAGGCTGCATTTAGCAGAGCCTGAAGATCAAAAGATATACTATTTTTGTGTGGCCGCCTCTGGAACTCCGCACAGCAGTGTCTGAGGTCCTGGCAGATGATTTTGTCATCAGCGTGTGCCTGAGCAGTGCAGGAATCGTTATCTGCATTGTGCAGAAGCGAGGCTGCAGAACAGAGGGAGAGAGTCAAACTAAAAAAGATCCCCTCGTCTTCAAGCATGTCCATTTTTCATGTCCACACAGAGACTTGCTGACTCAGAAGACTGGTGCTCTGGAGAGGTAGCTGCAGGTCACTGCTCGCTGGTCCTTCTCTTCTGCTTGATGCTCCCATCATCACACGTGAGAGGTATATTTGGTCTCAGCTATGGCCAGGTGCTTCTTTATCTGGTTGCCGCTGTGGCTTACCTTGTGCCCTGCACATCTGCGATTTCCTAAGACAGAACAGCCCAATCTGATGGATATAATATCCCAAAGCCTTTGGATAACAAGGACACAAGGGCTTTTTAAATTAGAGAGACTCATGCTGAGGTCCATCAAAGGTCTGGGCTGGGGATTTATCAATCATCTACAGTAACATGGATGCTGTCCTCTCTGTAGACATCCTGACATGTTTTCTTCCTTCAGAAGTTTCCAGTGTTTCTGGCCAATACAAGCAACAACACAAGGACCATTACTACAGAAACAGCCACGTTTTGCTATCAACCCCCAGTAGTAGATTTTGTTTCCCCCAGCAGAGAGGAGTTGGGGTTGCACACATTCCCTAGGGTCATGAGGGGTCTGGATCCAGCTAATGGTATGTTTGTGTCCAGTTTGGTTTTGTGTAACTCATTTGCCACGTTCCACCAATGGTGCTGGAGGTAGCAGCTTGTGGCAGGGTGGACTGGCAAACTGACTTTACCTACCAAAGCTGTTTTAAAAATAAACATGTGTCTCATCTCTACAACTGGACACTTGCTGGTTATTTCTTAACAAAATTTACTCTGCAGGTCACATATGGATTCCTGTTTAGCAAATGAAAAACTAGAAAATTACTCCAAGTTGACAAAGAAAAGGGCAAAGCAGCATGCTTGGGTCCTAGCTTCCCTCAAACATGCTAAGAGAAGCACCTAAAGATACAGCTGTGACCTGGTCAAGGCTGCCCTGGTTCAGAAGAGGCTGCTAAATAATCTGCCCTGAAGAGCCTTGGGGAAGCACATCCATCTTCTGCCACACTTCCCTGGCAGGGAGAAACCATGACTTTTAGTTTTTTGAGAGCTCTTTACACTTGATCTATACTTGCTGAAGAGTTGCAGTTAGGTTACAGGACATAATCTCAGTACGATTTATTATCAAAGGCTTTTTCCTGAACTCCTTTGACCCTGCAACCTCCTTGATGTTAATCCAGTGCAGGGTCATGGGTGAGGAGGGAATATAGCCCTTTCACTTTCATTCTTCATAGCTGTAATTAATTACCTGCATCATCTTCATCAGTGAGTGCAGTTAAAGGAGGAACAAAAGGGACATCCATCTCTCTAATGCAGAACTGATTTAGATGCTCCTCTGTCAGCATTAGGATGTTACCCATTACACAAACCCACAGTGAGAGCAAAGTGTGTAGCAGAGTCTTCTGGCAAAGAAGCATCCACATGAATACATCTGTCAATATAAAACTTAGTATCCCTGCTTGCAGATGCTTCTCTTTTTTGTATTTATACCGTTACCTACAGGAAGGGATTTCTGACTAGTGATTTCTGTTTACATTAGCCAAAATTGTGCGATGTATTTCCCATTAAATCAAATGGAAAGGGCTCAAATTAGCAGACTCTGCTAAAATATATAGCAGCAGCCTTTGTTTACAGAACATATAAACCCCAAATTTGTCTCAAGATACGTAACAACACTTCCTAAATGTCACAATTAGACAGGTTAAACTGTTGTTCTGTAGAACCTGTTGGAAGAAAGTGTGCATGTTTTTTTTTTCCTTTGTGCAAAATTTCCTTCATAGCTGAAATAAAGCTTTTCAAGTTTGGTTTTTCTTTTTTTTCCCTTCCCTGACCAACTGTCCTCCCAAACCACAAGTTTCCCACAAAATATTGCATTTGGTCAAAACTTACAATTTGGTATCTAGAAATCCTCAGGAAACCATAATCTGTTACTATTAGTCATTACGTTTATCTATTTTTTTGCTTTTTAGCCCAAGTACTTCCAATGTGACTGGAGCCCTAGCCTTGGAGCCCTTCCCACCCAGGAGGGCAGGAGCTGAGTATGCCCAGCACCCAGAAAAGTTACTCTGGAACCCAACAATAAGGTAAATTCCCAACCCCAGTTTACACACAGTCCACCATCATATCACGAATGTGCAGCCTCACACGCTGCTGTGTCCCACATGGCAGCGTCTGTTGAAGACCACAGGTTCTCATTTTTGTACACAGTGTCTCTGCTACCTCTCTCTTACAGCAGCTGGTGTAAGCAGAGCATGGGGATGGATGGAGGCTTGTGAAAACTGGACTTTGCATTGTGTCGACACAGTAATCTGATAGATATGTTGCACAGCATTTTTACGGAAGGTATTTTCATGGAAGGTATTTTCCCCTCTGAAGCCTTGAGAAAATGAACCCCAAATTCATTAGTGGGCTATTAAATTGTTCTGTTGGATACACACAGAGTATTTTACACGGGGTGTGTGGAACAGAAGTGATGTAATATATCAGCTGTCATTCTTAATATTTTATAATGAAGAATATAAATTGTCAGGGGGCTGTCTGAAAAGGCTTACTCAAGGGCATCACATTCTATGTTCTGTTGCTCAAAGGCAGGCTTGGAGAGAGCAATTTCTGGCTCATAAAAGATATGACCATTTGCTTATGTTTCTGTCCTAATACATTATTTCCAGTTGGACCAAACCAAGACTTTTTGGCACAGTCCTTCTCTTGCTCATTTTACCCAACTTGCTTCCCCTCAGGGGAGAGCAGCGTTAAGAGGTAATTGCCCGTGCCTAGTCCCAGCATTAAAAATTAGGTTCTTAGATGTATTTACATATTTGCCCACTTTACAAGCATCCCTGGAGAGCAATCCCTCTTATCTAACCTTGCTGTGGCCCTGTTACACCCTATTGCTGGAATGAATGAATGAGTTTTAAGAGTGCATTTGATTTAAGGGGTACTTCGTGGGGTTAGACACAAGTATGGCTTTTGAAATGGTTCTCTCCAGGGAGGAGTTTTTCTGACTCTGAAGTAGTCATATAGTGGTAAGAAATATCCATTTAAAGGAAATTGTCAACGTTTGGAAAATACAGATGCTACACCCAAGTTCTTTCGAGGGCCGATGCAAAGGTACCTTTTCAGGAAAGCTCCTACATATGCACTTCATATCAGGTTCACATCTAAATGCCTTCCTGACTATGATACTTTCTTGAACATAAGCCAGATCCTTAATTTTCAAAGAGATGCCCAAGTCCATCTGGGGCAATCTCTTCTGATTCACTGTTGACTTTCAAATTTCAGAATTTGTGCATACTCTCTTTCATTAGATGGAAGAAGTTTTCATCAGTGAGAGCCTGACTAATTAAGTTGGTTTTCTGCTGAAATTGTGATGTTGTATCTTTCGGGGTCTGTGAAGTGTGGAAGCTCTTTACAGGGTTGGTGGCTGCCTTCCCAATGCCAGGGGGATTTCTGGATTGGACAAGTTGGAAAAGAAGCAAACCCCTCAAGATTAATTTAATCTTTGTCATCAACAGCAGAGAAATGTTAGCAAGCAGTCCAAATGAGCTAGCAACAGACTGTTGTTGTGAAGGTAGGTCTCCTTTTTGAGTGAAAGGAGACTGTAGCCCCACTGAAGGAGGGGACAGTTCACAGCCACTGGGACCTGCCAGATGGTATCACGGGAAATACACTGAGAAAGTGAAGAGCAGTTGAGGTCGAAGGTCTCCTTTCCTTGGAAACTTCACCTGCGCAGAGGTGGGATTGTACTGATGTCTGCAGAAGCAGATGGCTGAGCGGACACCACATGTGACACCTAGCAGAGGAGACAGTACCTAACCAAGTGTGAGGCTTGTCCCTGTACCCCTGCAGCACCATGGGAAGTGGTGCTCCTGAATAGCCTTGGGGAAAGCAGCAAAGGTCTGACAAAACAGTTGCTCATGGCAATGTGCCATTGAACGAGGTCTCCTCACCCTCTACAGGTGGCCCCCAAATCATCTAAGATTCAGGAAATCTTCTGCTTTGAATGGCCAGACTTATCCTGATTATGACTGGAAGAAATTCTGCTCCCTGAGGGAATAATTAGGAAGCTGAGCTGAAACTTGTGTTGAGCACTTTCCCTTTACAGTGGTTTTCCTTTGCAATTTGGAGGGTAATTCTTGTTTGAAATCATTGTGCACATCTCACTGTAGCAGATGCCGTGTTATTCTTCCCATGACCATCAGGAGAGGAAACAGTGAAGTTAGGGGTAAAGTGATGAACCATCTCATCTGAAAAAAAACCCATTTTTTTTCTTCCTGTAAAGCTGAAGTCACTTCAGGTAATCGTAACTGCAAGCAGCTTTGCCGTACCCTGGTGCAACCTAATGCCTTTGCCTAGTATCATGAGTTAAAATGGTTCAGTTTATGGCATCCAACATTGTTGTTTTCTAAATAAGGAAGTATGAGTAATTAGAAATCTCCTGTTTTAGTATTGCCATAGAAACAAGCCATGTGAGAAGTAAATGAACTGTGTGTACAGAGCTGGATCAGGTCTTATTGAATCTATAGGAATAAAGCGAACAATAGTGAAAGAGTCCTGGGGACTGAATATCCCAGTCAGCAGAGCATTGAAAACCCCTAACATTGTTCGCCCTGCCACCATGTGTTTCTTTGTTCTCGATAAAATTAATTCTGTGCACTATCCATGTACACTCATTTGGCTTTGTCTCGTAATAGTGACTAACAGTAAGAGAACAAAAATGAACACATTTTCCTGTCAGGCTGTAGATTTTCTACGAGTGGTTCACAAATGATTTTTTAATATAAAAGGTGAGTTTTTTATTAAACATTACATTTGAAAATATATATTCAAACCAGTAGCTGTTCATCCATTACAGTGGGTAATAAGGAAACTAATGACAAGTGACTAAACCTTTTCCCAGAGGACTGAACAATTTGCATAAGCAATGCCTACCTCCACAAGCCACTTTCTCTCCCACAAATACAGTAAAGTTTTAAGTCAAATGTCACATGTGAGGAACACTCATAAAAGAAAATAAGGAAGAAATATCAGACTCCTGAACCAACACAGTTGTCAAACTTAAAAAGCTCCGTGGTTATCATTTACATCAAAAAATATAAATATTCATACCATCCTAATAGCACCAGAATGTAGTGAGAGGCTCATATCGTGACTGCTGATCAGAGTTACAGGTTTGATTGAAACCCCAGGTATGCTGTTTATATAGGATAGAATCTTGTGTAGAACTACTGACAGCACACATGCCTGTGCAGCTGGAGTGATTTCAGTGAGGAAGTGATCATATTTAAATGGGTAGTAGAGATCTCTGAATCTAAATGGGATTAGTTGGAGACGGTAAGAGCAGTACGGCTTACATGGGATGTAAAGGAGTTCTTTTGAAATGCTTGTCACAAGTGCAGATAAGCATAATTCTGGAGAGTCACAAAGGGCAAAGTCCAGCGGTTCTGGCCTTGCAGTGCCCTGCTGATGCTGAAAGAGCAGCTTCCCCTATCAGTCATGATAAGGTGATATGTCCTGTGTCCTTGCCCTGCCCCATTGCCTCTTTTCTCTCCTGCACACTGTGCTCTCTTCACTGTGAGTAAGGGCTGTGGGTAGCACAGAACTCCAGTAACTTTGGCAACAACATATTTGAATTGTCATGGACTGGATTTTGCAATGAGCTGAATATTTAGGCAGCAGTTTAGCAAAGGACATTCTCCTAGGCACGGGTTTGGCCCCGTGTAGAGCAGCAGGAAGTGCTGGTGATGCTGAGGACCAGCTCACCTGTGTGCTGGGTTATGCTGGATGAGCTCTGGGCTGCTCCTGTGGACTGAAGGGCTTTAGCACCTGACACATTGTTAAATGCATTCGTATTTGTAAATGCATTGCATCATCTGGTTTGGTTTCTTCCCAAATGAATCCATTCTGTGGCTTCTGTGCCTGCTGTGCAGTAAGACAAAGCCCAGTGGGGACAACCAGGTGAGTGCCTGGAAACAAACATTCCTTATGGGAAATAAAAACCTTCATGTCAACACATCTTTTATTGACCAGGGCTGGAGTTCCCAACTTCTATCGACAGCAAAAGATGAGCTGAGCTTTTCAAATGAGCTGAGGCAAAGCACTATGCCCCCCCACCTGCAGAGTTTCAACAAGAACTAAGTCTCTGGAAGAACAAACTTAATTCCCAAAGTTTTGTTTAAGCTTACTTCAAAAATAGTCAGTTGTCCTACATTCTTAAATCAAAGGAGACACCTAAATAACTCCAGAATTCTGTTAGTATTTGTCACACATAAATATATTGGCCTGTATTCTTAAATAGCTTCTGATTTCTGAAAGTCAGGTTAGTCTTGTCTCTTAGAACCATCATTCTGATTTTAATTATTTATTTGCAGGCAGAGAAATAGAACTCTTTCATGGTATGCCTTGTTGGGCTGGAAGTTTGAAAATGAGCATTG
This sequence comes from Jacana jacana, assembly GCA_013400555.1. Classification (NCBI taxonomy): domain Eukaryota; kingdom Metazoa; phylum Chordata; class Aves; order Charadriiformes; family Jacanidae; genus Jacana; species Jacana jacana. Next base: position 91,354 of record VZTM01008672.1, read on the forward strand.
CTGTAGTAGACACAGAATATACATCATAGACTCCAAACTAGGCAGGAATGAAAAAAAATAAAGTCATTGTAAATGTTTTTTAATTACTGGGTTGTGTTGCTTTTGACTTGTAATAAAGGACATTTTCTGCTTTGAAGAGGAAAGCTGTCTGGGAGCAAAGCCAGGAGTAGCAGTGGTAGGAGGAAGAAAGAAGAGAACTAAACAGATATTTTTGTTACAAATTGTCCAGAAAGTGGCTGCTTGTAAAGGTTTAGTAAAACACATAGTACTCATAATTTTTTGCACTGCAGAGGCCCTCCTTTGCACTAAGGAGGCTCCATGGAAAGATACACACATTAACATTAACAATAGCTACTGCTTTCAATTGCTCCATGTGCTTTGGGGGAAAGTAAATACCTAAAAACCAAAATAACCCCCTCTCAACTACTCCTTCCCATCCAGTACTATTATGTTTTAAAAATTAGCTGTCCACAAAAGCAAGCTTCTTTCAGCTTCATGACTTGCAGAGTAAATATCGTAAGGAAGATAAGATTTGTCATGGCTGCAGTCTCTGCATTTGGCCTGGAGCTGCCTATCTGTCCTTTGCACACATACAATCATGCTCCCTTTGCCTCCCCCTCTCTATGTGTTTCAAATTGACAACAACCCAAGAGAGAAGGGTAGGTCACGTACGTGTCCGTCACTGTTGGGCTGCTCCATGCACCTTGTGATTAGGAGGCGTCGCTGACACAACAGCAAGACACCAAAGGAAACAGTAGGCTGGTGTTTCATTGTGGGGCTGGGGTTGTCCCCTCTGTGGCTCAGATGGTCCCATATCTCAAGGACAGTCACTTGCCAGCCTTGCCAGCGTCCTGGCTTGCTGCCTCTGTGGTCCAAAGGGGACCTACAGGAGCAACTTTAGCTTGCAGCGTATTGCACTGCAGCACCAAGCTCTAGCTCTCTCTCTTTTGGTGCATGCAATGCTTTTCTCTACCCATCCCCAAAATGCCCAGGAGAACTAGAAGCCAGCTGAAAGGAAGTTGGCACCTATACCAAGATGAGGTGGTGAGGAAGAAGAAGGAAACATTGCATGTGGTTTCAGGGTGTTAAGCCTGCTTTCCATGGGGAGCACCTCTGGTGTATCGACCTGAGGACTGACTGCTACTCCTGGATATGTGAAGCTTAACTCACACAGTGCGTGTCCCACATCAGCCATGGGTTACAAAGCAGGCAGCAGCTCTGGATAACACCTGCATGCGTTTGACCTGTGGACACCCAGTCACAGATTTCTGCAAGGCCCTCTTCTCTGTAACTTCAATGCACTCCTCTCTGTGGCACTAAATTAGCCCTGACTTTGCCTCCATCTGCACAGAATGAACACTCCTGTGCAGCAATAGGTCTCTAGGTTGGTTTAAATCAGTCACACAATCAGTTCTACCAAAGCACTCAAAACCCTTTTCCGTAACTGGAGCTATTCCATGATAAATTTCAGCATTTCAGCTTTTGGCCTGGAAGAACTTCAGATACGCTGAAAGGTTATTACAAACAGATAAAAGAATCTGTATTTTTCCATTTGTCCTAGTTCTTATGTTTGAATTTAAATTATCTATGCCAAGATAGAACCAGAAATATTTCATTTAGAAACTTGAAAATATTACCAAAGTTTGAGGAATTGAAAGTGAAAATTGAGGCTGAAGCCCCAGCTGGGTGATGGGTTTTTTAGGTTGGCCTAAAATTGACATATATGATTGGAGTTTCTAGTATTTTTGTCATTTCCATAGGAGTTGGAATTCTAAACCAGGTGTAATGATTAAGTGACAAGTGCATCGTTTTGATTCATGGAAGTGAAGTTGCAAATGTGATTAAAATGCTTGTACAGCACCATCTAAATTAGACTTTATATGTTCTCCTCTATTGCTAATGGGTCAGCAGTGCTGCTTCCACTATCAGTTGCTAACTTTTGCTATTTTATGGTGTTCACATTATTATGCTATTTATCACTATGCCATAATATATGTAAATCACTGATGCATCTGGATCTGGTTTCTCTCCCCACTTGCTGCTAAAAGAACGTAATAGCAGAGGAAGAGCTACACAGAAAGGCAACCAGGTGGACCAAAGATGTGACACCACTTCTGTTCAAGGAGTGACAGACAGACTACTGCTCTACAGCCAGGACAAAGGGCAAGGAGGGGATATGACAGAGACCTCTGTTAAGCCCTGAGCAGCACTTAAAGGTTATTTGGGAGTGATCTTTTTCTCTTCCCAAGCACAAAGGTATTTGGGGTAAAACATTCAGATTCTAGACGGCAGTTTGAGAAGAGATGCAATACCAAATGTGGTCTTTGCAGAACAGGTATCTAAGTTGGGGATCTCATTGCCACTATGTATCTAAAGGCCTTAAAGGGTTAAAATTGATTGGATACATTAATAGAAGAAAAATCCTCCTGGGCTGTTGAACACCAAGAAGCTGTCTCTGGTGCAGCCTGAGCTGCAGCCTGAGCTGCAGTCACAGAGGGCTGGTAACTATATTAAGAAAATGTCACTCAATTGCTGCCTATTTTTATATTCTTCCCAAAGTAGGTAAAATTTGTTGCTGCCAGAGACAGGATCCTGGACTAGCTGGACCTTGAATCTGATCCAATGTATCTGTTCTTGTGATCTTATATTAACTTTCAGTTAGAGGGAAAAAAGCAGGGAGCATTTTAGTCCTCAGGACATTTAAACTTCGAAGCCTTTATGTCCAGTTCCCAGAGTTTAGTAAAAAGAACTTAAATCTTATGGATACCAAGTCAAAATAACGATTTTTGAGTGATCTGTGATTCCTAAATACATGGGCTACATTGCATAGTAAACCAGAACTATGACAGGCCAAACGAGTCCAAAATAGAGCATAGATAATAAACATATTAACAGCTGTTTTCTGATAATCTTGAAGTACAATAGATTGCACCATTGTTTTTGGTGTAATCTCTGATTTTCAGATAAGATTCTGGCAGCATTATAAAACAGTAGTTCTTTCTCCACACATATTTTTCTTCAAAAATGCCAAGAATCAACTGAGGCTCCTTGGCGCTTTTTAAAAAAAATTGTTCAGGAGCTCCCTCTGGTAACTGTCACATTTGTGTTTTTATGTTATCAAGTGTAACTTCACATGACTCAAATTAAAAAAATTCTAATTAAAAGATTAGCAATGTGATTTGTTCTGCTGCAGCTCTGAATCCAAGAGAGCATCACCGAATGAAGTTGCTAATTTGAGCCTCAGTAGGATACTGCGTGTAGTTTTATTTTTCCCCTCCTCTTTCATTTGAAGCTCTGATTAATAAGTCATATTCACAGTGGTCAGAAGGGAGAGAGAAAAAAAAAAAGAGAATATTGCTCAAAATTACCAGACTGTATAGGAAGCAGATTTAACCACCTCTTTGATTATCTCCCCTGGCCAGGATGAGATATGGTCTACAGTTCATGGCTCATTCCTCATAACCAGTGAGGCAGAAATGCAGTGTAATGAAAATTGATCTCTAGAACATACTCGATTAGCGAAATATGTGCAAAGATATTACATCTGAAGGAGGTGAAAATTAAGATCATATACCAGCACAAGCAGAAAGATGGACAGACAGACAGTCAGACATATTTTTTTTCCTCCAGAAAAGCAGATGAGGTAAGCACCAGAACGATTCACTAAGCAAAGAGTTCATTGCTTCACTGACCTTTCAATCTCACTATAGAGATTCAACTATAGAAATAGAAAAGCAAAAATTAAAGTCCCCAATTTAGGGTTGTGCTCTTTCACTAATTATCAGAAGATAGCATTTTGGAAAAATGAAGAGTGGCTTCACTGCTAAAGAAGACCTTGCTGCGGCAAAATACCTCTTCAGTTCTTTGTATTCCTTCACCCTCTGTCTGCGTAAGCCAAGGCATAACACTGATGTTCTCTTTCTCCCATGTTTTTTAGTTGTAAAATGTGGATAGTGTTCACCAGAATTCTGGGAGAATTAATTTAAGCAAGGGAGCGCTTTGATTTCCCTGGGCAACAGGTTTATAACAGTATAAAAATATGTTGGGGAAATAAGAGCATTCCCTGTTATCTGAAACGTGGATCTCTTACACGGTCACTTGCATGTTCTCGGCAAAGGAATAACAAATGATCTTCCCATCTGTGCAGGCTCACTCATATCATAAGAAAGAAAAATAACTGCTGTTGTTTAGCTGAGCAGTGAGAGAACATGGAGCAAATCAGGATAAGCAAAAGCTCAAGGGTAAAGCCACACTCTCTTGAAGAGCAAGCATAGACCGGAATGTGTTCATATAAAACTTCTACGGATTACTTTAAGAAGGGAAATCATAAACAATCGGGTCTAGTTGTAGTGCAATCATGGGGAGAAAAGGGGTTAAATGTTTAGAATAAAACTTTGATTGCAAAATACTCAAGTTATTCATATGCATTATTTTCCAAGGAAAATACGTGTTGTTCCCTTTGGGTTTGCTAAGACAGCTCCAGGGATTTCCACTTTCCATGCTACCCTCTATTTCAGCACCTACATACACTTACAGATTTTTGCTGTGATTGATTTCCAAGACTGTATTTTTCTGACAGACTTCTAATTGAAGGCAGCGTGATAAACTGTAGGAAGCCCTACTTCCACAGACCTGCTATCGCTGCTACAGAAACTGTCAGCACAGCCTATTTTTGTGCTGTCCCTGAAGCACAACTCTGTCCTGTACAGTCCTAAATCAGCAGCAAAGGCTGCCGAGAAGCAGCCAGCAGTGTCTCTACTGTGATGCTCTCAGCAGCATGGGAGCTTGCCTGTGCCTGGGGGCCATGGAGCATTGGCATCGTGGCTGCTCCTCTGTGGCGCTGCCCATGGCAAAACCCCACCAGCCTTGGTGATGGAGGCTGCTGAGCATGAGAGAGACTGGTCCAAGGAGAGGCAGCAATGGGGAAGGCGATACCATCTTGACCCCTTTCTGTGACTTCCAGACACGCATTGCTCATTTTCCTCCTTTGTGCTGAAGATCAGAAGATTTCATGTCGCCTCGTCCCAAAAGTGATGACGGAAGAGCAGAAAAGCAGCACACAGCACAATGTCTCAAGAAACCCTCCAGGATGGGGAGGTGCCAGACAACAAATAGGCAAGTACAGCTCCTGAAGGGACCTACTCCTGCTTTGTGTCAGGGTGAATTTGGCCCAAGAATCTCAGCCTTGGGCTTACATTTCCCTTTGTTTTCATGTTCCCATCCAACGAAACCCAGCTAGCAGCCAAAGGACTAAAAGGCAGCCTTAGCCTGTTCATTTTCCTGCCGTGTTTTGTGTTTCCCCTCCCACTAAAGAACAGGAGAGCCTGCCAACCACACACAGCAAGAGGGCTTGTCCATAGCCATGCCTGTGCTGGTGTGGCCCCGTGTGTGATCTTGCAGCCACTCTGCAGCTGCAAAACCACCAGACACCCCGTGATCTAAATTTGTTGCCAGTGAGATGGCAGTTCCTCCTGACATGCAATTTGCTGGGAGAGGGTAAAGAGCTCAAAAAGCTGCAATGGGAGAAATTAACTGAAAAACTGGTGTAGATTTGGGTACATTTTCAGTCCCAGGATGCTGCGGGAGCATCCAAGGGCGTATTTTTTAAGCCTAAGCACAGAGCTGAGTTAATGCAACTCCTGCCTGTATGCTGCAAATGAAGTCTGGTTGACATTTCTGTCAGCTCCCTGCTTTTGAGAGGACAGATGCTTGTTGTTTTCTGTTTCATGCACCCATAGGTCTTGAGCTAACATTTGTGGAAGACCCTCTTCTGTTTTCAGTCATCCATGAACCAGGGCCAGAGAGGCTCCAGGGCTGAGATTACCTCACAGCATTTCACTTTTGGAAACACATGGATATCTGGCAGGTTGTAATTGCTTCTTGCTGAAGCAGTGATAGCTGAAAGTATGCCAGTGTATTAATATACTGTATTATTTAAGACTTGCATGCTGGGCCAAGGTAAACACTCAGCAACTGAATCACCTTGATCTGAACTTTTCTCTCTTGCTTTGAAATTTCACTTTCCATTCTCATGATACCCGCTGCCACTGCTGTGTTTATGCACTTTTTCTGTGTGCCTCAGATTAACCTACAGTTCTGAGTTTTCACAGTCAATGCAGCCTTGGCGATGAATGGAAGATTCCATGCCCAGCATTACTCATTCACAGAAGAATGACTAGAAGAGCGCTCCGAGGCCAAAGGAAGCAATGCCAGGCCTATTTTCTCCTTTGCTTTTATGCAAAGCATTTCCATTGATTCTCTTCCACTTACAGAACTATTGTTGTCTAGGAATTTTGCATGAACTAAAAAAAGCATCAGAACCATCCCTGGTTTCTGAAGGACAGACACTCTAGAGAGGTTAGATCCTAGTACATGGCCATATTCCAAATGCAGCAATACATGCTCTCCTTTGCTACCAATGAGGTGTGGAGGGAAACTGGTCATACTCTGTCTTTCTCCTCAAGATCCCTCAAATCCACATTGTGATTTAATCCCAATTTTCATTTCAGTCTTGGATGAAAATGTGTACCTTGGAGGTATGCATGTGGGGATCTTCTACATTACCCATCATTTTTCATCTGACCGTCTTTCCTGATAGGCCCTGCTGGACTTGTTTAGCTGTGTTTTGATTGCAGAACCCAGACCTAATTCTAAAAGTGTGTAAACGGAGGTCACAATGGTAATGTGCAAAAATCACATAGGATTTGCATTTGTTACTTTGAACACCATGACACAAAGATTGTAGGGCTGTTGGCAAAAGGACAGGGACCAAGAGATTAAAAGAGAAAGGGAGGAAAAGAAAGACGACATAAGTGTTTTAGATACTACACTGACTTAATTATACTGGAATTACTTTGTAAATAGAGAAAACAAAGTGAAATGCTCCAGTTCAGTGATGGGCAATTGGTGCCACCCAGGAAACCTGCAGCAAATGTAGGAGTAACCCTTGTCTGTAAGTGTCTTAACTCTCCAAATGCTTTTAACATGCTTAATACATCTTCTCAGTCCTCTGGGGACTGTGACTGTGGCTCAGGATCAGCCTTGCCAGGGCTGTAGAGTTGTCCTGGTTGCAGCTGGGACAGAGTTAATTTTCTTTCTAGCAGCTGCTGTGTTTTGGATTTAACATAAGAATAATGTTCATAACACATACTGGCTTAGTTGATGCTTGTGATGTTTACATTAGTCAAGGACTTCTTCAGCTTCCCATAGAAGCTGAGAGGGAACATAGACAGGACAAGATGGCCAAAGGAATATTCCATAACATAGGCAGCATGCTCCGTATATAAATGGGGATTGGGTGTGGGGACAGGAATCTGCCATCGCTGCTTGATATGGGCTGGGCAACCAATCTTCAGGTGGTGAGGCTAACTTGTGTTGGTTGTGCCACTTTATTTTGTATATTCTTTTACTATTGATTTTTTTTTTTTTTCTTCCATTACTGTTCTATTAAACTGTCTAAACTCAAGCCATGAGTTCTCTCACCCTGCAACAGTGTGGTCCTGGTTGCTGTCTGGGACTAAACCATGGCAAGTCCATTAATATGATTGAGATTCTGAAAAGTATTAAAAAGTAAAGATCTCTTTGAGAATCTTAGCTAAGTTAGTAGTGGAAGGGAGAGTAAGCAAAGAGGACTAGCTATAATAATATTCATGTTAGGTGTTTGAGCCTAGATGTGCTGGCAGGCATTCAACAAGGCAGGGCTAAATACTTATACAGCCTCCTGTGTCCTGGGCCATCACCCCTGACCAGTTAGGTGCCAGGATGCCCCATAACCAGCAGCAGAACCAGCAGAGCAGCTTGGGGCAAGCTAGCAAGCACCTCATCTTGTACAAGTCAATAGCAAAATTCATTCAGCAGAGCCAAGATTTTTTTCCCAAGATGTTTTCTCAAGGTTTTTCTTGACTGCTTTGCTTTCACAAGTACATGTTTCTTCTGCCTTCAGTTTGTTACACAACTGGGGTAGAAAAGTAAAGTTTTACCTTCAGAGACTTTTCTCTCCTTACCTATTTCCATCACCACTAGTTGTCTGTCTTCAAGTAGAAGCAATACTCCTTTATGCTGTATGACCTGGACAGATTTTTCCTTATTGCTTGTATTCTAATGTAGTATTTGAAAAAAAAAAGCATTCCAAAACCAGCATACTGTTTTTTAAAACATACAGAAAAAGGAAATGACATTAACACAGTCTTTCATAAGACGATATATGCTTGTCTGTCAACTTCATGTGCCAAAAATTCCATCTTTTTTACCAAAAACTTTACACCTCCTACGAGCTCAGAATGTTACCAGACCTAGAAATGCGCAATGAAGCCACCCTCCCTATCACAAATGACTTTGTTCTGTGCATCATATGCAGTAATTAAAGACTGGCACATACAAAAAGTAATTTAAGCTGAAATGGGTGAAAATGAGAAGTTGAAGTTCAGTAAGATAATATTTTCTCTGAAAATCAGGACCACAATTCCCTTGAACTGAATATCTAGAATTAGTGAAAGTTTTACACCCCTGCTTCTTTTCCTGTGGAACAGAGATGGTGCTGCTGGTTTATTCACATCTGTACAGGGTGCAACACAAGTTCAGATACAACGATTCTTGAAGAGTAATCCATGCAACTATGCATTCATTTTAGGACATGCTTAGCCTTTCCAGAGGCAGCTACCAGTGTGAGAAATGCTTTTAATAGGGATCTAAACTAGTAATGGAAACAACAAAAACAACAACAACAAAAATGCCCAGAAAAGGGAAAACCCTTCTTAGTTTATGAATCAGGAGTGTTTTGTTGTATCATTTGAATATAAAGTTGGCAGCATCCAGGGAATATGACCTCAAAACCAAAAAGAAGAAATAACTCCCAGGTCTTGTCAAACCCACTTCTCACAGAAGTCAGGCTGGGGAGGCCAGGAGGAGCTGTTTTTAAAATAGCACCATTCTCAAACTTTATTCTCACTGATGTGCTTTTTGTTTCTCTAGGAACAGATCTGGATAGTTAATGGCTACCCGGCAGTAAGGAAAAGCTCTGCTCTGTTTCTTTCTCCTGTTTGTTGAAAGTCCCATTTACACACGGCTCAAACTAACACTGGGGGAGGGGGTGGATGGTTTTCTTTGCTAATTTTTCTCCCTAGGGTGGGTAATGATTTCTCAGACCTAATACGTCCTGACAGATGCAGTCATACTAGCGCTTGCACTCTGCATCTTTGTTGGCCAACCGGGGTCATGGTTTGGAAAGCTGATCTCTTAATCATTTTATCTGATGGATGTCGCGTACCATAAATCGACAGTGTTTGAGGTACTGATATTGACCTCCTCTGCTCTCGCTGATGCAGGAGACAGACTTTCTGTGAGGCTCAGTCAGCCAGACACCAGGGTGTACGTGGCAGCGTGGGTGTTTGACAATTGCCCTATAGATATAAGACAGATCTGATTTTTTTTGGTGAATTGGTAATTGGCAGACACCGAGTCCCACGTACTTATTGTATGTCGCACCTTCTGTAGGACTTTGAACTTAATGAACTGTAAATCATAGGTAAGGGGTTTATCATTCAATAGTCTCAGCAGACACGGAACTCTGATAGATCAGAGCAGCTAAAAAGCAGTAAAAAGCCAACATTTTCCCAGAATCTAAGTGTAACTTTTAAGCAAAATTATTCTCTATAGTTATGAACTGCATTAGTCTTCACGTTTATGTACTAATGTTATTAAAAACAACATAGACCATGTACTAGGTGCAACTCAGTGGCTAGAAAATTATCTTTTGGCTCTCACCCTATTCGATACCACCTTCAGTATGCAAACTGTTCAAAACTGAGCATATTTGCTGCCCAAAAGCCAGAAAGCAGAAGAAGGGGAATGACCAGAATGTAGAAACACCATTTCCTTTATGTTAGAAACCAGCAGAAGCTGAAACACTGTCTGTACTCTACAGGAATCATACCTTCCCTTTTGCCCTCCTTGCCCATTTGGTTTGACTACAAGAGTCTTGACCTAGAGTAAGTTTGCACAAGGTGAGATATCGGTGGCCTTAAACTTAGTTTTCCTTAAGTTGAGGAGCAGTGGCAGTGTGGTATTGCAAGGACCTGTGCCAGTCTGTCCCTCCTCTGAGAGGTGCACAGTAGGCTCTTGCTGCATCAGGGTGCACAGAGCGGTGGCTGAGTTGGTGATGCCTCCAGAAGTGTCTTCACCCCAGAGCCTCGGCAGAGCTCCCCCTGTAGTACTCCCTCTATCTGGGAAGTTCTTTCTGCTGCCTGGGACATGGTGGATCTCCCTCACTCTCTGGGATGCTAGCGTGGGGCAGGGCCAGGAGTTAGTTTTGAGGGAAGAAGAAATGTCCTGGGAGAAGTTGTGTGACAGGCAGTGGTTGCTGCCTTGATTATCCCACTGCCGTGCAAGCAGCCATAAACAGAAGATCCACAGAGAAGGAGGATCCAAAAAGCTGTGTGAATATGGCAGGATTTTCATGATCTATCAGCCTCAATGGCTCCGTGATGTGGAATTTTTGCCTGGTATTAGTGGGCTTTTATAGAAAAATTAAAGTAGCATTTAATGCAGATAGGCAAGGATAAGCGTTTAGATCTGAGCTGTAACAGTGAGATTAATGGTATAGCAGGAGCTAAACCTAGTTTGTTTGGTGCACTGTTTGCTCCCTTTAGAAGTGTGAAAATAGCAGCAACAGTCTCTGAGAAGGTGAGCCAGAAATACATCATTTACATTACTGAGGCAAATTAATACTAGGAGTTATTTTCCCCTTACAAATAGGCCTCAAGAGATTGATCTAATTAACCAGCTTTTGATTGTACAAAACTGACCCTTCTGGCTCCAAGTTGGCACAGCAGAGAGCTGACTGAGTGCAAAGGGCAAAATAAATGGAGCTGCATCAAGAGTGAAGCTGGAGCACACACTGAGCCTGGGATTTGGGCTGACTGCATCTCCTAGGACACATAATGATGGGGTGCAGGTGGCAACAAGGTTCCCCTGTGAGCACTTGGGGGAACAAAGCCTTAAAATACTCCCGACAGCAGCTGATACAGCAAGGTGTGGCATGGTGCTCTCATTTGAGAAAAATCACTGTTCAAAGCACACAAGTGGCTAAAGCATTGCTACTGTAATCCTAGAAGAAATACAGAAATCTGTGCTTTGAATAGTTAAAATTGTAGGCTAGCTGAGAAAAAGACTAACCCTTAAAACAGTCAAAAACGAGTGACTGCCCTTTGCTGCGATGTCTCGGCCTGTTACTCCTTGTTCTGGGGAAACAGGATCTGAAGTGGTGACAAATTATTAGTAGGTGCAGGGCAAGCACATTACCCTTGCTAAAAACACTGGGAGCATGTCTCAAGAGATGGTAGAGAGGACGGAAACAGCAGGCTTTGGGACTGTTTGGCTAAATACAATTTGATGCAAGACCTTAAGGCTTTTCTGCTCACCTCATCCACCAAAAGTCCCAGGTCTGCAGAGGCAAAGGTCTCATCACAGGCCTGATGTGTGCCTGGCTATGGGTACCCTATGGCAGCAGTGTTTGACCCCACAGACAAATGAAAAATCTCTTAATCTTTGTGATAAGGAGAAAGGATGAACTTATTTTGTGTGTTATGAAAGATTATCATGACACCACCACGAAGGGCTGTGCGAAGTGTGGCGTAAGTCTGGTTTCATGGTATGGAGATAAGATTAGTTTTGGTATCACAGGCCCCCCCATGCATTTATACCTATTACTAAGCAATTTTAATGTTTTCCATCACTAGTTCAAAGTAAAAATGCCACTGTCTCATTCTTTGGCTAAGCCTTGGTGAGAACAATATCATCTATGGTTCCTGGAGTTCTTAATCATCTAAGGAACAAGAAAATTCCCTGTAATCCCATTAAACAAGTTTTGCTTGCTTTTATTAATTGTTGTTATTAAAAAGCTTTTTTGCTCCTCCTGGAGATATTTGGGCCACAGTCCTTAATTCATCAACACATTTTATGGTGGTTTCTGCTAGGACATGGCGCAGGGGAAGGGAGGAGGAATACCTGTGGCAAAGGATTCAGTGAAGATGCAATGGGATTTAGCTGTTGGGGCTATGGAGCCTCCTGGCTTCTGACGGTACAGGCAGAGCCAGGGGGGATGTGGATAATTTGGGCATGTTTTCCTCAGCAGAGTACAGATGTTGCTGACTGAACCAGTTCCTGCGAACTGTAAATTTGGATTCAAAGGAGATTTACTGGGGTTTCTGTATGAGCTAAGCGAGGAGAAATGTGACCAGAGCAGAGGTATAAAAGCAATTTTGCTGAGTAAGTAAGTGGATGGCATAGCCAGCCAGGGAGTTGCACTGTGATCTTTGGCTGAGCTTTGCAAAGCCTGATGGCAGCGCATTACCTCCCTTGCAGAGGAGCCGCGGCAGAAATTACACACTTTACTTATGCATAACTTAAAGTTTTACTTGCTTACTCACCGATTGCTATGTTATTCCAAAACAGTGGATAAAGTAACTTTGAAAGCTCTGATGGAGGTCCAAACAAAATAAGCAGGTCTAGCAAGTGTACTGCAACAGCGTCACCAGAGCTAGGACAACTACTAACAGACTGGAATAATGCTGTCAGCGTATTACCTTGTGTCTGTTCACGTCTTTCAGCATTGCTCAGTCTCCTGAAATCCCCCTCTCCAGCAGCATTGTGTTCATAGAACAACACTGGACAGTTTGGCATTTGCTTGACCTGGACAGTCCCCCAGGAATTAGGAAGTCTCTGCAGCAGCATTGCTCCAGGTTGTGGTGCAGAGCATGTATGTATCTCCACACCCAGCTTTCCAAGCAATTGAGATCCAAAAGGATGGATATAAGTGCAGAGAGAGGGGACACCTGCTCAGCCTTCTCACACAGCTTCTTCAGTGGAGCAGCCAGAGCTGCTAGAAGTAACGTATCCCGACTGTTATATCCTGCAATTCGTGTTTCAGCTTCATTTCTGGCCTGTGGTAACTATAAATAGAAACCAACAGAAAAGAGCATACTTGACAGCAACTCAATTTTGTTAATTAGAGTTTTCTCTGTAAAGCTGAAATAAATCTGGAATGCAGAAGGCACATGTGTGTCCCCTTGCCCCCCCCCCCCCCCAAGGCATGTGCGCACATGCACCCTCTCCCCCTTCCCTGCCTGAGTCTGATGTCAGTGGAGTTTTGGACTTATTGCACTTATCCAAATGTGGTTTATTAAAAAGTGAAATATATAACCTAATCCTAAGGCTTTCACTTTAGAACGAGTTAGTGCTACGTTCTTCAACATTGTGTGGGTGCTCCTGGGGATCTTTTTTTCCCTTTTAGCAATGCCAGTGTCTCTCTGAAAAGGACAGACATTCTCTTGCAACTGTTTTACATCTGAATCTATTTTTAATTTATAAAATAACAACAACAAAAAAGGGTTTTTTTGTACTGAACCTGTGTACAAAATTGGGCAGAGTTAGTATATGTGACAGTCAAATAGATTTTAATAGTGACCATCCATGACAAGTATTTTCAAGTGGTGTCGTGGCTCTTTGTAATCATTCCTTCTGGTGCATTTTAAAACATAAATTGCAACTTTTTGAAAAAGAAAAAAAACATGTCTGTGTTTTTTTTCCCTGTGTCCTCAGAAAAATGGTGAAGCCACTTCTGTCTTCTGCTTTCAGCTGTCACAGGTGCCGATCAGTGCTGTGGTTCAACAGAGGTACCATGAAACGTTAATCCATCATTGCATCAAAGCAAGTTTTTGAGAAAATAAACAAATGCACAAAGAGCTTTTTCACATTTGCCCCTTTTACACCAGTTTTGTGCTGGAAGGAACCATAAGTATGGGCAAGTTCACATTCTCAGCCCCAGGAATTTACAGGCTGCCTGGAATCTCCTCTCTTTCTTCATCACTTAGTCTCGAGGCTTCTCTGAAGTTGTGATTTCTCCAGCTTTCCAGACACATGAATTTTTGAAGCTAGACAAGAGGTACGTGTCTCATGCAGAAAACAAAGACACTCTTGAGGGAGTAAAACTTCAAAGCCATGGAAGTCGAGGTCTTCACTGCACCATAGAAAGAGCAAAGGGCATAGGAAGGAACAATTCATCTTTTTTCCTTTAGAGGTCACAGTTAATGTCTTGTGAGTCTCTCTGAACTTCAATGTTAAGTTAAACTGTGGGATGGAGAAGGCGGCATGCTCTGCTGGGATTGGGGAGGGGGGAAATTGTGACTCAGTTCCAGGTTTCCTAGAGCTGAGGTGGAGAATGTTCTCCTGGTAGTTCGTCAGGGTGTGCTTCAGGTAGATATTTAGCCTCAAGCTGAAGACAGCACACGGGTATGAGCAATCTAAGTCTCCTGGTTGTTGGGAGGGAGCAGAACTGGCCACACAGGACTAGAGTTGCTGTCCCCAGGGTGTGAGGAAGCAGCTCAGACCCTACCACATCCCACTGGTGAGACAAGCCAGGCCAAAATGCAGGTTGTGTGGATTAACTGCGCCCTGGAGGAGGACACCATGGAGCAGGCATGGGCCTGTGCTTGGAGGTGCTGGAAAAAACTCATTAGGTTAGGAGAGTGAAGGAGCAGATGAAATGCAGAAATAGCAGCAAGATGATCCTTTTTGGCCATAAATTGAAAATGTAAGCCAACAGTGGGGTTTAGGTATGGTTTTATTCTTAAAGACAGTGTTGTAAATATCCCTTATATCTTAATTTACTGTTTACCACAAAAACTTGGGGAAATGCTTCAAAGTGATTTTAACTCTTTCCTCATCTCATTCACTACTGCTCATTAGTCCCCCTTTTTCTACTGGAGACCTGAAGAGTCATAGAGGAAATCAAGGGACCAAGACTTCACACCAAGCTGTAGAGTAGCTGGGGCTGCAGAGTAGAAGGAGAGGATGGCTGAAAATTGTGCTGCATCCCAACAACTTGGCTTACATTGTGCCGGGATTATTGTCTCTACGTGCTGCAAAAAGGGCTGTTCAAAATCTCAAACCTAATGTCATGCCAAAAATCTGTGCTTGTTGGGGTTTTTTGTTTGTTATGAAAAATGTGACATGACTCTTCCATTCCTACAGTTATTTTCTGAGGGAGAGCCCTTATCTGCAATAAATAAACCTTGGCCTTTTCAGTTTATTTTACTGCATTTGTTTTTCTTGAATTCTTCTAGTTTTACAACTTTGCTACTAAAGTTCTGCTTTACTAGGTGAAAAAGGCAGGGTACAGCTGCTAGTGGAAATGCTACAGGCTTTTTTCAAAGACAGATGTGCTGATGACTACTGTAAAGAAACACATACACATCCATGTCTTGCTGCATTTTCTATAGGTGTTTGAATGGGTTTTGCACATGCTGCCTCTAACTTCCACAGTGGCAGGTTTGCATTTTTAAAAATCAACTATTTTTTTCCTGTTTCATGTCTGTTGGATTTTACTTTTTATGTTCTTTAGAAATGTAAGGAAA
Organism: Jacana jacana; assembly: GCA_013400555.1. Lineage (NCBI taxonomy): Eukaryota > Metazoa > Chordata > Aves > Charadriiformes > Jacanidae > Jacana > Jacana jacana. Next base: position 106,764 of record VZTM01008672.1, read on the forward strand.
AGTTGAAAACTTCTCCATATTCTACAACCCAACAGACTATCATATTGGCATTGATCCCAAGCTTCCAAAAATAAGAGCTTTATCTTTTAGATAAGTGGCTAATGGATCAGATCAATATTCTTCTGAGGACTGTACTTGTATTGATTAATTTTTCCAGGCCATATTACTCGTAAAGAAGTATAGATAATGTCAGTAAAGAATAAATAGTGTTAATTTTAAGTAAAATACAAAATGTGACCTCTATTGATAGACATGAGAACTGATGTTAAGAGATTTACATCCTTACCCAGGTTTCCAAGACACTTACCTATCCTTCTATTGAAGGTATATCAATCTTTTTAACTGTGAGAAATAGGCATACAAATGAAGTCTCAATTATGACAGATTGTTTCGTGCATGATTATGTTGTATCACCCATATTTAGCACCAGATCTTCATGGACTGTAGGTTTTATGTGATTTCAGACCTTGCCTGACTTTGAGTCCATGCAGCAAATATAATAGGAAAGGCATTGGAGGCAGCAAGGTATGGACTAGGACTGTCTGAGGTGGGTATCTTTAATTTACACAGTGTGACTTCATTTATGAACACTGCCAATTTTCTGCTGAAAACAAGTGCTTCCAGAACAACAATTTTTCAGCTTCACAGGGGAAAGAAATCACACTTTCAATCAATGCTGGTTTTCTATGAATACTTAAGACTTCTTTTAGGACTGCATTGTATGAGAAACACTTCATCTCCAAAAACTTGTCTCATCCACCAAAAATACTTCATATACCTTCAATTTACTTATGCTGGTGTAACCAGAAACAGAATGTGGTTATAATAAGGTGGGATCCCTTTAAAAAATCAAAGGATTCTGTTCTACAGCATCCCTCTGTCTAATAATCTCCAAATTAAATTTACATAACAATCTTTTGTTTCAGACTGCTGGTCCAACAAATCAAGCTGAAACATTTCTGGTTAAGCTTTGTTCTGCAAGTATTCTGCAACAATAATTTAATTGTTAGTTTTGGGGCTGTGGGAGCATAATTAGTTTTATGCAGCTAAAGACATGTCCACATGCCTCCGCAGGAAATTGGGTGAAGAGAAGTGTTGGGTTGGGCTAAAAGGACCAGAATTAAGTCCAGAAATTCTGGAGCAAGCTTGAATGTCTCTGTTAGATATACAGTATATTGAAAAATAGATTTCCCTGGAGTTACAGCTATGGTGTTGCTAAATGGTAATGAAATGCATTTATAGGCCATAAAGAATAAACATACTCATTACTACTGTGCCCTTCAAGAAAAGTTCTTTCTGTAGTCCTAGCTGTGCTAGTGCCGCTTCCATCAGACAATGCTCACACATCTTGATGGTGCTCTAAACAGTGACAGCCTATTCAGATCTTGAAACTAAATTGGCCTGAAGCCCACCAGTTGCATCTGATACCAGTTACCAGATACTTCGTGTTTGCAGGTGAGCAACCCTGTCACCTCTTCTTTTTATACTTTCTTCAGGTATTTTTCTCATAGTCTGGAGCATCTCACCTCTGGAGGAGGAGGGACACCCACTCATGTTTGGCATGATGGGGACCTGACTTCCACTGCAGCAGCTGCACACCCTTAAGATACAACAGCAAGACCAGAGGGTTTGGTGGCCGATGTGCAGTAAAAGCAGGGCCCTCACACCAATGGGATCTCACAGTTGCAAAGGGCCAGAAAAGCTGAGCTGGTGCCTGAGATGTGAGCTTTGGAAAGGCAATTCCTGGGGTATGGATGGGTACCACCTCAGAGAGGGCACAACCAGCACTGCCTTTGGGGACTGGTATGAGGACATGTACAGCACACATCCTACCTTTACCTGATGAGGGGCTGTTCATCCTCTTGTACAGTAGAAATGAGAACCACCCGATCCATGCAAACTGGGTAGGATAACCTCTTACCACAACTGACTTGCCCCGTGCAGTTTGGAATGTTGCTTCTTATTTAACGTAATGAGATCAAACTCCTGGGTGTATGTGAGCATATATCTGCCCCTGCCAGGGACTGCACAGAGCCAGGCATATAAAGCTGGCTGAAGAGCAAGGGAAACGCCTCTGCAGGGTATCCACATTTCTAGGCCATTGTTAGACAATGAATGTCCAAATCAGCACAACAAAGTAAATGTAACAAACCAAATTTGAGTCCTCTTCTCTTCTGTATCCTTAAAAGAGCTTGTTTATTTCTCTAGCTCATAACTCCTGGAAACAAGCCCCTGAATTTTAAATGCAGATACCAAGGCAACAGAGCATGACGCAGATTCTCAACAAAACTCAAACTTTGCCTTTCCCAGGTTTTTTTTAATGTGTTGGCTTAAGTTCTGTCGGCCAAGGTCTATATTCAGAGGTGAGACAATAAATATTTTTACTGTACAGACAGTCTATAGAGAAGGCACGGGGAAGGATCTGATAGAAGGGTTCTTGCGCTTTGTATTATCATGCAGCTCAGTGTGAAAGCTCTCCCTGGAATTAGGCTGGTTTGTGCTTTCTGGCCAAGGCCACTAGCTTTTCTGTCTCATCTGTTAGGTGGCTGAAGACATGAACATTACTCCCATCACTGAAAAGGTTTCAGCTGCCAGGGAAAACACCCCATGGTTATTCATCAGGTTTTATCAAAGGGTTGACCAGATGCAGTCCTGCTATCAGCTTGAGAGAGCTATTAGGGCAAATTTCTGCCTGCAGTACCTCAGCTGTACCTAATGGCCCAGGCATGGCAGGAGCAAGCCCGCTGTGTCCTCGCGGCACGAAAACCACCTGCCATTCAGCAGTGTTAGCCCAGCAGATGAGATGTATCGCTCCCAGCAGCGCAACATGTACGTGAAAGAAGGAATGGTTTCCCAAGGAAAGCAGTAGCTGGCCACTGAATAGCTACTTAACAAATAATCTGGTTTTCATTTGGTTTTTGTCCTCCAGGTTTGCTCCCTTTAGAGTAAAAGTGACAGATCTCCAACCTAACATAAGATGCTTTAATTTTTCTGCTTCCAGGAGACTTCAGCCTCAGTAACCCCAGCTCACAGCCAAGCCCACTTAACTTCTCTGTTGATTATTGCTTTGCCAGAAAAACAACCACTGCTAGAGCTGTGCAGACTTTGTGTAGCCTTTATAAAAGCAGCTTTTAATTGGTGAACAGGTGTCTTTCTGCACATATTTCTCACAATTCCGACCTCAGGAGCCTGTTCTGCATTCCTCCTTCTTGCATTTATATATGAACTCAATTAATTTGTAAGAGCTTAGATCCAAAACGTAGCAGAAAATGTGTTTCTGGTGAAGTGTCCTCCAATATGTGTGTGACTCAGAGCGAGTGATGAGAGGATTCCCTGGAAGCAGCTCTCCCTCAAGCACTAATTACCATCTGCAATAGTTCCAGTATCAGCCTTTCAGCCGAAACAAACAGGGCTTGAGCCCTGGGATCTGCTGGGGGGACTGGAGACTGCGAGGGGTTCTGGGCCAACAAGCTGAGAGGAAGCACGTGGTTATAGGGAGCTGATGTAAAACCAGACTTGGAGAGCACACACTGCCATTGAAAAATACCAAAACACTACTTTGCTGCTTTGTAGAGAGGACAATAGGGTGGCTTTCCAGAGCTGAGGTCTGTTGGGAGGTTTCTAAGTTTAGTTGCACCTACATAATATATCTGGTGATGAAAGCTGTGTCTTACAGAGCCTGTAAGCTCTTGCTTTTTCACATGAAGGCAGACATAAAAGAAGTGTGAAGGCAAATGCGTAGATCTTCAAGGCTTGTGAAGCACCTGATTCCTAGTGACAGCAGCAGTGTTACGTGCATAACTGCTCTGGGGAGTTACTGTCAGTGGCCTTACAAAACAACAAAGCAAAAAATGGTGTGTAATGGGGCTAGGCCCCAGTGAGGGGTGCAGGTGGACAGGCAGATCTGTGGGGAGGGTATAAATGTTTTCAGTGAAACTGGGGAAGAGTTTTGGATGTCCAACAGAAACTTTATGACCTGAATGAGGGATCCCATCCAGGAGAAACTCCAGTCTGGGCCCTATAGCAGCTTCCTTGGGAAGTGGGACAGGAGGGAGAAGAGAGATTCTCACCAAGGGTGAGAAACAACTTTCCAGGTGAGCAGCAGCCCTTGCCCTGCCAGGCAGTGCCCAACAACTTTTGGGGAGGTTTCAGGCAAATCCCGTTTCCCCCCATGTGAGAGTAGTGGAGTGGCAGCAAAAATACAAGAAACAAGGGTTTGTGCAGCTGTGGAGCAGCTTTCCGTCCTGCTGTCACACCGAGTGGCAGGCGGTGGAGGGAGCAGGAGCAGGAGCAGGAGCAGGAGCAGGAGCAGGAGCAGGAGCAGGGAGGCTTTGCACCCCAGGCTGGGCTAGGGAGAGGCTCTCAGTGAGCTGGGGGATCCAAAGACCAAAGGCTGAGAGATGTAGGTTTGCATGTTCACACCCCTGGAATGGAAACCACTCCGATGCATGTTTTTTTAGACAGAAACATACCAAGAGGGGACAAAACTGAACCCAGCGGTGATAAGAAACCCACCCAAACAGGCTCTCACAGGGAGCCTTCTCTCTGAAAGGCTGTGCAGGCTGCACGCAATGCTGGGCTGTAACAAGCAGAGAAGAAATGTTAACCAGGGGGCCTTTATGGCTGACAATTAGCATAACAAGCAGCAGGCCTAACACATCTGCCATCTGGCCGCTGCTGAGCATGATGTAAAAAGCCGAAGTCATGAGGCAGTTAATTTGCCATTGGTAAATTATGTTGTATTAAATAGCAAATGACATTCTGCAACGTCGTCTAACAATGACAAAATGCGTGGTGGTCTCCTCCATTTCCTTCCAAGACATGGAAAAGCAACTACTCTTTCACCACCTAGCTTTTTAGTCTTCATTATCTCCAAGTTGCATTAACCATCTTATCCCAAAGTCTGCAAAATGTGGCCACATGAATCCCCCGTGCATATCCTCCAGCCTTGTCCTGGGAGGTTGCTTCCCCAAAACAGTTCTTTCTAGGAAGCTCTAGGCTTGTGGGTCCTCAGGAAGGCTTATTCCAGCCTGTTCATCAATGGCTTGTACCTCTCTCAGGGGAACGGGAAGCTGGTGAGAGGCACAGCCTCTCATCTTCTCAGTCTCTGCTGCTTGCCTTTTGCAGCCAAAGGCTTGTGGCACTGCACTGGCAGTGCGGGACAGCTGTCCTCATCCACAGGCAACTCAACGGTGGCAATCACTCAGGAGAAAGCAAAGGGGAATCCTTAATCTGCGGATTATCTGGGGTATTAGACGGGATGATCCTGAAGCATATGAAATTCTTCAATGCATTTTTACATTGTGGAACAATAGAGGAGATTTCTCTTCCCACCCCTCTTAACCTATTTCTGTGGTAGGCTCAGCATCATAGTCCTCTTAAAAGGTGTCACTCAGACTAGGGGCTGCTCACAAGGGAACGTGCAGCTGCTGAGCATCAGACCTCACAAGGAAACTTTGGAAGAGCTGCCATGGATCCGTTTGCTGCTGAATGAAACTCCCAGGTGCCTTCAGAAAATTCTGGATGCTTTCAGTCACCTAGTTCAGTGCTGATGCAGCCAAGGGGCCAATTTCCCAAATCTAAAGAACATTTGTTTTATTTTATTTGTTGTATTAATTTGTTTTAAAAAATGTAATATTTTTACTTTTTTTTTTTGTATTTTTATTTTATTTCCTTTTGCAAATGTAACTAATTTATTTCTTTCCATCTGAAGAAATAAATTCTTCTTGTAGGGAGCAGAGTGTAGCTTGACTAACCAAGGGGCAAAGAGGAAAACAGCCTTTGCCTATAAATTAGTTTCCACTGTCTCCTTTGTTCCCCAAAGACCATAGGCTGATTGTAGGTTAGGAAGAAATACAGCAATTTGGGATTATGCAGGGATAAAACAGAGTTATCCTCATGAGCTGTTGTTATGTCATCATATATTACAATCCTGTGGATATGAATTTGGACTGGGATTGTGGAGGCAAAGTTCACAGATCTAGCAAATAATTTACAGTGTAAAATGATCGTCTTTATTGAAGAACGTCACCATGTCGACAGGGGAATTAGGGCAAACCACCAACCCTGGTGATTTACAGGCTGCCACAGCAGTCAGCAGCGGAGGAGGAGGCAGCAGACTGGGTTTTATCTGCTTCCCGAGATACTGGGGTATGTGGTCAGTAGATGGAAGATATTTTTGATGTGCATCTACTGCTTTCCTTCCAACAGACACCACCTTGGAGTAATTAGTTGGCTAGTTAGCAAGGCTGTTGTTGTTGTGTGAACAGGCGGGACATTTCGGCTGCATTGAGCTGCCAGGCACATGCTTTGTGGTACATGGCTGCAGGGGCATCTGCTGGAAAGTGCTGCCACCATGGGCCAGCAGGACACCACGTGGAGGACCACCAGCACCATGAGCACAAAAAGCAAAACCAGGCGTTGTCTCCCGACTGTCTTTGCCAGGCTTGGAGGTACTTCATCAGGGTACAAACTTGTTGCTTTAAGTAAGAGCCCTTGCTTTGCAACTCCGTGCTCTTTTAGCTTAGCAACCAGTTGTAATTACCAACACCTGATATGAAAAGACATTTTAAAAGTGTAATTGGAAAACCAAAGACTTCATGTCCTCCTGCAATAAAAGACAACATGTCACTGTGTATGGTAAAGACATTAAAATGTACCTCTTCCATGGCCTTGTTCCTTCTAAGGACAGAGAGAGAGAAATACAGCAGGTAAAAAAAAATTACACTATTGGAGACAGTTTGGGTTCCTGAGGACCAGAGTTTCCTCATAGGTATGTACCAAGCACCTTATCAGGTCCCTGTTGTGTGTGCTTATGGTGATTTTCATTGCTATTGAGTGGAAGCAGGGGGAGATGTTTTACAGACAGCAAAACTGCATCTTCAAGTTGTGAAGCTGCTAAAGATACAGAGGATTAAGGAAGGAAGAAATTCTTTCACACAGAGGTGGAAGAGACAGTGTGGGTGAAGCAAGGCCTGCTTGCTGTGACACAGGGACACACTTTCCTTCTCTACAGAAGAAACCCCACTGCTTCCAAAACCAAAATAAGCCAGAAATATGATGCTCCAGAAGTTACTTTTAAAAATCTTTTTAATGAAGAAATAATTCCATTCCAAAATATAGACACACAATTAAATAGTTTAATCACTTCAAAATATAACATGTCCCCAGTAGGTTCCAACACACACACACAAAACGATACTTAACAGCAATACAAAAAAACCCATACAATAGCAGATCTGTTACAATACCAATGAATATCGTGACATCTTTAGTGTCTCTGTATCTGTCTCAAGTGGTGTCAAGTGCAGTAGTTTTAAAAATGTCTTAAGTTAGTAGCCTCAAGATGTAACTCTTCATACTTCTTTTTTGTTGTTTTTTTTTTGGTTCAAAGGTAAAAATGCCCTTTTGTCTTCAGGACACAGTGGAGTGCTTGTTGTTCACAGCTCCGTCTGCTGAATTGAACCAACGTGATTCCAGCAACCCGAGGTTGCAATATTTACAAGGTCTATCTACAGTAATTGCCAAGAACCAATAAGGATGGGAGAAGATGACTGAAAGTAAAGGTGGACACATTTATGATAAATTATGATGCAACAATTTGGCTCATGCATATAAGAAAATACATATTATATCACAACAAAGGCCACACACCTTTTTATGCAGTTTAGTTAACATTACTACTTACAGACAACTCATTCTCCACCTTCGCTTTGGACATTCAAGGACCCTATACATCTTCACATCCCTGTCTCCTGATTCCAAACCACTGGTTTCCCTCCAGTGACAGTAAAACCACCCGGAGTTTTGACTGCTGTGGTGGGCCATTGGTAGTTAAGAAAAGGCCCATGCCAGGGACCTCTTCTGTAACTGTTTGCTTTAATGACCGCAAACCACAACCAAAATAATATTCAACAAGCAGACAAAGACCAGCTGGGTGAAAACACAGCCAGCTCAACAGTTGGAAAATGCTTAAAATAGATATTTGGCAAGCCAAGTAAGAGGTGCTTCATCTGAGAGCTCCAGGGTGTAAGGGACCTAGAGCTCTGCTTGGGATCACCTTGTTGACATCAGCCTGAGAGAAAGGCGCTTGATCTGTTAACTCTTTTCCTAACTTCTAGTCCAGAAGCTCTTGCAATGGATGTGTTCTATTGCATCTATTTTAAGCATAGCGACAATGAGCACGCAGACATTAAGATGACAGGAGGGATCTATTACTCTGGGTACAGTTAAACATGACATGGGTTGAATTAGTCAGCCATTGCATGTAGCTGTGTTCTAGCTTGTTTTATCTCTGTTCAGGAAATGCTTGCCTGGAATCCTGAGCTGACAGCAACATCTACAGCTTCTCTGGAGTAGCATTAAACATGGAGTGCTAGGCACTAGTGGAGGCTCACCCATTCCTGAGAGGAGGTTGGAGGAGAGGGCATCAGAGGATATGGTGCCTGCCTTGCCAGGATGGCACATACCCCAGGAGCAAGGACCAGCGATTGCAAGAATGAAAAGCTTACATGAAGGTATCTGGACACCGGAGTACGCATTTGGATGTCTGAGGCCAAGCCCAGACACGCAAGGAGATGTGGACAAGAGATCTGCATATGCAATAATACCATATGGAAGTGAATGAATGGCAGCAGCTCTTTCATACAGATATACTCATTCTTTAGCACGTAGTGCCTGGGGAAACAGCCAGGAGCTTAGAGTGCATGCAAACAAGTGGACTTACTGGGTCGAGCTACATTGCAATCTCACATAAGTACGGCAGCGCACACCCACGTCACCATGAAAGCGAGGACAGACAAACCATGTTAACCTGCTTCAGATGGGCATCTCTTGCTGGAGGCAAACTGTGCTGGTGTGAAATATCTGTATGAAACGCTACCGTTTTCAGGGCTGTTAAGCAGTGTCACTTCAGGTCAGCCAGAGACTGGAAGCCACAATATTGTCTTAGGGCAGTACAATGACATGAGCATGGAGGTGGTCTCAAGCTAACGCTTTTCAGGTGGGCTGTGTGGCCAGTGTGTAACATCGTGCCCTGGTACTGCCTGACTTCTGGTCTGGCTGATCCTGGCCTGGCTCCCCCTTCTCTGCAGGGTTGTGTTATGTGCCCTACAGGGGTCATCTCTATTTCCAAGCAAGGTGCCGTGGGGAGGACATTTCAGTCAATTTGTGTCAGTCCCCGCTTGGGAGCGTCTGTTGGTTTGTAGTCACAGCAGAGCAAACGCATTTTTAGCCAGCAGTCTCGCTGCCTTATCCAGAATGGCCAGGTAAGTCCTGAAATGCCTTTATACTTGAAAAATACTAAACCTGACAAAACTCCAATTGTGTAACTGTATGCCTGTCCTTCCAAAAAAACCCACCGCTTTTCTTGTGCTTGTCACTGATAGCTATTTCTCCATCCAGCTCCCAAAGAGTCTCACTACACATTTCCAAGAGTGCATGCAGAACATCTGGTGGCTGGCTAAGGCAATACACATTCGGAAATCAAAAGAAAACAGTTGCAAGCGCACTTTAAGCCTGTACATTTAAAGCTGAAGGCCTCGAAATCAACATGGTGGGGGGGTGGGGGGAGGAGGGGCAGAGAGATGGAAAGAGCCGGTTTGTTGAAGACATGCTTACTAAAGCTAAAACATCAATGAAACGATACCATGGAGGATTATACGTAACATCAGTCAGTTCAGGGATCTTATGGCACCTGTGGTTTATAAACAGCTTTAGCAACGAGTATTTCAAAACATAGTTCACAGTTTTAAGAAGATCTGTGCTGATTTAAAAACTAGATTCTATATCATTTGAATGTCACCTTTTGTATATGATATCTATTTGGAAAAAAAATATTTACACTAACTTCTATGGCTGATTTGTTAGATTATTTTGAAAGAAACATTCCTAAGTTACACATTAGCCCTAAATTAGAGAAGTTTTTTTTATAGTATTATTAATTATATTATCATTATTATTATTATTTTAGTACATTTTGTATGTCTTAATTTAAAGACTCGCAAACAAATTGCAAATATAGTCAGGTACTTTGTTTTTTTGGGCTACTAGATATATACACTCAGGAGTATAACCATTCAGTGTTAAATGCATAATTGTAGCTTTTTATTTCTTCTGTGGAAAAAATGTACAGTGTATAGTAAACGGATCTACTAAAATCTCAAAGTATTCAGAAATCAAATTTCTATCTATAAACAGTATTGTCATTGTAAACTGAACAGGTTCAATATCATGTGCAAAGGGTTTACGTGAGTTATTAATACCACCATCCTTTGTAACAGCAGTACGCAGGTCAGTCTGTTTTCTTCACCGGTAATGAGCCATGTTATAGAAGATGTAGCTAATATAAGTTAGCTTTAAACAAAAGTCTTGTTGTCAAAAACACACATCTACAAACTACAACTCTTAGAACAAAAGTACTGTGCTACAGTCCTCAGAACTTAGTTATGTGATTTTTTTGTCAAGAGACGCTGCACCTCTTGGTTCCACTCTTCTGTGAAGTTTGCAGCCGAGGTTTCTTCATCGTCTGTCCGAAAGCAGCTCTCCTCATCATCGGTTCTTACGTAGCTTTCGTTGTCCGTCTGACTGCAGCTTGCCTGTTGAGAAATGTTTTGGGAAGGTTTTTAAAAGGTGTGCTGGCTGAAGATGCTGCACCCACACAGGCAGAGCAAACAAAGCCCGTGCCTGCTGCTTTATGGAGAGAAAAAAAAGGAAGAGCCGGCCCGTTCCTGTGGTTACCTCTAAAGTTAAAAAAGTGAAAAAGCAATTCCACCTGGGTGAGCCCCAGGTACTGGAGCTGTAAACAGGAACTCACAGGGCACGTGGGAAGCTGGAAACTCTTCCTACCACGAGAAGCAAGAAGGCTGTTGCCTGCTCTGCTGTGGGGCCCCGGGGTGACTCAGTTGGCACTGACACAGATTGGCAGGTGTCCTTTTTCCCTTCCAGGTTGTTCTATCAATAGATTCTTGGTAGTGAAACCATGGATCGTTCCCTCTGAGCACAGTGTTCAGCCACTCAGTTAAGAGTCACTCACCATCATGAGCCTCCCCTCACATGTGAATGTCTCACCCTCAGTTTGTGTGCCTGGGTATGTTTTACTGTGTTTAAAACGAAATTTATTTACTTAAAAGGCTGCTTCTGGGTGATGTCACTCACGAACAGCCTAATCCGTGGGTGCACCAGTTTCTCCCTGGTGCTCCTCCACATCCTGAAGCATCAGTAAATATCTTACTCAGAGGCATCAAAGTTTTAGTTGGCAATGGAAAAAGCTTGACAGACAACTGCTGCTCTTTCTCAGAACTATGTCAGGACCTTCAGTCTGGTTCCGCTTTTGGCATTTTTATCATAAAAGCACTATTTACGCAATTGACTCTTTCAAAGTGAAGAAGCTCATCTTTCTCTTGAACTAGGTTTCTTTTCTAGACAGAAGACCAACTCACATTGCAAGAGATCTGATAATAATGGCATAAAAGACCAAGTCTTACTGACATGAATTCTCTTCTACTCATTTCAAGGTATAAAGCTGGTCTAACACGATGAGATATGAAATGCAAATTACTTCAGTAAAAAAGAGTTAAATTAAAGCTGATGAATGAAGAAAGGTCAGGTAGTTTAGCTTGCTGCTTCTCCTTCCTGACATCATTTGATTGTATTAATTATTCAAACACAAATGCTTCCATCCGATTCCTTAATACTTAAGCCTGCCAAATGGTATGATGATCTCAATTTAGTATCTCCTTGTATCAGGCAGTTACAGAAGACCTAGCTTAACATCTTGTGGATAAATGGAAAGGAAACCTGCATTGCATGTCTAATGAGAGGTTCACAAAAAATTTTTGAGATACATTTAAAATTAGTATTTTTAAAAAATCAGACATGTATCCGCACTGCTTAAGTCTGCAAACTAATTTGGAAATCTTAGTAAAGAAACATTTTGCTCTTCACAAGTCAGTCAAAAAATGCAAATGAAACGGATGGAAGAGGTCAGTCCTCAGCTGCCTGAGACTGATTTTTGTTGAATCAATGTCAGGGCTATGTAAATATAGGTACATCTCATATTTCTTGATGGTATCATTATAAACCACAAGAACAAGATAAGAGTGGCTTGTGAAACACTGGATGCATTAAGATGCATTGATAGTACTGCTAAGTATTTGGATTTGTTTTGAATGTTCTGGATAAATTACCTCTCTTTGGTGGAGTGCAGAGAACTTATTCTAAATTCTCCCAAGGCTTCTCTCTGTTCCACAGCCAGCGTTGGGATAGAGAGATTTTCATACAAGAAATGATGAGTACTGATGAACCTCAGAGCTCTAAATTAATGGCAGCACTTTGGAGATGCCAGAATTAATTCCAAGTTAAGAGTTACATGATTTGTCATGTTATGGAACTGTTTCTTGACTTTTTTTGTAAATTATTCCACAAGTTTTTTTCTGTTACCTATCATTCAGCAATTTGCAAAAAACATCTCTCTCACTTGTGTAATTTTAGAATTAAATTCACAAAGCTAAAGCTGCTTCCTCCTGGCTAACTCAGTCGCAGTTCCTTTACAGTTTTTTTACACCTACATGCTAAGAAGAGGAGGGCTTCAGAAGAAAAATAAAGAGAAAACCCAAAATATAGCTGAGTGAATGTAGCAGACATTTTTGAAATATTACTGTGCTGTCAGCTTGCTGTTACTTTCAAATGGAATGGTCAACGTAATGCTTTTTATGTATTTTTTCAGAAAAACACTGAAACCAAAAAAGAGATGCTGAATCACTTGGTTGTGCTAGTAGAGTATGACTTCTGGATGTGAGCAGTTCATCTACTGCCTGTATCCTACTTCTTCCTTACTATCCTACCACTGCACTGCTGACTTGAGAGGAAGAGGCTGAAGAAACTGGGCCTGCGAGGGGTAGTTACAAGGATAAAAATGCCAAAGTATTCTTGGTAGTTTGGAGCACACAGAAAGGACAAAAAGCCTGCATTTTAGGATGTTCAGGCTGGACATTAAAGGGAAATAAAACCCCATGAGGGCGGCACTGCACTAGAGGGGGATGTCCAGAGAGGTGGTGAAATCTCTATCTGTGGAGGTTTTCAAGTCTTTGCTAGACAAAGCCATGGCTGACATGGTCTTGTGTTGGAGCTAGACCTGTGTCAGGCAGAACCAGATGATCTCCTGAGGGCCCAATCAACCAATGCACCTGTACCACTGTGACCTCCTGAGCTTTTTGGCATGAAGCCCACACTATGAATGAACTACAGTGCATCAGCCTTAAAAGCACCCAGTCAACTCTGAGTTTGGGGTCCTATAGCCAAAGGGAGGCCTGGGCATGGCTGGGAAAGGTGACCTCAGGCAGTGGGCACAGCAAATCTGAAACCCACACATTCATTAAGTGAGAGCTTGTAGCCTGACTTGGACCCTGGGCTATGTATCTCATCTTTCCAAAACAGTAAATAGCCAGGTCCATGTCACAAAGGACTGAAAATGTCAGTGGCCAGTGAAATGAACACTAACTCTAAAAATCTTATTTCCTTCCCAGAAAAAAAACACCAAAGATGCAGAGTGGTTGTGTCATAGCACTTAAACAGGTCGCCTGTGACCTTCAGGTAAACCAAAAGCCCTTCTCAAAATGGCACTCTGGGCAGACTGGACTGATCACATCATCTCCCTTGGTCCATGGGTTTTATCACCTGGCATTTGGCAATATTCCTTATCTCTCCTGGCAAATGTGGACAGAGTTTGGAGAAAGAGGGGAAAGCTTAGAAAAGCATGAAAGAATTACTCAATAAGACTTGGTCCTGGAAAAACAGCCAAGTTGAATATATTTAACAATGTGCTCATATAAGAAAGTTGAAGGGATCTGGGGGTTTTGTGTTTGAAAAATTTCCACCTGTTCCAATACAAACCATTCAGTCACTTTTGCAATGGAAAATGCCCCACAATTTGTGTCATAAGGTTTAGAGCAAGTGACAGGGTTTGGAGTGAGAATGGAGTTGAGTCTTCAGCTTAAATTATTATGGTTTTGTCAACATGGAGAAAATGTTATCACAGTTAACAAACTGAGAACAGTCTCTCATAAAGACTCCTCTGTGCACCCCCTCTTAATGGATACTTATGGTCTGATTTTTATTAGGTTTTCCCACCTCCCTTTCTGTTATTGTAATGCATAGGAAGGAGTTAGACATGACCAACAAAAATGTTGCTCTGCCAGCACTAAGAAAGCATTTCTTTAGAAAATCTAGGAGACTGAACATCTCATGGGAACATGTCCATGGCACTAGTTGGCAGCTCTTCATTGACAATGACAACTTTGTAATCACTTTCAGAGATGGAGGCTTCCTGCTCCCATTGGCCATCTTTGACCAAAAAGCAACTGCTATCAGGAGGATAAAGGCAAAATAAGAGCCTGTTTTATTTAAGGCAAAATAGGAGTCTATAAGAGTTCATCTAATTTCAAGATCTGCCCAGAGCCCGCTGAAAATAAGCTTGTCATGGTGTGAAAGGAGGTGTGAAAACCTACTAAAAATCAGACCAAATTATTTCTGTTACTCTATTAAAAATAAAACAAGTGGTATTAAAGTATATTTAATATAAAAAAGTAAACTGAAAAGATGATTAAAATTTTATGTATTACTGGAGCCTCTTGGTCTCTTGGGAATTTGTTATACTAGATGTTATTTCAAAATCAATTCTAGAGAACTGTACATAGCACTGTTTAAAATGCAAATGCAAATAGAATGCAAAGAGCAAGCCTTAATCAAATGACATCAACACCACTTGCCCATGACTGAGGAATGAGGAAATTAACAAAACTCTGTGGCTGGCTATCAGTGGCAACATCACTCATAAGAAGCTACAATAAATTGGTTCTATTTTTCCCCACCTTTTTAAAAATAAGCACAAATATAATACTGTTGTGAGATAAGAAAGTCTGTTGGCTTTCTACCTCATATGGCCATCCAGGTGATGTAATATTGACCATACTTGTATCATCATTGATTGAATAATACTCTCTTGGAAGTAAACCCTTGATGCAACTGCTAAGCTTCAAGCAAGAGCCCAATGTAAACAGCAAAAGCTCTTTAGACATTGTGACTGGTATGAACAATTTTGGATTTAATTTTCCAAGGCTATGATATATAAGTACCAAATAAAACACACAAGATACTTTAATCTTCCACATTCTCAAAAGGCTCAATCTTGAGATGACTAAGCCATGCTTATCATGTGCAGACGTATTTAGCACAATGTGCCATAATACACAGTTTGCTTTTGGGGATATAGGTGAAGTGCCAAGTTCACTGATTTTTGTTGATAATTTCTATAGGGCCAGGCTTTTACAACTGGTGGGAGTGTTTCAGTCTTTGGCACTGGCTGAAGTGCTCCTCTAGGAGCTAAAAAGAGTTTCAGTATGGAATTAACCGGAGCACAGTGCTTTAAAAAAATTCTTTTTGACAGGGTTTCAAAAACTTCCAGGAGATGAGACAGCAGTTCAGTCTCAGATCTCTGCTAAAGTGAGACAGGATATGTATTTTCAAGAACATCAGGCCTGCACAGCAGTACGCATTTCCCCACGTCACCCCGTTAATGGTGCTTCCTAACACGAGCAGAAACTTTAAAGGGGATCGATCGAGCTTTTTAATTCCAATGAACAGGATTTTCTTCCCCCATTTAATACTGAGAATGGTTTGTTTAAATGCTGCTTCCCTTTAAAGGCAGAGTTACAGCCATAATTAAATTCAGTTATATATAACATTTCCATTATATACATAGTTATACACACACACACTATTGTTGAAAGATCTATTTTCCTTTTCTGACCCATAACTGATGACTGCAACAAAACAGAAGAAGAAAACTTGCTTTTCCATTTAGGAAATTCCACATGGCTCATGTTTTTAACAAGGCTACTGAGAAAATGAATGTAACCTGATGGGCAATGTTAGGAGAATTTTTATGAGGGGTTATTTGGTGTTTATTGTACTCTGGGTACTGCTATCTATTTGTTTTTCACTTCCATTTATTCTGCTTTAGCCGGTGGAGACACTGAGACAGATGCTTGAGAAACATCTAACAGCTTTTAACACTGAAGACTGGCAGCTGCTTTCACAAGGTCCACATTTCAACACCCAAATTCCACTGTCATCAGGGTCAAATTTTGCCATTGAAACTACTATAGAAATAAGGAGGTCTAGCATAAAACACGGCATTCAAAATCTAGCAAGGTGGATTTCTGCTAAAGCTGGCACAAGATAGTTCACTGGTTTTGCATATCTGAAGACTACCCTGCTCCCACCTTGAAGTGCCCACTTGAGAGCTGCCTTTTAGTTCCTTTAGTTTTGGCTTCGAGGAAGACTCAGTTTGCAGAATCAGACCTCTATTTTGATTTCTCCTCCTGTTCTGTTAGCCCATGGTTCAGTGTCACAGTATGACAGAGAGCCCTGTCTCACTGCCACCTTCACAGCAGGGCACTGCACTGTCCTAGGAAGTCAGAAACACAGTGCCTGCAGCTTGAGATGAGGCAAGAAGGACACAGGTGGTCTCCCATTTCCTGGGCAAAAGTTCAGAATAACAGGCTACTTCATAAAAATAGCTGTTGTCTGTGTTCCTGAGTAAAAACACAATTGCTGAACTTGGCGTTAAACTCAGTGCTGCAACTGTGAGGTTGGCACATGTAAGGAACATGACCTGAATATCAGCCAGCAGGACATTTATAGACTTTCTTGCCTTATCTCTGAATTGCTGGACTCCAGCTAGTAGCTGAATACCTTGCACTTTGGATTGGGGCATTTTAAACTTCTACAGCACATCTGAGGACATCCCTATGGTTAAGCAGCTGGTGGATTGCTTTCTTTAATGTTTGCTTTACTCCTGTTTCACACACTAGAGTAGCTGTTCTGATCTCACCAGAAATTATTTATTTCGGTTATCCTAGGAAGACTAGCACTGTAAGGAACAGAATTCAGTTCTCCTGAAATGCAATCTGATTCCTTATCTTCTGGATAAGGTTTCTCTGTACTGGCTAATATATTTGTTATCATCCCCAGGGACGAAAAGCCCATGTTCTCACTCTTGTGGTCAACAAAGGAAGAAGATAAAAAGGGTGGTGGCTTAGCAGGAGTCTTCAGGACTAGGTCCATATTTCAAACAGATTATTGGAAACTATTTAGAGGCATTCCTAGGCATCCTAACACATGTTAAAAGAAGAAACAGAATCTTCACGTGTACTCAGGCAGCACAAGGTGCTTTGCAACTGAAGCAAACAGCATGAGGATTCATTCCGAACGTTTTCCTGAGTTATAATGATACTTACTTGAGAGGAGAGAGAGAAGGATATTGCACTCAACTTTGCAAACTGACCTGTAGATAACAAAGGATAGAAAACAAGAAGATGACAAATTAAGCCAGTGAGCAGCCAGGCAGTGTATTATTCTGAAGAAAGCCATGCACAAGCCTAGAAATAAAGGGAGCAATTATGGACCCAGAAAATAAACCCAATGAAAAGTGTCTTACACAACACATTGAGCAAAAGACTGTAACAAGAACACAACTGGTAGCAGATGTGGGAGGATAAACACTGTTAGCATTTACACTTGTGCACTAAATGTGTTTTTTCCTGGTACAGATACTTGTTATTTACAACATGCTTCAAAAAAAAGAGAAAGAAAGAAGTATCTTTAGAGGTCCCCTGTCCCAGATTTCCTTGTTTATCTTGGGCTCTCTGCTCATACTTTAATACTAATTTAGAGTTTAGCTTGAAAATCTTGCTTGGAGATAAGGTGACACGAAATAACAAGAGTGGGTTTTGACCAACCATCTTCCATGCTACGCTATGTCTACACGTTTTTCTAAATGTGCTGCTTTTACATAAAGTGAGACATTTAATGACATAAAAGTGGTTACCATATTGGTACTGAGGTTACCGTTCTGTAACCTTAGTAGGAGTTCCTCCTTGCAGATATTTTCAGCTGACAATTGCATTACGAGAGCTACACCCACCAGCTTTATTTGGCTATCCAGATGAATGCAGTGTACATGTGAGTACAAGTAGTAAAACAGCCTGTAATAAATTCCAGTGGTTGGATGCAAAATGAGAATAGTTGACCGTACCGCTCTTCAGCAGGAGACCCTAAAGAGAAATTTCCCCATTTTCCTTTGTTTTGGTAAGTAGAAAGTTAGTTGTGTGTTTATCTTTACAGATTACTCGATACTAGTAGAGAAAGGAATAGAACAGCAAAATACCACAAATTAACTGCAAAGTGCAAAAAAAGAGTTAAAGCCAAAGCATATATCTCAGGATCAATACATGACACTATCCAACCATCTCCTAATCATTCTAGTGGTTCCTACTAAATTAATCTGTATTCCCACTTGGTTTAAACACGTTCCCTAATGGGAAGAGCATCACCCATACTGGGAAGGACGTTGCATGCTTTGGGTCTGTGGTTATCTACTGAAAATAGCTTCTACTTACAAGTCCCTGCTGTCAAATCATTGCCTGACAGGAGCTGACGATCTCACAGACAGTAAAGTAAATCATTAAATTTCTCTTGGAAGAATGCTATTAAACTGCTATTAAACAGAACTTGCCTAGAATGAGGACTTTCTGTTCCTTCAGCAGATATATTTTTGAAAGAAAAAAGCCTTTGTCTGTGGTGTTTAGTTTTTTTTTTTCCCTCCAAGTGGAAACAAATAGTCTAAAACAATGGGGAACACAGTTCACCTGTGAGTGGTGTTGGCTGACCTAAATTCAAAAGGAGTTTTATACTGACATTGATGGGGAGATTTCCTCCCCTTCTTCTGGAAATGTTGTTGGAAGACAGTAGAAAAGCTCTATTTTGACTGAAGCAAGAGTAACACCCAGTTCTATTAAGCGAGGTGTAACTTCTACTACAGAACGAATGCCCTTATTCTGCAGTGCACAGGCACACTCAGCTCTGTGCATGCACAAAATCCCTCTGCAAGCTGTGACATTCATGTCACACTGTTACCAAATACTGCACTTCCATAGTGTAATCAAATACACTCAAAATTGGTCTATCATTCTTTATGGAGAAAAGGGAATTTTTACCAGCAATAATAACATTTATTACTTGATGCTTGACAGCTGTCACCATTGAGGTACTCCTTCTTTATAACTGACAATTACTTTTCATTACATCAGCAGTAGCTGCTCATCCTGTTTGGAAGTTTAAAGGTTGTCATTTTTGCCATTTCCTATCTTGGATAAAAACCCCCATGTCACCCACTGTTGCCTTAGTAGATAGTCTATAATAATTCTGCTCCTGTCAACATGTCCATGAAGACCTCTGCAATGAAATGACTTTTGGCAGGCTACCACCGGCATGTAGCAGAACTAGGTAAACAATAAAAAAAAAAGATGCTCACATCAACCTCAAAAACTACCTGCAGTTTTGATACGAATCAATGAACTTTTCTAAGACTAGCTTATCCTAATAGCTTTATAGGAAAGAAGAGAAAAAAAGACACCATTCTTCATTACATCATGAACCTGTCAGTCCCAGATTCTTATCTCCAAAGTGACTGGCAGTGGATGCTACAGAAAAATGACCTTAAAAAAGGCTAGATCTTGTTCTTGTTAGCTCGCAGCAATCAGCAGTTTAAAGCAGGGCTGCCCAGAACTGCCCAGAAAACAGTTATTTCTGCTTGCTTCAGCTCTGTTCCCAGATAACTGAAAAGGGTGTGCCCTCTTACTGACATTACTACCAACATTACAGGAAGTAATTAATTTTATATTAGGATGATTAAAGACAGAATAACTTAAAAACTGGTGACAGTCCATTACTCTAGGCAGCAGTGGAGACCATAGGGCAGAAGGGACAGGATAGCTGTAGAATTCCAACCTTCCCTGGCAAATTTGCTTTACCCAGATTCCTAAACAAATGCCCTTTGAAACTATCCTCAGGGGACACTTAATGACAAATCCCCAGGCATCTCTGTACTAGATGCTTGTTGAATACTTGGTCCTCTGGGATAAAAGTAATTTCAAACCCTTCCCTCTCCTTCCAGATTTTGACAATGACAATAATACACAGATTGCACTTCAGTTTCAGTTCACACTGGAGAAACCATTGTAAATGTTTTTTGCTATCGGAGAAGAAAAAACCACAACCTAAATACAGCCCAAACTCAGCTTGACATCACCAACCAGCCTCTCTGGTATGGGAGTAATTAGGTCTAAGTGACTTGGTAGGCACTGGCAAAGAACAAGCTCAGGGGCAATTCTGTCCCACTTGATGCCCTGGTAAGCTTAAGGCGTACTGTTGTGTGCCTGAGGCAGTGTGGTCTTCCTGGAGATGCACAAAGGCCAGATACATGTGTGCCTGTGGAAGAGAACAGCAGCAGTTTTTGGAATGTGGCTGCTCTAGTAACTGAGAAGAGCCCAGGACCCAGGACGGGCTAAGGCAGCCACTGAGCAGCTGTGGGGTGTTATTGTTTCTCACTTATGGAGATGTGTGGGCAGCTCGTGTCCTCCCACCTGGTATGCCTCATCCTGCAGCTTCTGCTTCAGGTACTCCTCCATTTTCAGTTCATTCTCCAGCTGGCGGACTGAGTCAGTCTCGTAATTTTCATCATCTGCTCTGACATAGGGGTCTCCATCTTCTGTAACCCTAAAGACAATTATTAATAAATAGTCTCCTGAGATGAACGACATCCAGAGTCAATAAAACTTCCCCTTATTGTAAGCTATGAGGAGAGCTGGATTTTTTAGTCAGTGGAAAACACTTCTGCTATTTCCCCTTTCCAGTGATCTGGTATTGATGAAGTAGACCAAGGGTATGTCCTGCTGAAGGCAATTTGGGGGTACAGCCCTATGGAAATGAGTAATAAAAGTTATCAATAACCTGATACAAAGAGGCTGAACTAAAAATAACTGGAAAGATGCCCATTTTCTTTGACAGAAAGATTCACATTCTAAAATTAAATCAGTTTGTTGATCAATTGAGTTGGTCAATAAAAAGCACTCTGTCCAGTTAACAGCTTCTCTTTTTACAGTGGGCCCCAACGGGCCCTTCAGTCTGGATAAGCAGGGAATAGGACTGCAGGGCATATTTGGGAGCATAGCTGCCCCTCAGCCTCCACGTTGCCTGAGTGTACCAAGCTGAATGTGAGATAGCTCACTCCTGAGGGCATCCCAAGAGCTGGCCTTTATTGTTTACACAGCTCGCTATTGAGCTGTGAGATCACAGAATCACAGAATATCAGGGATTGGAAGGGACCTTGAGAGATCATCTAGTGCAATCCCCCTGCTGGAGCAGGAGATCTCACTACTGAGATCTAACCATGAAGCTGTGCTCACTTGGATTTAGGCTTCTTTTTTTTTTTTTTCCCCCCACTAATCAATTAGTTAAGAGGGATTGAAAATAATACATGATATTTATTGTTTTTGACAGAAAAAGAGTGAGACTGGGAAGGCAAATCAAGCAGGTACCCACATGTCACTGCGGATGGAGCCGGTGGCAGCAGCGCTGTGGATGTACCCTGGCTTGCGGGCGTGGATCTGCGCCAGGAAAGCCTTCTCAGACGTTGGGGATGGAACCAGGTCATCAAAATGAGTCCGTCCAAATTCAGAATCCACATTGCTTTCCGTCTCACTGCCCACTTCTAGGAAGCAAAAGGTGACACGTGGTTCCATTTAACTTTCACAAAAGGAGACTTGCTTTGTATGTAAGCCTTTCTCTGCCTTTCCAACTTAGAATGCCACCTCCTCAAAGCAAATAACAAGTGTATTATTCTACACATAAATGCAGACTTAATAGTTTTCTTCTTGTGGTGGGACTGAAGAGTGAAGCTTTTGCTAATCTGGGTTACTAGGAACAATATTTATAGGAGAATACTACAGACTGCATTTTGCAACAAGTCCTACATGTTTCTCTACTGAACAAAATTTCTAAAGAGTGAAATCCCACTCCATGTGGAATCACAAACTTCTCAAAGTTTTCACTTTATCCAGCTGCACCTCTATACCCACAGCTTTCAGAACTGCTGTATTACCCAAGCTGTTATTTTTCCAAAAAGCATAAAAAGGTACATTACGCTGCTTTTTTGATGGCTTATATTTTCCTACCTCCCATTTTTTCAAATGTATGTGAAATCTCTGTATGGTGACTATCCATCCTTGTTCGCCTCACTCACCAGAATTCAGTTCTTTTACCAAAGAAGACATTGTGTTGGTGATTGAATCTGCTGCCACCAGCAAATCATTTCTTAAGTTTCGTCTTGCACCTGAAGCAAGAGACAGACAATACACAGTGTTAATATTCTTCTCAAGACATATGTTTTCCGGTTGAAAGCATTTTTAACCCTGTTGAAGGCTGCCATTGTGATAATTCAGGGTATCAAAGTCCTTATGAGGGACACGTGCAGGAGAGTGCTCTGCAGAATGGCCTCATTTACTTATGCTGTATGCAAGAGCAGAAGCCTACTCTCATGCTTCATTTAATCACAATGCCAGATATGTGGAGATTATTCATTGCCATCAAGCTTGCATTTGTGTGGTGACACCAGCAGACCAGGCCTGGAAGATTAAATCCAGCATGAACTCATTTAAAATGTCTGTAGGGGAGGAGGGAAGAAATGAAGTGTTTTCTCTAAGTTCCCACAGCTCTGTTTAATGACACCATTATTGTCAGGTATTTGCCAGATAATTATGGCAAATGTTGAAGAAACACAGTTGACCTCATCAAGACTGATACGGATTTTTCCTCTCTGCTTCTACTCAGCCTGTCCTGTAGCTCAAGGACTTTCTTGTATATATTCCATAATTTATCTCTCTCTCCCCCCCGCCCCCTTTGTTTTTTTTTAATAAAGGAAGCACTATTGCCTCTCTAAACAGCCCTAGGCTGCTTTTAAACTCTTTCTAATAACGGGTCTAGAAGTGCTTCCCTGCTGAACCTGGCAATATTCCCTTAACCATCAATCATGAAAGATCCTTGTGAGCTGCCTGAAATACTCCTTCCCTAGGAGCAGGCTGTGGGTAACACAGGCTTAACTCCCCCAAATCCCAAACATAACTCCTATGGTAGCTGAATAATCAATATATCCCACAGAATCTCTAAAATTCCAGAACGTGGAAGATTGGACTGCTGCAGGTTCTTTAAAACTGGCTGAATGTAAAACACGAAATGTTTTAAAAATCCCCCAAATCCTGAAGAGGTTGGGTTTTTTTTGTTTTTTTTTTTGTTTTTTTTTTAAATATACTCATTAGCAAAGTTACTGGAATGTTAATTAAAGTAGTTAATCTCTCCTGTACACACACATGCAGCCATTCCCTTTCTGAAGTCTTCTCAATTTTGTGTCTCTGAACTATTGCAAGCACTATGAAACAGAAAAAAAAAACAAACCAAGGGAAAGTATGCTTTAACCATGGCTTGTCTGCATAAAGCATATATAGGCATAGCTCTGCTTGTGCAGCACAGAATGGAGTCAGAAAATCTTAGCCCACCTCCACCTCCCAGAATTGTAGGTGGGGATGTGGCAGAATAGTTGGCTTTAATTTCTTTTGGTTTGATCTTTCCATCTAAAAAAATCTGGTAACTAATGCCATAATGGTAGATATCTATCATATACAATAGTTTTTAAATGTGATCGCTTACCTTTTTGTATTGCCTTTTCTCTTGAGCAGAACACATTCAGTTACTTAAATAAGCATTTGCCTGTGGTAGCCTTAGTATTATTTATGGATATTTTATTGTGGCTGCTATACTATTTCTCTTGCTCTTATTTCTGGAAGAAATTTTTCTGTTGATTTATTTTTTTTTTCACAGCAGAAAGAAGAATAATGTGCCTTGTCTGTTTCTTTTGCCACAGAAAATGAGACATCCAGCAACCTGTTACGTTGGGACTAGAGATTAGGCTTTGGTAAAACATGTTCAATACATGAACCGACTAGCACTTTAGTAGAAAGTTCTCGATTGCATTATATATGCAACCTTGCCATAGATGCACACAGACACAACTGCCATGAAAGTCAAGGGGAAAGATGTATAAGAGGGCTGAACTGGGCTCCTGGGTACAGACTGGCTCCAACTGTAGCAGAGGAACTCCAGAGCTCCACCTACATTTGATTTGTACTAAGGAAACAGGGAAAAAAATGTATTCAAATAACATAATTGCAGTGATGTAAATATTTCAGGAAAGCAGATAATAAAAAGAAGTATTCCTTCATTTAGATTGCATAGACTGTTTACTTTCTTTTGTATTTAATCTGTGGCCTTAGAAATTCAAAACAGTTTAAGATTTATTGTTACTTGATGTAAGAGTGAAAAGAGGAGTG
This sequence comes from Jacana jacana, assembly GCA_013400555.1. Lineage (NCBI taxonomy): Eukaryota > Metazoa > Chordata > Aves > Charadriiformes > Jacanidae > Jacana > Jacana jacana. The sequence continues at coordinate 131,045 of VZTM01008672.1, forward strand.
CAAAATACTGTGCAGCCTACGGCAGTTTTCTGGAAATGCAAAGGAAGGGTTCACCAAGACTTCCAGACTTGATTCCTGTCTAGTCTAGCCAGACCTTTCTCAGAGGTGAAAAGCAAAAGGACAAGGAACAATAGTCTCAAGTTGCATCAAGGGACATTCCAATCAGATAGAAGGACAAAAATTTTACTCTGAAACACTGGAACAGAGGCTGTGAAAGATGCATGTCAGGACCCATCCAGAATTCAACTGATTAAGGCCCTGAATGGTCTGATTTCACTTTGAAGCCCTCTTTCTTGGAGCAGGAGAACATGGTGACCTACAAGAACCCTTTCTATCTGAACTAATTCTGTGATTATATCATCTGTTCCTAGCAAAGTCCTTATTTAAAACCAAACACACTGACAATGCCTTGCTGAGGTCAAATGCATTTCTTCTGGTTCACAGAGCAATGATAACTAGTCTGATCATCTTCCATCAAAATCCCCTGTGGCCCCAAAATCCATTAATTGTCATCACTGTCAAGCTTCTGCTACCTGCTCACTTTGACAGCAAAGTCTGATGGCTCACAAAGTTGATTTTCAACGGTAAAACACAGTTGTTGCAAATTTTTTGGGGTGGTTGTTTCATTGCACGCAACTCAGAAGCTCACATACATTTAGTCATTAACCACAAGAAGTAACGATTCTTCAGTCAGTCTCTGAGAACCTCAGAGAAGCTACCAATGAGACTTACTTTGTGCAAAGGCTTCCTGCACGTCTCCTCCCACCCCGGTCAGAGAGTCCTGAGGTGCGTGGGTTGGGGTGGAGCAGGCAGAGGCAGACCTGATGGGCATTGGAATTGGTCGACTGATAGTGTGGCTGGGTGAGGAACGAGGGGAGCCTGCTCCTTGGGTCTGTAAAACAAACACAAGGGGTTAAACAGGTCTTTGCAAGAGCCCTCCCCCGTTGTCCTTGTCACCCATCCCTCAGCTTAAAGGCATCATGCTGGTTGTAGATCAGTTGGGTAATGTTAATTTTCTGAAAGAAATACACTGGAGTCAGTTGTTAGCGGACAGCAACTCTTCAGTGTAGAAAAATAGTAAGTAGGAAAATGTGAGTCAAGGTCTGACTTCCTTCAAGCATGGGAAAATGTCGGGCAGCTAAATTAAAAAAAATCCAACTCAATAAGCACCAAAGTATAGACCTTCTCTCCACCCTCCTCCCTCTCTCACTCACCCAGTTCCTGTGCATTTTTGATAAAACATAACTCATTCAGGCCGCGAGAAGGGGAGAGAAGCTGCCCCGAGGTGGGCAAAGGCCTGGAATGGCCCCTTTCATCAGAGCCCTGCCCTCCACCCCCCCGCAGGAGAAGTTCACAGCACACGCAACCTCTCAGTCACATAAAGTCTGAGGCTTGCAATAAATAATATAGCTTTATACATTTTATTCGGAGCTGGAGAACTATTTTAAGGCACTATTAAATCATGCACTAGTAAATTGTTTGCTTGACAGGTTATACTCAGGCATTCCCCAAACACTGTGGGAATAGGGCAATATAAATTCCTGCCAGGGGTTCAGCTGCTGGAAGTGAAAATGTTTTAACACCAGTCATATAAAATGCCATGCTGTTAGCACCTCACAGTTAGTATCACTTAGCTGAAATTCAAGCAGACTTTACAAAGTAGTCATTTTTACAAATGCAGCTGGGTGAGTGTTAAAGAGAGATGGTGCCCTTTTCCACTGTTTCAAACCCCCCTGGGAACATGTATCCATGTGAGAAAAACAAATGCTGAAGCCCAAAACAAACTACACACGGCTTTTCACTGAAAACCCGTGTTTGGTAGGCATCCAGGATGGAGATGGTAGATGTCACATTTGGTAGGTATGGCTTGAGTGCTGCTAAATGGGAACTACAACTCCTGTGCCTGGTTCTTTAGAGTGAAAAGTAATCTGAGGGCTGGTATCTCCCTCACCCTGGGTTTATTTTGAGAATTGAGAAGGATTTCGTAATTCTTCCCATGCCAGTTCTTCTGTAGTGGCTGCCCCTGCAGCCCTGATAAGGTTTGGCAAATATGTTCTAAAAAAAGACAAAGAGCAGCCCATTGCTGGAGGAGTGCAGCATTGCCCTTGAGATTTTTATAAATTCCTGCCCCAAACCATAAATAATGTATCAGAATACTAAGTCATTTGTTCTTTTCTCTTACCACCCTTTTCTAAGAAACATTATCACCAGAGAGACATGAAGGGCAAATTAGGTTTATGAAGAATAAGCACATTGCTGATGCGAGAATGGAGGATTTAATACTGATAATTTCTTTAATGACCAGTTTTAGAACATTTACATGATGGATGAAAGGGAAATCGAATACATAAGGGCCAGATGCTCTCCTGTTTCTGGAATCATCTGTACCCACTCCAGCAGAAATGCAGATCTCTAGTCCTCCAGAGGCAGGGCACAGAGAGCAACCACGAGATGCTCTGAGGTCATAAAATCACAGAACGGTTAGAGTTGGAAGAGACCGTAAAGATCATTGAGTTCAAAACCCCTGCCATAGGCAGGGACACTTCCCTCTAGACCAGGTCCTTGGAGGTCACATCCTCTGCACGCCAGACAGGGGATCTGGGAGCTAATGCTATCTCCTTTCACGTCCTGACAGGGAATGTTTCACCCTCTGTGAAACAAATTTGTGAAAGAATTTCTGGTTCCCAGCTCCCTCTTTTGTTTGCCCTTTTTCCTCAGCTCCCCTTTGCTTTTGATCTCAATTCTAGGGAACACCAACAACAGTGGGGACTTTCAGAGAAGATGAGAAAAAAATGGACAGAATTTGCTTCCTTGAGTCAAGTCACATTGAAGGAATGAACTTCAGAACAGGCATTCTATTTACTAAAAATAACAGATGCCTGCCAGTACTTCTTTGCAGGAATTTTCCCACAAGAGCAATGTAAAAGCTGCTGCACACCAGTGCTCACCCCTGGGTCTGCTCTGCAGCTATGACTGAGATCTTGATAAACAGGGCTCTCTTATCTGTAGCACTCAGTGTTGGAACAAACTGTTTGGGAAGCACAGGGAGATGAAACATTTGGAGTCCCCTGTCCAGTAAAAAACCTCTTCTCTTCTTATACTATTTCATAGAATCATAGAATGCTCCAGGCCGGAAGGGACCTCCAAAGGTTAGCTAGTCTGACCTCCCTGCAGTCAGCAGGGACACCCCCAACTAGACCAAGTTGCCCAGGGCCTCATCGAGCCTCACCTTGAATATCTTCAGGGAAGGGGCCTCAACCACCTCCCTGGGCAAACTGTTCCAGTGTTCCACCACCCTCATAGTAAAGTAAAGAATCTGGGCAGTATCAAACAGAACTGCTGAGCTGCAAGTTGAAATAGTAGGGTCGCAGAACGACATTGGGTTGGAAGGGAACTCTGGAGACCACCTCGTCCACTCCTGGGCCAAAGCAGGTTAACCTAGAGCAGGTTGCACAGGAATGTGTGCAGGCAGGTTTTGAATGTCTCCAGAGATGGAGACTACCACCTCTCTGGGCAGTCTGTTCCAGTACTCCGCCACGCTCACAGGAAAGAAGTTCCTCCTCATAAGAAGATGGAACTTCTTACGTTCCAGTTTGTGCCTGTTCTCTCTTGTCCTGTCACTGGGCACCACTGAAAAAGACTAGCCCCATCCTCTTGACACCCATCCCTTAAATAGTTATAGGCATTGATCAGATCCCTCCTGGAGGATATTAAGGAATGCTTGAATTCAGAGGGGTGAGACATTTAATACATTTTCCTCATCTAGATCCACCTCAGCCCAAGTTTGTGGGAATGGAGCTCTATAAGGATTGGAGTCTTGCTTAGTGGTTAACAGGAGAAACATGATTTTCACAGGATAAGGATTGGAGTCTTGCTTAGTGGTTAACAGGAGAAACATGATTTTCACAGGCTAGAGCTAATGGCGTGAAACCTGCTGTGATAATCAGTAATGACTTCCTGGTAATCTCAGCAGAGAAACTGAGCACTGAACTGTTCCCAAACCTCAGCAACCCCACCAGCTGGGGACTAAGGTGTGCTGAAAGGGGAGCTACCACAGCCCCCACAGATATGTGAATGGCTTCAGCTTTTACGTTGTGCTTGACTGCACCCATCAACGTTCTCGTGCCGTTTAGGAAACCTTCCGTGTATTTTATTTAATTCAGCATCCCTAGTCAACCTGCAACGGATTTTTAGTTAGCTCTTGCTAGACAGGAAAAGATTTCCTACTGCCAAGTGTCGTGCACGCTTAGGATAACGCGTGGCAGGAAAACTGGCTTTCCAGGAGCTTTAGCCCATTGCTCCCTCTGCCGGGGCTGAACTGGGATGACAGATGGGGAAAGCCCTCGTCAAGCGACAGAGATGTGAAGAACTCATTATCCTTTCTCAAGGAAGGGCAGCCGAGAAAGAGAAAGTTCATAGGCATTAGATGAATTGCCAGGCTGCTTATTCCAATTGAATTCCTCCAGAAATTAATTTAATCCCGTTTCTCTCAACAGATCATGAAATGGCATAGCGTAATGGGGATCATTTAATGGAAATTGAGAGAGTAATTCCTTGGCGTCATCACCTGGTATTCAGCGAGGCTATTACTCTCAGGAGAAAAAAAATCCTATCTCATACCAGCCTGAGTGCCTTCACTTACACTGTCCAGTGAACATTTTATATGATTGGGAAACTCTTGTCACGTTGGAAACGGCTCTATTGCGAAAGGAAGATCTTTTAATACTGCAGAGTCAAAAAAGACAGCCCTTACACGAAGGTGGTGTTTGGTCAGATTTATTTTTTGGTGTGCAACAGATTGATGGTCTACAAAAATTAGTCAAAGTATTAGTTTGATGAAGGTGAGCATCACCCACAAAATCTGCATGCTCTGCCACAGACAGAACTCATCACACTTGTGACTGTATATTTTGTTGATGAAAGCCAGAGGAAGTGTGTTTTGTTAAAATGAAACATTTTTATCAGACTCATAAATCAGACTGCTGTCTGAAGAGTGCTTTTTTTTTTTAACCAAATACATTTCCAAGCTCCATTTCACAACTAAAAAGCTCCAAAACAATGAAATCTTTTAAAATTTACCATTAGTAATATAAATACTTGCCCTTTTTGATCAAGGTTGCAGAAGTCATTTAGAAACTACATTATTTTCCTGAAGACTCACGAGACTGTTAGCATCAGAGCCAACTTTAAAAGGTGTGTACACAATGCCCTGACTTTTTTGGATAAAGTGGGATTTCCAACTCCTTGTCCTTGTCTAATTTACACTCGGTTATGTTCTTCATACAGTTCCAAAGTTCTCATAACATTTTCAAATCGTTATCTATGGTAGAAGTGTTAATTCGTGTTCTAGGTTGGTTTCATTACATTTGAGATGTGGATTCCATATCTTAGATGTTGTTATTTAGAGAAGTGAGAAAAAGTTCAAGACTCTCTGCAGCCACAAACACTTTCTAGAGGGCTAAAGTGTATAATTGTGAAAATTGCCCCAAGATACCTGAAAATAATGTGTGAAAGAATTGCAGAATATTAATTTTGGTCAAAAGAACACACACACATTTCAAGCAAAGGAAATAAAATAAATCACAGGAACACAATCATGTTTAGGAGTTAGTGAGGCCTCCAATAAGGAGGTAACTTACTACCTGTTTCAATTCTTCTTCCTAAAGAGAAAGAGTATCAGTGCATGAGATTAGCCTGGATGCAAGTGAAGAACGGAAAGCAAAGCCATATATGGAGTACAGGGCTGAAGGTACAGTCAAGACAGCTGAAGGTATGTCACCAGGTTATTGTCCCACATCTGCACGCTTTGAAACACCATAATGGTGCAAAGAGTGCAGAAAGCTACTGCCATTTCCTACCCAAGATCTTCTTTTTCTAGGCCGTGCAGTGAAAGCAGGCAGCCCGGACTACTAGTTGTAGCACTGCAGCACATCATAGGTAGAAGGAAAAGTATCCTGTCTACTTCCAGCTCCCAGAAATCTGCTGGCTACGGGGTGGGCTCTGTCACTCAGGTGCCACCAATTCCTACACTGTGGCCGCAGATGCCTGTGCCTGGTGAGATGCAAGTGACACAACTCATCCTTTAATGTGACAACATGTTGCTAACTAGACTTCAGTGAAATCCTTTCTGCTTTTATCAGAGCCGTCTTTGACACTAGTTGCACTGAATTTCCATGCACTTGCTTTATTTGGTGCGGCCTACAAGAAAACAGACTCTTATGCTACTTGGAGCACTTCCAAGCTGAATTTCCAGCATCATCTGTCCTGAGGCACATCAGGTGAAATAGGGCTGGACTTTGCAAATAAAGACACCTTTTCCAACCTACCACATCTTAAAAAGGCCCATGCTTTTAGACCTCTTCATTTTTAACTGCGATCCTTTATTGAGGTGAGTTTCATCTGTTTAACAAGGGCTTGTTTCTGTGTTTATGAAAGTGACCAAGTGTTGGGGAAACATCTCTAAGACCAGAGAGTTAGACGTGGTTGCCGAATGGCATGTCTGACCGAATGGGGAAAGTCAAAGGAACTTGTAAAGGTAATTCTGTAGTGACAGCTGGAGTAGGTAGTAGTGTACAATGCTGAATTGCTTTTCTCACAGTTATTAGTTAACTTGTTTACTTGTTTTATGTGTCAGTTTCTTTCTGTATTTCTGTATTAACTCTTCAGTAGTTTAGAGCCTGTCTCTGATGCTCTTTCCACTTAGCAGTAGGTGACAATGATGTTACAGTGTTACTACAGGAACAACAGCATCTGAGCATCATTTGAAACCCCTGAATTGAAAGACTGAGGCAAAAAGTAGACAGGGAAGGAAATAAATCTGAATTTTATGAGTGGAAATAGTAAAGTTCTGCAGAATTCTGTGGTTATATCTCCTTCCTTCTCTCTCCTACTTCACTTTGCTGTTCTCCTTGGCAGTAACTGGTGGAGCTCCTTACCTTCAGCAGCTTCATGAGGCCTTCTAACTGAACCATAAGCTCCCTCCGGCTTTCCTGGAGAGCAGACATCCTCTGTTCCAGCTCATCCTTCCGCTGTCTGAGAAACAAGCAGATCCAATCAGAGCTTACCCCTCACAGCATCAGCAGCTTTTAACTGCATCATTTCCCCAGCCCGACTATGAGGGCTATGCCTATAGACCACAGGAAAGCAAACACACTGCAAGAATTCAGCACAGTGCTTAGAAACAGGGCTACATGAAAGCCAGGGAGTTCCCTCACACCGAGTATATTCAAGGGAATGGGAATAGCAGTTAGGAAAAGCAGACACTGACACCGACCCTTCTCCGACAAACAAATGAGGTTCAAACAAATTTGTGTTATATTCCTTGTGGGAATGCCTTTGGATCTCTCTACTCAATAACCTCAACTAGCTGTCAGGAGAAACTAAAGCCATGCCCTGAAGGGCAGGGAATTACAGCAGGGGCACTGAAGAAAGCGAGTTATGAGAGAGAAGCTACAAGAGTTCAGAAATTCAGCCAGAAACCCACAGCAATCTGCTTTGTTTCTATTCTTTTTTGGAAGCAAGAATAAGACTATCACATAGTGGAGACATAAACTGCCTGAAAATAGCCCTTTGGACCTGGGGGCCAGTGGTGATCCTATGGTAGTGTGAATAGTGAGACACTTCAAGTGTGACAGCCAGCTTGTGCCCACCTAAATGGGAACATCTTTGACTCTGCACAGCTCCACTGCACAGGCTGGAGGTTCAGCATCTGCATGTGTTCAACCACTAAATTGTGTGAGAGGTCCCCACATAAAAGCAAAATAAAACTGTCACCTCCTGGAATTATGGAATCACAGAATTGTCAGAGTTGGAAGGGACCTCTAGAGACCATCTAGTCCAACTCCCCTGCTAAAGCAGCATTGCTCAGAGCACATCACTCAGGACTGCAGCCAGGTGGGTCTTGAAGGTCTCCAGAGAAGGGGACTCCACAACCTCCCTGGGCAGCCTCTTCCAGTGCTCTCTCACCCTCACCAGAAGGAATTTTATTCTTATATTTGAAGGGAACATCCTGTGTTCCAGCTTGTGCCCATTGCCCCTCATCCTGTCACTGGGAACCATTGAAAAGAGTCCAGCTTCATCCTCCTTCAACCCACCCTTTAGATACTTGGAAGCATTACTAAGGTCTCCCCTCAGCCTTCTCTTCACCAGGCTAAAGAGTCCCAGCTCTTTCAGCCTTTCCTCATAAGGGAGGTATGATTGTTGAAAGACACTACTGTTGAAAAAAAATATATATTTTGTATATTTTATACACTACTATATAACATAAACCCACTATGCCGTTAGCCTTGTACTACCTATAAAATATGACAATTTAATCCTAAATGGAAAAGCACCAGAGTCAACAAGACTAATTATGTTTCCTGTATTTAGGGAAGTAGGAAACCCTGGTTTTGAGCCTTCTCTGTACGTGAGCAGTTACTGATATAAGCAATGCTGATTTCTATAGGATTGCTCATGTGTGCTGTCTCTCACCTCTATAATAGGATAATATAGCAACACTGTCAGGTTCTGTTTACTCTTCTGGAGGATTAATCTATGTTCTGCTACAAATTGCCTGTGCTGGCTTTTCATTTCTAGGCATGTAATAGGTGGAAATGCTATGAACTGTAGAAAGGCAACTGAGTTTAAGAAACTGCTAATAAAAATAAGATACCACATCCACGTAATTCCACGTGGCAGGTCCTAGCACAGACCTCTGCTGGGTTTTAGATTCATTCTATGGGGAGAAAGAACCTAAGTCAGACTGCTCGTCTGACTTCTCCTGCTGTACTCTGAAGCAAGTTCTGGGAAGTAATGGGTTTTCTTAACCTGCCTCCGAGACAGCACTGGTAATATGAATGAACACTGTGTTCACTTATTTCAGTGGGTCTGCAACACTACAGCACCCCAACTCCCAGATGCCAGGACAGGTACCCACAACATAAGTTACAGATTCCAGCATTTCTTAATATTAAAATATTGCTCTACTGCCCTAATTGCTTCAAGGGCAGAAAATCTGTGGGTAAGAGACATAAATCAGTGTTGCTCTTCTGAGTCTTGCTGTTTTACACACAATAAGAACAGCCTTGTGACATCCTAGAAAATTGAGGTTGTGGGTGAAATTCTTCAGTAAATCAAAAGCCAATCTTTTGCCTTTCAAACGGTGAATATTTTAGAAGGCATGCAAAGCAGTACAGACCCACAAATGAAAGTTATTTTCTGACTCTGACACTGCATATTAAATCATAATTGAGGAACTCAGCATCACTGTCCTAGGGATGTCCCATGTCAGGAAATTCAAATAAGGCTATTACCTGTTTGTATGTGTAGCAACATTGAAAAGAGGGGAAAAAATAAGTAGTCAGTCCGCTGACAGTGCACAATCATGTGATTATTGTTTTTAGGGATAATTAATTTTACTTGTCAACTACGCAGAAAGCTAATCTCATAAACCTAAACATTAGGTTTGATGCACAGGAACTACATGATCTGTCTATTTTATGCAGTGGACACATTTTCATAACAGTTTTATGTGTCTCACAGAGTGCCACTTCCCTGTAGATATCTAGGAGTAATTACATACTGAACACTCATAAAAATGACGAAGCTAATTTGTCTTCAGATTGGAAAGCCAATGTTATTATTTTATTATTAGTTTGTGACTATGTAAAATATTATTTTTGTGAATAAAAATACTTTAGTGTGACAAACTCACTAATGAAACCATACAGTGTTTGTAAAGAAAAAAATGAACACTATTTCTATAGTAATTTCCTCTGGTTATGAACCAGAAGACTAAAATATTACTTGTGTGAGGAGTGGCTAAACGGCCAAAAATGTTTAGTCTTCTCATGAGAGAACTGCTCCGTGGGGGAAGGGATAACATTTAATCTGGCATTGTTTCACTAGAAAGAAAGTGTTTACACTCTATTCTCTACTCACATGAAGTGTTTTGAATTGTTCTTATTGGATTCTCTGTCTGGCTCTCACAACATGAACTTCAGGAGTTGCAAGGAGGCTACAGATCTGGGCCAGTGGCAATTGTTCTTCTTCAATGCAATATACATGGCAATTAGTAAATCCATGTAGAGTATCCTAATTAACATGCAGACACATCCATATCCATGTTTTCAGCTTGGTGCAATATTGGAGAAACGATGCTCTACATCTTCACCTGCTGCAAAGGGCATTACTTCTCCTTCCAAGGAGGATCATTCCTCAGCCTGGTTTTGCAACATGAAGAGAACTGACCTCTCCTAGGAGTTCAACACATGGGGGAAATTTCCAAAAAATAGCATCTAATTCTGGCTGTATTTTCAATTTAGCTCCGTATTTACTTTAGCACAAATGAGAAGGCTTTGCAGAAGCATTTGTTCTGACAGAACAACATTTTTCGCCACATAATTAATGGCATTTGGACAAGGCTGTGAAGACCTATTCCAAATGACCTAAGGGCCTAACTCTGCATACACTAATGCACGTGCTTAATTTAATGTAATGAGTAATATGTGAGATTCCTCATGCATGCTGTTTAAAGCATAAGCTTAATTACTTTTAGGACTACAGCCTTCACTGAAAATGGAGAAAAAATACACATTGTGCTATTTACTCAAAAAAGCCCCCAGGGCCATAAGCCAGGCTTATCTCTTATTTCTCCTCTTACTGAGAATGACTGGTGGGTCCCTGATGTTGTCAGATGTTTTACTGCTGTGGACCTACCTCAGGAGCCGGAGCTCTGCAAGGAGAGTGGGATTTTGTTGTGCCTTCTCCGGTGTGGGCTGAGACGCTTGCTCGTGTTCAAGTCGCAGCCGCTGGATCTCCTGTAGGATTTCTCTTGGGGAGGAGAATAAGAAGAAGACTACAAGTCAGTAATTTGTCACAAAACCAGCTCACTGGACACCTCAAGAGGAGATAAAGTGTGACTGCATGTAGCTCTTCATCAACTTGGATACGATGACTGGGCTCCAACCAACAAAAGAAGCCCTCAGCACTGGGAAGGTCTCCAGAGATTTTTAAAATAAACTTTTAGGATTTCACCATAAAGGAAAATATTTCTTGAAGACCCTTAAAAATCAGAGGGAGATGTGAAATAGCAATATGCTTAATTAAATTGCTCCCTTCTACTTATTCCCCACAAATATTAGGAGCATCACATGAAAGTCACAAAAACTAAAATAATATCTGCCCCCTTTGGGGTAACACTGAAAACATTTTGTGCTTAAAAAATATACTTTTAGTGTAAGTAGAGACCTGAGAGTGGGCAACAATACATGGAGAAGCCTTGTAACAGGACTTGTTATGCCTGGCTCGCCAGCCCTGGAGCACTGTCAAAAGGCTAATAGAAAGCTTTGCAGCAGAGGGTGGAAACCTGTATGAAATTTTTCTCTTCTTCCCAACGTGCTGGAGAGCAGACGGTCAGGAGGCAGCCTCGGACTATGAAAGACAAATCGAGACTGGAGCTAGTGGCTCATTACATGGTGACAGAAGGCAGTGCAGAGTTTGGGAGAAGAAACCATCTGGTCTGGGCTGGCCTCTATTTTACAGTCCAGCAATAAAAGTAGAACTCTGCTGCCATGCATTTCATGGCATCAGGCAGTCCCAAACCCAGGGCCAGATCCTCTGCTGCTAGCAAATGGGTGTCACTCCTTCTTGGGGCCGGCTAGCCTATTTCTCATGGTCACCATTTCTCAGTCTCAGTTACATCCACGCCCAGTGCCACATTTGATCAGCAGCCTAACTTGCTGCTAAGCTTCCTGTAAACCCTTAGCAGGCAGACTGTGTTCCAGAGAGCTTTAATCATCTTTTTCACAAATAAAAGCAGGAGAGCATTATACTACCAGTGTGACTGATCCTTTTACCATTTTTTTGTTAGAGTGCTATAGAGGATCCAGCTCAAAGTTAATCTGGTTTTGAAACAGGATAGGCTATTTTTTTTAAACTCTTAACAAACAGCAGCTGCAAACAGTAAAGTACCAATGATTATATCATGCCACTGAACAGTACACTTATTAAAACACAAGGTGGCTGTGGGTTTTAAAGCCTTTGTCATATTCTGCAGACTATTTTGTGCCCTTTGTGTTTTGTAGGGGGAGGTGTATAAGCATGTATAAGCACAGTGCACAGAAGTAGGTGGTAGAAAATGTTAGGAAACAAAGAAACATACATGACATACGGGACTGAACAAAACCAGGTACTGCGTGGACGCTTACCGGTTTTTATTTTCAAGCTCTGCAATCAGCTGCCTTTGTTGCTTGTTTGCATCAATGGTGAAGGAGATGTCTGATGCCCCTCTCTGCTGACCCTGCTGCTGTTGTAAAAAAAGAGAAGGCTGCATTGAAGGAGGAATAGTCAGCACACACCCAGGCCTTCAACGCAGATCTGTTCTGTGAAATCTGCTTACAGAAAATGCAGTACCAGGCTTGCCTACACTAAAAAAAGAGCATCCACGTTGTGCTCATACCAGTACGGCTCCATTGCTAGTAAACGCAGGGTAAGTGCTAGAGTAAATAAGACTCAGTGTTTACCACCCTGTCATTCATTGCTTCAAGGAGCTTTTCCTCTGCACCAATCGCAAAAGGCGATGGCACTGCTGCAGGCGGTGGCTGTAATGTGGCTCTTGATTTTGATCCTACAGACAAGAGGAGCACGCTGGAGCTAAAACCAGGGTTCCTCTCCAAAAAGAAGAGAATGGGTTTCCAGTGCAGTGATGCTTCCTTCTTTTTAAAGTATGGTTTTATTTTCAGTCTGAAAGCTGTATTCAATTTTCAGTCTGAAAGCTGTATTCAGTTTTCAGTCTGGCTCTGTGGCCCGTTTGGCCATGTTTTCCTATACACTTTGATGATATGTCAGGAAAGCTGAGGAAAAACTTCTTCACATTGAAGGTGAGGGAACACTGGCTGGGGCTGCCCAGGGAAGTTGTGGAGTCTCCTTCTCTGGAGACATTCAAAACTCGCCTGGACGCGTTCCTGAGTGATCTGATCTAGGTGTTCCTGCTCCAGCAGGGGGATTGGACTAGATGATCTTTCGAGGTCCCTTCCAATCCCTGATATTCTGTGATTCTGTGAAAGCTTTTTCTCCAGTCCTTCAGGTACAGCAGAACCGTTTTCCCCCACTAAAATTAAATGATAATCAAACTATTCCTACCAAACTAGGCAGTGCTCACTACAGCTTCACTGGACTATGCTCTTTTTTAATATTCATCAGCAATAACAAATATTGGTTTGTTTGCTCATACTCCTCTATTCCAGTATTGCATAAGTGACAATGCAATGCATGACATTTAAAGTTTCACAGCTATCAAAGACACCCATTTCTAACTCCAACCCGAAAGAATCGGACATTAAAAATGACTCTGAGTTACTGCTATGATCTGAGTGTTTCTCACTGCAAGAGCCTTGGGAAATGCAAACTCTGGAGCCCAATTTTATGCGATGCCAGGCACCTCCTCCTCCAGGAGGTGGCACCTTGCAGGAATGGACCCTCAGAAAGGATGAAGATGCATGTCATGCTAACCTTTGTTAGCACTGTCTGGGGAAAAGGGAGGTATGGTATGTCTGTAACCATTTATCTTTTTTTTGCTGCTAAGGGTACATTTTCCCATTACTAACAGTCCAACCATAGGGAAGCAGAGGAGTACATAAAGAAGAACAACTGATACACACTGGTGGATGTCACAACTGATATAGAGGGAATCAGGATCTTTGTCCTGAATACCCAATGTTATTAACACATTTTGTTCCTTAAAAAACAGAATGACCATCAGCAAAGCTTTAAAAATTTCCACTGTGTTCCTAATGCTGTGCCACTCCTTGCTTGGAAGGATTTCTGCATATAAAACCTTCTATTCTCCTTCTGTCGCTTGTGTTCAAAGAGCACAGATGGATGGCAATGAGAAATTCAGTATTTTCATTCAAACCAGCTCTGTTTAAAAGGTAAATATTGTTTCCTAATTTTCCCCTCATATCACAGACATGTTATATGCAACCGATTTCTACCAGTTTCTACTCAGAGGCATAATGTGAAATCTTGTTCCCATAAAGAATTAACATCCTTCAGAAACAGGAACTCACCTACAGGTTGCCTTAGCTTTGAAAAACTGTGTCACACCTCTGGAAGGGATTGGTTTGGGCTGGGCTGGCAGACCAGGAGCACCCCTCTCCTCCCTTGCAGCTGTAGGTAGTGTGAAATCTCCCATCAGAGAGGGCTGCACGGGGCAGCAGGTTCATTGTCACTGCCTTCACTCGGGATGAACGTGCCGCAGCATTTTTACATGAAGAGGGGTGCCTGACTTTGCCTTTTCAATTGACCCTGCAGCATAAACCCCAGTGTGAAAATATGCTTCTCACTTGACTGTCATTTAAGGTCCCTTGTTCTATCAGATGTGCTGAGACAGAAAAGAAGTAACTAGGCTGACCTTATTTGTGCCATTTAAGATTTTATGTACTTCAATCAGATTCCTGCTTCATTCTGTCTTATTCTGAATATAGTTAGTGAGGTTTTAGCCTGTCATCACCTTCTATCTTGGGATACACAGAGCAGAATAATCATTGCTGTGAAATGAAAACGGGAGCCAGGGCTAATGCAGGGGGTCATTACAGTCATCCTGCTGAAGATCATTCTTTAAAATCTTCAGCACTTAAGGCCCCAGCATCTGTGATATTTGAACTGAAGAGTAAAATGGATTTGCCAGCCCATTTTTCCACTGCAGTAAATCATTAACCTTTAACCAAAGATAGTCCAGACAGTCTTTTCTAGTCTTTCCTGAGTTCAAGATGTCAGATTCCCTTCACTGTAATTGTTTAAATACCATTGCATTAGTATATAGATTATATGCATTAGTATGTGGATTCTTCAGCTTAAATGGACTGTATAAAAGCGTTATTACTAAAGCATAACAGCATCTGATGAGAAGGATTGAGAAAAACAATTCATTAATCATTAAGACTGTCAGATGTAATTTCCCAGATCTTGCCAAGCCCCTGGAACACGACAGAAGGGAAGTACCTTCCTTTAATTAAAACACTTACTGATGAAGAAGTTTCTGCTGCCAGCCTTGCTGCGTACCTGGCGATCAGCTTATGCTCTTCATCCAGGCGACTTGCACTGTCGAGGACACTGCGTAGGATTGGAGGGGAAGGAGGGGAGACACGTTAAGACATGGTAAAAAAGAGAATTGTGCTGTCACACTGTCCACTCACACACCCTCATTACAGAATTTAGAAGCAAGATGTCACCAAATTAATAATAATGGCAGATGTTAACTGAGCAACGGGGAGAAGGGGAAGAGTAATTTCCCTGGAAAGATGAGCTCTTGGGGCCCAACAGCAGCTTCCCGTAGGGGGAAACAGTGCTGGTCTGCAATCCCAAGGCCATGCAAGATGTAATTCACAGACTACTCTGTGTGATAGGTGTGGGAGGCAGTCAGGGCCACCAGTCACATTTGTTTTCCCTTCACAGCTTTGTCATATCACCTAGAAGAGCGATGACTTTTCAGACAATGGATTAATGGGAACCTCGTGTTTACTGAGGTAAATTTTAGAAGCTTTGTCAGATTTGCAACAGAAAACACAGTTCAGGACAGTTTTGCAGGGCACTTATCAAGGCCTCATGGGCCTTGGGTTTGGAACCACTGATCTAGGAATTTGTACTCAGACTCCCATTTTGGTTTCTTGATATGTATGACTCAGATTTCAGAGACTCACATAATGGCACACCACTGATCCCCAACCTGGACTAACTTTAACCTGGAGCCAACTCCTGCTGCTGAGATGCAGAACTCCACTAGCACCAACTATGAAGAGTGCCTTCATACAAATTACGCAGAAAGTATAAGAACTTCCTGCAAATATGCCAAATTCCTTTAAAATATTGCACCTTATTACTTTGTTTTTTTCTAACAAGATCAAAGGCAAATATTTCTCTCAGGTTAATCCTTTGCCTGTGGTCTTTATTTTAAATGGAGGCTATTATTTAGTCAGATGAGCAGGAAAACGGTAATATAGTGAGAACCTCCACTATTTCTAAACATCTAAAAGTTTTCAGAGAACCACTAAAACTAATAAACTGACCAAAAATGAAATATGAAGAAGACTTAGTTGACCCTGGATAATCCTGGGATTTAGAAACCTGTATTGCATTACTTTTAAAAGATACTTGAGAAAAAAATGCAGCCCCTAAGAAGAGGCGAGAAGAATGCTTTGCTGTGTGGAATACAAGACAGCCTGCAGCCTGTCTCAGGGCTAAGTCTGACCTCTTTTCTCAAGTAAAGGCAGGTCTTTGATGTTTTGGCTGAAGGGAGACACCCACACGCCTCCCCACCCATGGGCTCCTCAGGGCACTCAACTGGTTGCTGACAAATGAGCTTCATGTTTGAAAAGAGTGTGCAAAACAAGTGCTATTATGGGCATGGATATCTTATTCTGATTTTTGCCACAAATTAGATCTTGAACTTGAAAAGCCTTCCAGAAAAAAAAATGACTCTTGTGCAAACGATTCTGTTTTGGAAGAATTGGCATCTTTAAGAGGCAAAGGAAATATTTCTCCAAAAATTCTCAGTGAGTTCCTATCTCCAGGTACGCTGTGGAACAACAATGTGTATCTTCTGCTTGCCTTGATTAAGTCCACTGGGATTTAGTTTTTATGCTTGAAACATGAGTAGTGGTTGATATTCACTGATCATTAAACTAAAGCTGGGAGTCCTGTGGATTTGTTAGGGCTTGCTGAGGTAAGGGAAAAGAGGCAAACACCATCTTTCTCTTGTTCTGACAATGACCTATGAGCCTACAAACATGAAGTTTAGAAAAACAGTAAATCTATGAAAAGTCAGACCCAGAGGGGTTGTGTGTACACTAAGCTTGTGCGACTTAAGACTGCTGGTGGTAGATGAACACTGACTTTTGGCTTTGGTTATGTTTAATTTATTTTGATACTTATATAGCTTAATTCTATGTATACTCAGATCCTCGTAGGATAACTGTTTTACTTTCTGAAAAGACCCAGGCTAAAGTCTTTTTCTAAATTTATACAGTTCTGCTTCTTATACTCCTGCCTACTGTCCTGATACGTCACCCAGAGAAAGAAAGGGGGACACAACTCTTTAGCCACATCAAAACACACAAACCAGGTAATAAGGGTTACTTTCATGACAGTACAAATCATTTTTCATTTTTCCATAATGACTAAAACATCACATCCTAACAGATGGCTGTGAAAACAGCAAGCATTCAGCTTCAATTCTCCTTTTTACAGCAGCGTGCAACCACATTACCCATTCTGGAAAAAGAATGGATTGTGGTTCCACTTGCTGGCACAACACAATCTGCAACATAGTTCTGAGATGTGAGTTAACCCCTCAGACAATGGCTGTAATGAAGGAACCAAGCCACTGCAACTCTTTGATTCTTACTTCCTATCTAATGCCCTTGATATATATTTCTGTGTAGGTGGATGTCATAAAGTAGTTGTAGCAGCGTGTCAAATCTGGTCTATGAATGTCACAAATCACTGGCCCCAAAGTTTTGTACATTAATTTTCAGTGTCTGAGATAAATTTAATTCTGGAATGTACCTACTCTGTGTGATTGTTAAGCACTGAGATATGCACAACAGGACTAGCCTTGACTGCCATGACTTTTCTGTCTCAGACTTCTGATTTGCTATAATTCACTTCTGTTTTACTTCAGCAACTTCATGGACAATGATGCAGTGAAATACACACAAGCTTCAAGATATTATGCATATGTGTGCAGAATTTGGGACCTGAGAGAATGATTCAGGCATCCCTTTGAAAGAAAATGAACATTTTGCATACAAATACCCTGCTGCTGTTGCTTCTTTTCTGAAAAAAATTAAACAATGGTTTTAATACTGCTTCTCCATTAGCAACCTCTTCTTTAAAGACTTTATAAGTATCAGGAATAATTGGTCTGGCAGAATCATTCAGATGTAGAGTGAATATACAATCTTATTGCCTGTACAACAGGACTTATTTTTTAGGCTTTAGCTAATCTGTGTACAGTCTAAAGGGCATCCATTACAAAAAAAAGAAAAAAAGTAAAAAAAGTAAAAAATAAGAAACAAAAGAAAAAAAAAAAGAAAGGAAAAAAAAAAAACCCAAAAGAAAAAAAAAGTGATCTCAAATCTCCAGGTGAAGGTTGAAAAATATGATAACCTGTGAACAGAAGAGTGCCACCAAAGGATTTTTGCTCTTTCTCATGCTTTAGATGTGTCAAATCAGCTCATTCTGAAGTAGGTATCCTGCTATGGGGGATATGTGGTGGTCCGTGGTGGTCTTTAAAATTATGTCCCCACTGGTTAGAAAAGTC
This sequence comes from Jacana jacana, assembly GCA_013400555.1. NCBI lineage: Eukaryota > Metazoa > Chordata > Aves > Charadriiformes > Jacanidae > Jacana > Jacana jacana. The sequence continues at coordinate 149,346 of VZTM01008672.1, forward strand.
TCAGAAATGCCAGTCTTTCAGGAAATTTTTGCAATAGAGGTATCAATGTGATCTTCATGACTTGCTCTTATTCTACAAACCTTCACTTAATAAATAATTTACTATAGAAAATACTGAGAAGTTAAAGGGTAGGTTTCTAAGCCTCAGGGCTCTAAAAGCAACATCCTAACAGCAGCCCACCAAATGCATTTAGACTATTTATCTGTGATGCTTTCAAAACTGTCCTGGTTTTAAGGCACTTTAAACTGAGATGCATCATCTGAGTCCTTTGGTATTGTTACTTTGCCATTTAGGGTAGAATCACCAAGATTTTACCATCAAAATGTTAATTCCACTCAGGTATAAGGATATAATGATAAAACCTAACTCCATTCAAGGGAGGCAAATATCTACACGTTTCCTCTGTAGTCACTGGATCCTGAATATTTTTCGTCTTTCAAGGGAAGATTTAACAAACTGGAGCTAGTTGGTTTTGCACACCCCCTTAATAAGCATTTTTTAAAGTGATATAGACTAGCATGGCACTTTTATAGTACAGAAATACGACCCACCACAGTACTACACATTGTTACATTAAAAAATCAGACAGTAACTTGCTATGGAAGAAAAAATAACCTTCAACTTAATATATTTTATCTTATTTTCTCTGCATCTGAAAAGAGTGAAATAGGCAGGAAATAATATTCAAACCTAGGTAATATCTCTAACTTACATGAACAAAAAGGAAACCTATTTGAAGTTAAAAGTTCGTTTTTAGACTCGGATACTAAAGATGAACTAAAGGAAATGTCAAGTATTGGTTTTACAAGTTGAAAGACACTTTAAAATATATACCAATACAACTGGCTATAGGATACTTTTTCTACCCATACAGTTACTATAAATAATGAATTAAGTCTTTCTCTTGTTTCTTAATTTGCCCTGGAGTACTGGATTCTAAAAACCCTCAAATAGCTTATTAGCCTGTGAGGGATGGAAAGGAAAACTTGTACTTCTAGTTGTGGTATAAAATAACTGCAGATGAAAGATGAAGTTAAGCAGTGAAAACAAATTAAATTAATTACAAGAATTCAAAACAGAAATACTAGCTGCGCTTAAAACAGAAAAAAAAAGGTATGCTGGGCTATATTTGACTGATGGTTAGCTACTATAAATTAGCCTGAGTCAATATGTAAAAAAAACCACCTTGTTTTGTTTTGAACTGGTATTTTATAGCTCTTAAGATAATTTTACATAATATGCTCCAAGGGTATGTCTGTAGGTTTTTCCTGCAGACGACTGTCCAGCTACAATCATTCCTCTTTTAATCTTTGACTGCCAGTAGCACTACAAAATATGTGATGGCAGGCATTTTTATGTACATGTGGTATCTGCAGACAGACACACCAGCGGAGCCAGCTGCCCTGCAGCTTCCCCAGTTCAGAAGCCACCTGATTGTGGTTAACTACATGCTTTACTCAATTTACCAAATCTTGTTGAGCTTCAGGGTGAAATAACTTGAACTCAGCACCATCCTAACACAGCTGTGTGGGTTTGAGCTAATTGTATCCAGCCACTTCGGGGGTAGGGGCAGAAGGAGTTCACATTTCCCCACGATGCCACCCCAGGCTGTAGGAGATGCAGCAGCTGAGCCTCCCACAGAGGCCTCCTACCTCTCCTGGAAACTGGAGCTTCAGGATGGCAATGTCCTGTTTGCTCTTCTTGCCTGTACCAAAATATAACCATTCACTTCTCTACTACCAGTTTCATTGCCACAAAGCAGAAAATGGCAATGCGGCGTGATTTGCTGCATGACTGACTGCTGTCTCTCTTGGTTATATTTCTGTCAAAATCTAAACAGCATTTTATATAAAAAACCTTAAGATTGTTTCTTGTTGAGGATTACTAATTACTATCAGTAATTAGATGTTATGTGCTACATTTTGCATCGGTTATTTAAACAATTAAGGCCATTATCAGACACTCGCTATTGATCTCTCAAAACCATTAAATTTGAAGGATGTTACAGCACACAATTTCTCTATGCACATTTGGATACAGATATACCATGACTTGGTGAGGGTGGATCAAAAGCTTGAAGGAACGGGTTGGAATACACTGGATAAAACACACACACAAGGATTTAACTGGTGGTCCTCACTGAAGCGAAATGAATCGCAGACACAGCACCCAAAATGCCATGCCTGGCAAACCAGCCTCTACCAAAAATTACTCTAACTCATGTCTATCCTTTGCTTGCTTCTTGAACAACTGACTCAAGCAAGTCATTTGAGGTAGGGAGGGCCACGTTTCTTTCTCCCTGTCAAATGAGACTGAGTGGTGGCATGCTCCTGTCCTGATGAGCAATGAGTGGTCTACACACATCCCCACCAGCTTGTTTTCACAGCCATGGTGTAAATATTACTCAATAAGCCTGCTTTCTGGAAGTGCTTCTCCAGGAATGAAACTCCCCTTCAAAACATTTATGTTTTGAAGAAATGGTTTTTATTTTCCTCACTAAAAACTAGTTTGCCTTTGTTTTCCCCATTATCACATTCCAGTGAGCTACAGAGTAGATACAGAAATGCATCCAGAACAATGGAAGGGCAAACTTTTTTCCCCACTGGGCATGGCAAATTACTCCCATTTGCAACCAGAGCTACACACAGAAGTGAATTTTGTAAGACTGCAGAGAACCATCCCACATGGAATTCCTTCATGGCTTCTATATATAAGAGGAAACAAAGAGTTTCTCTTAACCTGGGAAATATTCTGAAACCAAAGGGTTTGTTATGAGCAAAAGAAACCTCATGAGCATAGATTTGTTGGAAACACTACAGTTTTCTGTTCAGTGCCACATTTTCTAGGGCCATACACTACCCTGCTAACCACCTTGCTGGTACAGGGCTGCACAGTCTAGAGTTTTGTAGCACTTGGGAGAGGTGAGCCAGCATTTCCCCTCCCTGGGATGGCCTGCTGTGATGTCACTGTCTGCAAGTGCTGGGACAGCAGGTGGGCTTGGTAGACAAAGGTCTATATTCACTCCATCAGAAACTATGAACTGTGTTCATGACACCCCTTAAAAAAATTGTCATACGTGAGTCTGAATGAAAGATATGGGCAAATTTATATATAACATTCAAATCTATTTAGGGGAGAACTTTTAGAGTAGGGCTGATGGTTGGACTGAATGATCCCAAGGGTCTCTTCCAACCTAAATGATTCTATGATTCCAACAATGCAGAAACAGGCAGATATAAAAGACAACACCTGACACGTAGAAATTGAAACAAACTTCTCCCTTCACTAGGCTAATAAGCACATTCCTAATATTAGTATCATTGTTCATATAGTAGTACAACTTCTTACTTTCCAGGTAAAGTGAAGCTACAAATTATACACCGCCTCAAAAATTATTACCTTGAAATCACAGACTTGTTGGTCATGGCTGCATGGAGATTTCTTTACTCTCACCAAGCCCTGACCTGACTGGTATCCCAAATCAATGTGTTAACTAAGCATTTATTTGCCACACCTTACTACTTAGCATTGCTAGAGAGGGTAACAGCAATTGCCCCAATCCACTGGCTTTGAGAAGACATTCCCCGTATCCATAACGCGTTCCCTTTAGGTCAGCGCTCGTAAAGAGCTGCTTCGAGCTTGTAGCCAGGAGGAGAGGGTGAGAGCGATTTGGGCAATCAACGTTTCCCTTTCCTGGGTTCCCCAAAGGTGCCAAACCTGCACTAACCGTGCGGGGTTGCTCTGCAGCATGTTGACATACAACCCGATGAGTACATGTTCATCAGCCAGCCTGTCTGCAACATCGAGGCTGTACTGTAACCTGGAACGGGGACGAGGGGAGAGAGGGGGCAGTCCGGACAGACAGAGGGAAATAAACAGAGAGAGCAGGAGCAAGTGAGATTGTGAAATGGGAACTTTGGAGTGAGTACGTTAAGTGTTCTTAGGGGGAAAAAAAAAATAAATAAAAAATAAAAGAGAACTCCAGAAATTATTGCGTTATTATTGCAATTTTTATGTTAAGTATTTAATGGCTTAGGATGGTGGAATCCCACTTGATTACAGAGCCAGCCCCAAAAATCAGTGACATGCCAGATCAGGCCAGGGACTGGAGCTGTACAGTACCATTTGTTTCAAATAACACCAGATTGTGAGGTCAGCACTATTTGCATTACTATACTACATATTGCATATATACATTAAATATACACGTTACACATCATTAATGGAGAGAAATCACAAAGTGGATTCGTTTGGAAGTGTCTGATCAAGACCTCACACATCCAGTTGTTGAAAAATATATTTAAACATGCCCAACTTAGCTCACTGGGTTAATTGGTTATCACAGTTTACTCAGGAAAGATGTCTACAGATTACACTAAAAGCAGGAGGAACAGAAGGAAAGGTTTTGGTTTAGCTGTGTTAGTCCAAGCTATGAACATACTCTCTCTTTAACTTACCCTTTGCCTTTCAAGAAAGCTGGAGCAGCCCTAGCCAGCAGTTTGCTCTGTTCTACTTCAGTATTCTTGGAAGGAGAGCTAGTTAATAATACAGGAAAACTTAGAAGAGGGTAAACAGCGATGTCTGAAATTCACTACAGAACAGAGTTTGGAGAAACTCTCTCAAGTGCCTTGGACTGAATAAAATTGCATTAAGTGCTTTAAGGAAATTTTAGCAAACTCCAAGAAATACAAAGTCAGGAATTGGAGTTTTCCCTCCCATTCTCCAGAAGCAAATATACGGCTTTTATGACAGAAGTGACAAGGTGTGCTTCTCTCAGAAATGGGGAGATGAAAGCTTGTGTCGTATCCGGGTGGAGTCAGAGATAAGCATCATTTTCAATGCAGTTTTCAAGCTGGGAAAGCCTCACCATAACAACTAAATTGCTTTTCTCTACATTTGCAATAGGATAATTTCAATAACCTATGGATTAGTGTGTTTATTTGGGTCCAGTGATGGCATACACCAGTTTAATTTCAGAAACACTGTTCTTCTGTTGATTAAAAAAAAAATGTATAGCTCATCAAACACCCTTTCCCCCTCTCTAATTACAGTATTTAATTGATTGCAGTAACTGCATCTTTCCTAATGCTAAACTACCCCCATTAATAAGGTAACACTAGCTAAAAATGCAGAGATTGAAGTTTTTCTTTCATGCTGCAACATTTTTGATTTAACAAAAACAACATAGCAAAACAAAAACATATTTTACTTTCCTCTTCCAAAACATTATTCCCCTTTATTTTTACTGCCACTGTAAATGTCTTTGATCCAAAGACAGGCCTGTGAGCATGCATGCACCGGTGCATCCAGGGGCGTGTGTGTGTGTGTATAGGCAAGTGATGTTGCACAGATGTGAAGCATAACAAATCTCAGCAGATGTGGCTCTGACAGACTGAATACCAAAACCTTTCATATTAAGACACCAAAGGTATTCAATGATGCAGTGTGTGCCGTTCCCCTCCTTTTGGAAAGTCAATGGTGGCAGTGGGGTTCTGAAAAGGATGGTACTGAAGGGTGTCATAAGAACCCAAGCCCTATTGATTTATAATAAATCTGGATGAAAGCTGAATGAAATGCTGTACTGCACAGCACAAAAGCACACTTCACGTTTCTATACCCATCAGCATGCTACTTGTGTGGGCTGTGCTTCCACTGAGGTGATATCCATGCAGATAAACATGCTCCATGCCATCTAGAAGGATATGTTTTCCACCCATGTTTTCTTCCCAGTTACAGAAGGAAAATGCATTCAAGGGG
>VZTM01008672.1:155115-273713 GCA_013400555.1 Jacana jacana
CATCTAGAAAGATATATTTTCCACCCATGTTTTCTTCCCTGTTACAGAAGGAAAATGCATTCAAGGGGTACAGGGTGTGCCCTTTCAGCCAAAAATGCAGCTTTCGGTTCTTAAAGATACATACGTTGCCACAATGGGAGACCAACGACCCTGGGGCAGATTTTAGGCTTTGCTTTCTAACAGTGCAGTGTGATGCCCCCTCTGCTGATTAAATTCTGCTCTCCTACACTCCAGAAGCAATATAGGGTAGAGAGTCAGGCAAGCAACTGTCACTCCTTGAGCAACTGATACCATGCCTATCAACGCCCATTTCCTTCTTAGTTGATTAAGCAAATTTATATCTTGCAACCTCTTCTTATAAGTTGTTTTCTAAGCTTTTCTGATGTTTGTGAATCTCCTCTGGACTCTGCCATGCTGGTTGGCATATTTGTCCTTGTGCTGTCGCTCTACTCTGGGTGCAAACCTCCAGGCAGAGGTCTCCTCCTCCGGGGAACAAATTTTAGTGGCTTTCTGCATGAAGTCCCAGGGTCAGATGCAATCTAACAATTGCATTGCTGACTTCAATTAGTTCATGGTTCACTGTAATCGCTAGGTTCCCCGTTAAAATATTTCTGTCCATCCAATTACACTCCATCTTTTATTTGATTATTTGCTTCCTTGCTACATCGCTTTTCACTTGTAATTACTGAGTTTCCTCTAACGGATTTCAGATCATTTGGACATCAATTACTACCATTGCAACTGAGCTCATTTTTTAATTTAGAAACTGCTCTCCAAGCACTCTTTATTTCAACCGTAGTACCGTCCACAAATTGCATACTCTCAGGCTATTGCTCCCACTAGGTCGTTACAACAAACAGTGCATAGTGCCTGACTTAGGATAGCCTTCAAGAAGCCCAACTGATATATCCTCCTAGAACGACAGGAAACTTTTGAAAATGTAATTACTGATTTTCAGTGTTGCTCTTATACTAATTTCCCCTACTCCATATTTCTTTTGGATACTTCTGTGTCATCTGGGACTATGTCAGAAGTCCTTTTAAGGTCAACCTCTGTTACGTCTTCTGCTTCTTTTTACGCACTGTGCCAGTTATCCTGTCAATGAAATAAATTAGTTTGGGTTGATATAATTTTTTTTCTTGACAATGATTATTCCTCATTGGTTTATTAGCCTCCAGGTGCTTACAAGTTCTTTCATAATTTCAGTATCTTTGGATACCAAGGTTAGGCTGTCTCTTGTATAAACCCTTCTACCTTTGTCCCTGTTTCTGCTTTCAACCTTCTCTCATTTGGAAGAGCTGACATTTATCCTTCTTGTTTTTCCACTTCTTCCTACATCCTCCACATATTCCCCAAAATACAGTTAATACTTCAGAGATTGTTTTGGCCACAGTCAGTTTCTCTGGAACATGTAGTTTGAAGGTATATTCCTGTTAAAATGGGACATTTTGTAAAATGTTAAAGAATGCTTCCCCATCCAAATTAAAAGACAAAATTTCTAACTCTGAACAGGTATCTACAAAGAGGTAGACCTAACAACATTGATATGCGTTATACCCTCTTCCTTATTAATGTGGCTACTAAAAAATCAAATCTTTCCTTTAGCAGGCAAAATACTGCTGATGAAATAAGGAAGATTCTCATCTTCTGAAAACAACACATGAAGGCAACATACAGTCCAAATATACCACACTCCTTAGAGACAGAAACATGGACAACAGCAGTAGCAACCAGCATGTTTAGCTCCAAAGTTAGCTGTTGTCCAGAAATGTGGCCCAATCTCTTGCTATGCCCAGGTAGAGTATCTGATTCATTTTAGCTTTTATGTGGAGTTCACAAAAGGCACCAGCTACTCTGGCTCAGCATTAAATAAGACTCAATTATTCCTTGGCTATGGGCATTTAATACCATCATGCATCACAGAATCACAGAATCTTCATGGTTGAAAAGGATCTCCGAGATCGAGTCCAACCATACATGCATACAATCTTTCTATCTACCACAGTTTTGCCAAGTAATTTCAAGCTCATCAGAATGTGCTGCATCACTCCATTTACTCCAGTTTATTACTCCCTTAGAAAAACTAAATGTATTAGCTGCGTGTGTTGGGGGCAGGGAGGGAGCAGAGGGTGAGAAAAGTGCAAGAAAAAAATGTTATGTTTCATCTTATCCCACTGTAGCCCTATAATTTAATAGCTTAAAGACAACATTTGCTAAGAAAGAGATTGTATCCATTACTATGGTAGCTATGTGCTTTAAGGTAGCACTGACAGACCACAGCTGGGGAACAAAAGAATAAAGAAAATATTAAGGAAGAAAAAAACTAATTAAGGGTATAGAGTTATTCTTCTTGACTGGACAGAAGTTTCTATAATGCTCAATTTCCCTGTTTTGACATAACATATCCAATTCACTGGGTTTGCAAGGGCATTCCCAACTCTGCAGTGATATTCCCTTGCTCTGCTGCCCTCTAGGCAATTTGAGCTCACAAAACCAAATGAGAGTTCAAAAACTGAGTATTAGCTACATTTAAAAAATGACAGGACTTGTGGTCTTAGTCACGCATTAGCTGTCATTGCAGCAAATTACTGTGATTTGCTATTTGGGAGAAGATCACAGATTTTTTCTTTTAATTCCTAATATAAGTGCTTGAAAGTTGTTCTTGATCTATACAGAGCATACTGTTGATATCAATTTGCATGCTGGATATATTTAGAAGAAAGGTGCTTGTAATTTTTATGCCAGCCTCCTCATGAAAGCTCTCTTATGGACATGGTGGCTCAGGCTAAGCAAAGCAAGCAGAGAAATTTTAAAGGGATCCTGAAGTGTCTTGAAGAAACTAAGAAGCACCTCGGGGAAAGCCTCAATCCGACCTCCTTTGAGCTTTGGAATAATTGCATACCCACCCAAAATTGGTGCTTTAGACATAGTTAAACTGCAAGAAATATATTATGTTCAATCTCCTTTCAGCTGTTCCCCACAATATGTCGTTGTATTTACTGGTTATCAAAGACCTTTCCTCCAATGAGGTTTTTCTCGTAAGTTCAGCAGAAGGACGCAGTGTGCTGAATTCAGCATTTCCTGCTAAAGGAAGAAACTGGTTGCAAATGGTAATGTTCTTATGTGAAGACAACCACCTGAAATAAATACCAGAGGAATGCTACAAATGACAGCCAGTGCCAATTCTCCTTTGCATAAACATTCTCATTACATAAAAACTTCCTTTAAAGCTACCTGAAACCTCTGGACTAGACTGCAGCACAAATGAAAGTAACCATCAGTTATCTGCCGTGAAAACGCGGCCAGCAGAGCTTTCAGCATTGATTATGTTCACCTAGGAATTTTACCCTGAGTTTGTACAATTTTTATTATAATATGAATCACAGAGCATTTAATATAAAATCAGCACAGTTGCAAACAGAGCTGTCATAGTCTGTTTGTCTGATGTACGAGAGGATGAGCTTCTACTAATGAGGCCTGATTTTCCCAGGGCAATAATAACAGTAAAATCTAAAAGAATGAATGAAGATACTGCTATTAGTCTAATACAGATTGAAGAACTTGACATTTAGCAGAAAAGTACCTCGGTCTCAGTACTTTCTTACTGAATTATAGCTAATATTCATGGTTTAATGAAAAAAGAAAGGTTATTACACCCCCTGGTAAAAGCAAATGGGGAGACTGTTCTTATCCAACTGCATATTTATTTTATGCAGAATGAAACAGGCTCTTCCTTTGAGTGACTAAGATGAGAGGGAATGCTGCAAAAAAGGTGCAGCAACCAGAGGCATCAGTTCAAATCCAACACTCACTATGTACATGGGAAGTCTTCCTTAGCTTCAGTAGGATTTAGGTTTGCCTTTTCTGTGGTGACTTTGAAAGGCAAAGCAAAGGGGTGTGGGAAAGGTTACTGGGAAGCAGTGCTGACTGCAGAACAGGAACCGCCAGCAGCGAGAGCCGTGGAAGAGGAGGCGGCGGCTGGCTGTGAGACCTGGAGTCATTTCCATTATGGAGCCTCTTCCGTTCCTCAGTCAGGAACGCCTCAGGCAGGTCATACACCAACCATGAAACCAGAAAGGTGTATTTTTTTTTGTTTTCATTTTCAAAACCAATGTTTCCAACTTCCTCTAGATACATTAATATTAATCCTATGCAAAAGGGTAAAATGAAAGATTTGTGCTCCGCAGAAGCAAGAGAAGTTGGCAAAGCCCACAGCCAGCAGGAAGCCTATTCAAAAGACTAATTAGAGCCACAGAAACCCTCTAGCCCACCAGAGTCTTCCTTAAAGAGTATCTTTAGTAGTTTAGCAGAACTGCTAATGATTTAGTGCATGAGCTACAGAACTGCAGCAATTAGTGGGTTAGTGCTCTCATACTGACCGTGAATTGTTGTGCAGCTGATTTACATACAACTTTATAAGAGAATGCTCATCAGCCACAGGGCTGGCTGCATTTATACCCCCAAGTAACCTGAATGATTCAAACAATGAAACCTTGTTAATACCCTAAAAAGTGCACACAGAGACCAGCGTGTTCAGAATGGACTCATGACAACAAACACAATTTGTAACCATTTAGAAAGGATACTGACTTGGCACTTGGTAGGGTGCTTTTGGTTGGTTTTTTGTTTGTTTGTTTGTTTGTTTGTTTTTTCCAAGAGAAAAATGCAAATTAAATTTATAAGAGTTGAAAATAAAAATAAAAACAAAGTTGTCAAAAACTTAAAAAAATCCTGCTAGGTTTTTGAAACATAAGTTGTAATAGCTTTTAACATACAAGCAATGTGATTGCTTTACATATGAGGGTGCTGTTAACCTAAATAGCCAGAACTGACCGCTGCAGCATCATAGAAACTGTTTGCTGCATAAGGACTTCATACTACCTGCTTATAAGGAAGTCTGGGTACGTATGGTTGTGGGGTTTTTTTCTCTCTTGCCTTCAGGGCATTCGCTATCAAGGAGTTCCTCCTTTAGGAGGAAAGAAATTCTAAATGCTCAGGGATCATATAAGTTTAATCTTGATAGTTAAAGACAGTCAGTTGAATTACTAAAGAAAATGAAAGTAAAATAATCTGGATTTTTTCATATGTGAAGGAAAACAAGTAGCACAGTAGATAGTGCTGTGATTACTACTGCAGGAACCCAGCCTTAAATGGAGACAGGGACCTCTTGGGGTTAAACAGGAGCAACAGCTACACTCTTAAAGAGCAATGCTTTTAATGACCTGCCCTGGCGAGGCCACAAATAGATTATCCTGCTTTGCCCCTAGCACATGCTAGCAACAGAAATGAATAAGGGTTTGCAGTCTTACTGTCTGCACAGGCAGCAGACCTGGTCTTGGGGGCTGCTTTGGGACTGGCTTTTAAAAAGCCTCTCGGTCACAGCCAGCAGCTACTCGCACTAAGATAACACAGACAGCTCAGAGGTTTACAGCTCCTGGTAACAAAGCTGATAAATCAAAGCAGCAGTGAATCATCTTTGCTCTGACACTGCAGCATGGTATGCTGCGGGTTTGGGGTTGGTGTTAAAAAAAGTAATCATACAGACACTCAGAGCTTGTGTTTGGGTTATTCAGGAACACTGAAGCACCGACACGTAGAGCAGGAACCAAGCAATAAAATGCACCCAAGGAAGGCACATCACTCATCTCCCCTAGTACAGCAGGAAGTTGTTTTTCAGCCACCTTCTCATCTATGTGCATCGTTAGGCTTACATAGATGGGGTAGAACAGCTAGCAAATGCTACACACATTTTGGCTGCATGAGTCAAAATACCTAGCCAAAATGTATGCTCAGCTGGAAGCACCTTCTCTTTGGGATTAACATGTCTGATTGCTCTTTTCTGGTGTCACCATATGACCATGTGCCATAGTCACCATCTCTCTTGTAGCCTTTAATGAAAATTTGAATGGTTTCACAGGAATAGAGTAAGGATGTACTGCTGCATCTTGCAAGCATGAAGACATTTTCTCTTTGTTGAAATCTCATCTTGCAGTCCGATGCAGGCATTCCCAGTAGGGAAAGGCATGCCCCAGTTTCTCTATTCCCATAGTGCTGCTACAGAATAACTTCTCACCAGCAGCCTGTGTTCAGCCCCTGCAGAAGGGTGCCTACGTTGCAAGTGAGTGCATTTAGAGGGACGTAATGGTTCAAATGAGAACCAAAGTTCTGTGGTCTGCTGTGAGGAGCTTGGGGTGCCCTAACTCCAGATCTCCATCCAGAGATCCCAGTATCAGTCCAAAACAACCAAAGCATTTCTCTGCTCATGTCTGTTTATGTTATTTTGGGTTTGTTTTAGTTTTTCCTAGGAGAAACTGAAAATTGAAACCTCGGCCTCTCTCATATAATTGGGTTAACATGAGTCAGGGTTGGAACTCACCTTCTGTTTGCAAAAGGACTTCCTGAGGGAACGGAGTGGGAGAAGAGTGTGTCATTCATGCTGGTTACAGGTCGGGGGGGCCTAGATGGAGGCAAAATATCCAGTTGCATTAATTTTGAACAGAAGAAAACTCATCAGCAATATTATTTACAGAGAATAAAATGAGCTTCTTGTTAAAGGAAGACTACTACTACTAGCATCTTCTGCTTTAAGTAGCAATAGTTCCAAATTAAAGACGCTGTGTTTTTAACCAGAAGTCAATGAAAACACACTGGTGCTGATACCTGGAATGAAATAATGCTTTTGTGTGTGCTGACATGAGTTTTCAGCAACTTGACTTTTTTTTTTTTTTTCCCTGTTTGGTCAAAAAAAACACCATGCCATTTTCTTCTCTCCAGAGCCTGTAGTCCTGGGTACTGTCACAGCTTCCAGCCAGCTTGGCTAAGCACTGGTAGCATGTTTGCTGTGGCATCATGGAGATCTGCAGGGGGTGACTGCCAATAAATTACACATTTTTTCATGAGGTTATCCCTGGCTCCAAGCTCAACGACGCCACTTCCACACAGTGACTGCAGTGCACTCACAGCCCTTGGCGTCCCATAAAATACATGTGGTACTAAACTGGTTTAACTGCAAAGCTTTTTAACTGGCATATCAAACTCCCAAATCAAAATTCAACTAAGTATTTAGTTTAAGAGGACCCAATGATAATGGATGGTTTTATTATATTATTTCCTGTTCGTACTAAAAATGAAATAAGAAAGAGTATTTCCTCTGATTTCTTTTACTGTCTACTCTTAAAAAAGACTTTGTACATATTTTTTTTTCTTCTGTACCCATTAAGGAGAAAATTTCCCTGTCTTAATGGACTTCTTATGCAAGACTGGGCAAAAGACATAGATACTCTGGAAAAACTAAAAAATATGTTATTAAAATCACAAGGTTTTCAATGACCAGAACCTGAAGCCACCCACAGTTCAGACTTCAAGTTGCCTAGATTTCAAGTTGGCTAACATATTCTTTAAGCTCTGTGAAAGATTTGTCTTCCTTTCTGAATTCTGCAGATGTGCAAATCAAAATATAGTAGCCATTTGCAAAACATTCTCTGGGCTCCAGTAGTGCAAGACAACCCGTCATTCAAACCATTTGTAAGAAATTAAGAAAGCCAGTTACCTCTTACTAGGTTTTCTTTGTTATTTTGTGACAGTTAGAAAACAAGCATAAATGTAGTCTTTAACAAACCAAATGGATTTCCCAGCATGACAATACCACACCAATTTTAAGAAGTTTAATTTGGGATAAAAAGATGACATGTTATTTATTAATATCAAAATATAGCTTTAGCCTAACCTGCATCTGCAGGCCCCCATGAAAAACTTATGGTTTGTCATGAATTTGACAAGCAGCCCTTCATGCTCTGTGCACTTACAGAGAAGTGTTTAAAATTAGTGTTCATGGACCCCATCAGAGCTAGGAAGAGCTGAGATACTTAGGAACTAATTTTATTTAATGGGTAAGCAACCAGTATTTTGTTGCCTGGGAATTGTAAACTGGCAATTGATGTAGGAGAAAAAGTTCACACCAACTACACATGACAGCTACACATTTTTCCTTTTCTCAATGCCATCACTGGCCAGTGAACCCATTCACAAACTAACTGTGCACAGGCTGAGGTTTCTCAAAGATGACTCCAGCCCTGGGCTGTGGAGTCCTACACAGCAGAGGAGAAAGGGAGGAGAGGCTGGTTCTCAACACTGTCCCAGAGAAGGTGGTAGGGGAGTGCTCCCCTGGCAGAGCTTGGGCTCTGATTTGCCTTATGCCCAGCCCACCTCTGCTGACTCAGTGGGGAGTGGGTAAGTGGCACCCATGGACTTCAGCAGATCACCACATGCGCACTTCAGGTTGTCTTCTCCAAGCTTCTCAAACTAGGCATGGAAGAGAGCTTCCAACCCCAAAAGCGCTCTTCCCTTTCACTGCCTCTGTCTGCAAAGACCATTATTTCTTTGGCTCTGGGCTCCGATAAAAAGTTATGGATTGGTAATAATAAGATTATCGCATTTTCCCAAGTTTTTTCCTCTAGTAAGTGTACTAAAGAAGAAAAATACTTACCAAGTATCTCTTTTGCAGCCAAAATGAAATGGAAAAGAGATCATTAATTATATTGTCAGTTTAATATGTATGTGGTCTAAGTAATGCATTGGACATAATCCATTCTCATGACCCTGATTCTGCAAAAAGCATAAGAGCCTCTATGCATAAAAGGTCATCGATCTGCTTACATACGCAGAGCTACTCTTGTTTATGAATGTCTATAAACCCCAAGGCTTTGCTGAGGTTTTGTGATTAGAGTTAGTTTGCCAATTCTTACATGAAGAAAACTATATTAAACTAATCTGAGCTTTCCCATGGCAAGTTTCTTGAAGGCTGATGCTCACCGTCACATTCCTCAGGTTCTGCTTGACTATCAAGCAGATGTTGAAACATACATACACAGCTGTGTGATAAGACAAGAGCAGTAGACTTTATGTTACAGCAAATGAAAACTCAGCTATCAACTAAAAACTTATGCATTTCTAAGGTTATTTCTAAACTTTTCTAAGCGGGCAATTGACCTTTCTGATAGAAGTGAGCTACTGATAATCACCTTTCCTCAATGAGACAGAAAATAATACTATTGAAATATGCTATGTAATAAATGCACGTTATGGCATAACACATACCCACAGTAATAAACCAAAGGAAACAGGAGGACTTTTCCCAAGTGCTCTGTGCTGGTCTAACCTCTTCACACTGATGTCAAAAATAATGCTCCCACAGGCTTAGATAGAAATGAAGTCAGGCCAGCACAGAATGCATTTGAAAAATCCCTCCATGATGCACTGCAGTCTGGTGGTTTGTTTTTGTTGCCAATTCCACAATTAGAAAGGAAAAATGACTCCTCCATCAGGTTAATGACACCTTGATAACTACTTCTCTAGATGAGCCTTAGATGTGTTTCTTGCTTAATTGAAGGTTCTGTGTGTGGCACCAGTAAAACAAAAACCCAATACAGTCTTTCAGTCTGGTACTGTTCTGAGGTGGAATAACGATGAAAAGGAAAGGCTGTGTAGTATTGCAGAGAATGCTTGTCCCCATTTAAGTGAGAAGCTAAGAAAAGGATACTGTTTTGTTGCCAAAATTCTTCCATTTAATGCACATATAAAACCCTTTGTGCTTGGATTCCTGCCCAGAGCTGTTTCTCTCAACTTCCATTATGTTTAAAAATAAAAATCACATCAGTGAGAAGATATTCTCAATGAGGTACTGTAGCATATCTCTCCTCTCAATGAACGTAGGTGAATTATGCTGTAGATCATGTTACCTCCACGACTTACTGTTTTTTTCACTCATGTATGATTATAGCCAATATATATTGCCAAGTTATATTGCCTTCAATCTATGAATAAAGAGAATCTCATAAAACAAAATAGATGGTGGTTTGTTCTCACATCCAATCACCCTAAATTATGTCTGCATAGTTAGGAAGATGGAAAGGCGCTAATTTCACAGCAAAGACTTGGAACAGATCCTATTCAATTATGGTACCTTCTCCTTGCCTTGCCCAAATGCATTTAAACCATTCTCAGTAGCCCACTTTTCACTACCCATTATCTTCTGACGTACCCCCAGGCCTTCAAGGGCTTCCAGCCAGCAGGGAACAGAGACTTCTCTTTCAGTTTCATGCTCTCTGTCCCTTTCCATTTCTCTTAGGGATGGCCAAAATCTGCCCCGTGAAATTATCACTGACTCACCAGCAGAGCCAGGCTTTTATACCACACACAGCAGTGGGGAGCTCAGCAGATCCACCTCCGGATGACTCCTTTCAAAGAACATCATCCTCCCATTGTGTACAGAGGCGCCTGTACAGAGGCGCACGGAAGGACCCTGACAGTCAGGTGTAACGGGGATTTGGCACTATCTATCTGTTGGAGGCACCTTGCATCTGAAAAGCAGGGCACTCATTTACACCTTGAAAAACTTCTGCTGTAACCCTGCCATCAGCATGATCTATCCTTAAAACGTCAGGCTGGTTAGATGGACCTTCTGGGTGCCACACAGCCCGTGTTGGCCAGCATGCATTTGCTCTTAAAGATGTCACATACCAACAGTCAGAACTGACAAAAGTAAACACGTATAATAATGGCAGACCAGAGTAGTTCCAGCAGCCAATAATGCAGACATGGAGTGTGCAGATACAGTTTTAATGGCTGCTGCCTGAAACGCTTCCGTCAGGGCCACCGAGAAGATGGTTATGAAAGATCTTTTCTTAAAATGTATACCAGAGCAAGAGAAATACTTCAAAGACAGCATCTGTGAAAGAGTTTTTCCAAGTTACTGTCTTTATAACTGTCTTCCAACCAGTGACTTGTTTTTTCATGGAAAAAATAACTTTGTTGCTGTTGTTTTTTTTTAAGGACCCAGGAAGCAAAGACAAAACAAACTGATAAATGAGAAAATCTGAGCAACTGCCACTACGGACAGTGGACACCCTTTAGCACAATAAAATCTAAAGTGAAGATTTCCCCACCCTGCACAAATACATTTCTCATTTCAGTTTCTTGGTTCCTGAAAAGAAAGACTACCAACATGAACTACTATACCAAAAACTAGGTTTGCTTTCCTGAAATATCAAAATATAAAAATAATAGGCCTTTTTCAAGTGACTTAGCAGTTACAGACACAGCTTTTATGCAAAATCACATAGCTGGTCTTCAGGGCTGGATGAAGCCAGTAAGAACTCTGACATGGACCTATTGGAACAAAATCGACACGGCTTCTCTTCTCTCCGGTGCTTTGTGTCAAGACATACCTGTGATACACTGAAGTTGAGAGCATCTAGATGGCAACACAAACGTTCTCAGCACAAATACATCCCAAAGTGCTCAAACTCATGACGTTACATGGCTGTGTCTTGAAGAGAAGGGTGACGTGCCAACACCATATTCCAGTATGTGGTTATCTGAACACATCCCACTGACTTTTCAAGTAAAGTCACCCCAGAAGAACATTTTAATACTAAATACCTCTAATCAGCAAATTTGCACCTGGGATGTATTGAGCTTGATATGCCACAGCTGCCTCACGTTTTGTTCAGAGCTCTATTACCTATGGTTGGTGTAAGCAACACCTACAACAAAGCTTACTTTCTCTATGGCACACAGATACTTACACAATATGAGCCAGGTTTAGAGGTTTTTCAGGCTGGTCAGGGAACATTGGGTGCAAAGGTTCACGGCTGGAAGCACAGCTTAAAGACTTGCTAAGTGCATTAGTTAGCTTCTTAGCAGGTGATTTCTGGGAGGAACAAGGAAGGTAGAGGTAATCTGGACAAGTAAGGTGCATACTGTTTCTGCTATAGGAAGCACAAAACAACAGGAAGCTCTACAGCTTGCATACATATTGACTGACAACCGCCTTGCCCCCCTCCCACCCTGAGAGTCTGGTGAAGCATAGACCGCTCAGTTTGGAGGAAAGATTGCTCTTACCTTCAGGGGCCTTTACAGTAGGATTGGAGGGGGTGGTGGGGGTGGTATATCTATAAGGACAGATGCAGTCACCATGGTGGCTTTGCAGTGCTGCACTTGGGAAGCATTGAATGAAGGACAGCACAAAGTTCTTGCTGCCCCGACTGGAGCTGGCTCACACCTCACCAGCTTGGAGTGCAAGCAGAACAATTCCTGTGCATGCCTGTCCTTATGGATACACCGAATGGGACACCATTTCCTTCCTAAATTGCAGGCCAGGCACAAGGATTTTCTATTCTTTCTCCTGGCTAGTGTTTCCCTCCTCAGCTCCAGCACCCGGTACTGTTTTCCCACTGTTTTAAAGTTCTTCTTCCTCCTCCTGTGGCTGCTGTAATGCCTGCCACATTGGGGAATGGGAAATTTCAGACACAAGCCTGATGGGAATTGCCCCATCATGGCAACAGTGAACTGGAAGAGGTGTCACTGTCACAAAATGATGGGGAGGCTCTGTGCAAAAAGCACACTTCTCACCCTGAAATCCCATCAGCAAGTCTTAAAAATGAAAATCACTGTTCTCTGGTTTCTAGTTTTGTTCAGACACCCTTTGCAGTTGAATGTTTTTCTCAGGAAGGGCTGGAGATCTAGGGTGTCTTTTAGGCTTTGTGAGAGATTCTCAGGGAATCCAACCAAGCTCTCTGTGACTCAGCTTCTCTGCCATAAAACGGGTAATGATCCTCACACTGGCTACTCCTCCTGAAACACAGCTCTACACACTGAAATTTAAAAATCTTTCTGTAATTTTACAGGAGTGGCATTGTCTTTGTGCACACACATCCTGCATCAACTTATGACTGTAATCAAGATAATGATGAAATATTTCTATTACAGAAATCCAATCCAATAAGTGTATGAAGTTCAGGCTTTTTCATTATAAACGCAACTTCACTCTGAATTAAGATCAGTTGAGTTCCACTGCACCCATGAACACCTTTAATCTGCATGTGGAGCTTGATACAGATGCATTATGGAGAATGCTAACCAGCTTTGAACAAATGCTAATGAACGCTAGAGAAAGGCAATTTCAAACCTGAAGCAAAACATTTGCTTCTGACAAGGAAACGTTTGAAACCACTAGGCATGTTGTCATGTCTTTGTCTTCGGCTGAGCAGAAATCTCAAGTTTTCCAATTACTTCCTGCCTATAATTACAGCTCCCTGGCTACAGCAAAAATGATTTTATAGCACAAATTGCTATTAGGAATGGAATCAGAGCTACGTAGTGGGCACTCTCCTATTCAGAGACTAAACTCAAGCCATTCGTGTCTATGCAACAAGCAACAATTAGGATCCACAAAAACAATCAGAGACCCAGATCTGCTGGGAGGGAGTGAAGGGCTGTGTGACAGGCATACAGAGCAAATCACGTCAAATTTAACCCTTGCCTGCTCCCTCGACAGAGAAACAGACATTTTAGAAGAGGTAAGTTTCAGAACTTTGTTAACAAATACACACCAAGTGCTGTACAAATAGCAGTCATTCCTATAGGCGTAGTTTTTAAAAAAATAATAATGTGCTTTTGGAATATTTGAGGTTAGGATTTTTCTGCTGGTCTCTGGATTTGGGTCCTGAAGGATGGGGCTGTTCCATGACCCAGGGCTTCTGCTGGGGCTTTGCTCCAGTCCATGGAGAGCTCAGCCCGCAGGTCTGATGCCCTTTAGAAAAGGCTAATGTAGCTGTGGGTACTTTTCTTTCCCCTTAGAAAAAGCATTGAATTATTTTGTTCAGCAACGGAAAGGCTGAAGTGTGTTTTTCTCTACAGTAAATACTGCTGTGGATCTAAGCCTGTGACCACGCTCAAATCGACAGTGCCAGGACCATCCCAAATGCTCCGCATATGCTGCAGCCACTTGACTGAAAATATTGATGAATGAGCGTTATGTATTCATCCTCTCATTTACACACAGCCAAACAGAGCAAGCCAATGATGATTACACCGTGAGTCCTGTGGGAAGGGGAGACGCTGCCGTGCGCGGGGTGCCCTGCCGCCAGCCCCTCCTGCGCTGCCCTCCCACCGTCACGCACCCTAGTAGGTGCCCCACATCCTCACCCAGAAAGGACCATTCCCACCTCCGTGCTCTCATGACGGCTCCCCAGGCTGGAGTGTCCCTGATGGGGTCACCGATCTGAACCGGCAGCCCAGCTCCCGGCCTCCCAGTGCCAGACGGCGGCCCAGAGCTGTGGCCGGGGGCTTCTCCACCGGCTGGAGGGTAAAGCAGTCTGCAGCGAGGCGCGAGCCTTCCCTTACCCATGACGTGTACTCTTTCATTTGGTGCTGGTTGCTGTGGGAACCGCTGGCATGGCCCCTCCAGAAGCAGTCCTGACAGAGCTGGTAATTGTGACACTGCTGGCAGCGGTAGCGAAACCCCATCATGCTCTCGCTGTGGCAGTAGGAACACTCGACGGGGTGGAAGACTGTGCAAGGAGAAAGAAACGCCAAACCGTAAACCAAAGCAGAGAAACCCCAAGCAAAAGGTTATGGACAAATCCCTAGATGGAAGGGTGAACCCCTTCCTTGTTTCTAGCATCTGCAGGGTCATACGCTGCCTGCAGCTTCGACCCCTGAAAACTAGAACAGCCGCCCAGCCACCTGCGCTGAGCCACAGGCAACACTTCTGACACCGGGCTCAAACCCTTCATCAGCTTCATCACTTCTGAGCTGATACCTGCACCTCCTGCTCGCAGCAGTGAAAAATGTGTTTGCTGTCTCACAGAATCCAGGACAGAGGGAATTCATATGTGGGAAAACCCACTGCACCCTTCAGCTGTGTTACTGGGGGAAGCCGGATGTTTTGCAGCGCTGTGAGGAGCTAAAGTCCTGTTCCTTGGGGGAAAAGTCAGACTCAGCTGTCATGAATACTGAAAGCACAAAAATGCATGTCGTTGTCTCTTAATTACTGCTGTCTCACCTGCACAACTGACATCATTTAGGTACCTTTATATGGAGTTGAAGGCTTAGCTTTGCATGTGGTGGTCCTGTTTCCTGTTCCACTCAGAAACAGATGCTAACGAGGATGCAAGTCACTGAGTATGCTAAGGCACCAGTCACGATGTTTTGAAGCCCCTTCCTGGCAATACTGCTATTTCTGTTCCTTCTGTCTCACTACAGCCTGTACCCAATTTGCCAGGGGGTACTGAACATGTCCGTGTTCCCAGACACCTTCTGCTCTTCTGTAAGGTTCAGTCTGGGAAGATTTGGATCAGCACTGAGTGCGTCAAGGTTTTCATTCCCTGCCAGAATTTTGCAGCAGGAAGGGTAAGTGCTCTAGGCTGGGAAACAGTGTGAAGCCAGTGAGGGACAGGGACAGAAGACAAGAGCTTGAAGAATGTTGGGTACATAGGTGGCTCAGTAACCAAGAAGGACTTGGGAACATCACCTTACCCTCCTTAGTGACTTTCAGTGGGAAAGGGATGTATTTAGTGGAAAAACACATAAAATTTTCTCCTCCTCTTATCATCAACGAATGGCTGCACCCCTCAGAACCCCAGCCTTTCTACAACCCCATTTTTGTGTTGGAAATATGGTATAAATGTTCTTATTTCTCAACAGGATGAGAATATACTATCTTTTCTTCTTCTTGCCCCCATTACTTTTTCCCTGCAGTGTCCCAAAGCTTCAGTTAAGCTAGAGGTAAACCTTCAAGAGAGCAACAACACAGGATTATTCAACAAGCCCCTTACACAAAAACCTCTGAGGCAAAACACTGGGCTGGAAAAATGTTTACAAAAGAATCTTTTTATCTTGCTAAATGTATGTTTTAACGTTTTTGTATAAAATTCCTCCATTTTAAAATCTCCCTTTTTCTAGATCTATAGTGTTGGAATAATGTTTGTCAGCATCATTGCCTTCTGAGGATCGAGAGCAAGAAATGCCATGTTCAAAACAAGTGCACCCAGCTAAACAAGACAGTAAAAAGGCATTTCTTGTCCTGTCTTTTCTTTCCTATTTAATATTGGCAGTGCTGGTCCTTGTGGACAGCAGAAGCAGACTGCTTTGCAGCTGCTGAACACTTCCAGATGCACGGGCTTTCTAGCTCTGCCCCTGCACTTTTGGTGTGGCAGCACCTTCCACAGAAAAAGGCTTTGGCTGGAGAGCTACATTTGTGAGTCTGTGAACCTTTCCCCTGGTGCTCAAAAGCTGTAAGGCTGAGGAAGATGTTCTTCAGGGACATGCAACATGCACTGTGCAATGATCAATTGAGTTGATCTTCGTGGTCCCTTCCCGTCTTTAGCATCTGTGATCTACTCATTTTGGGGAAAGACGACCCTTGAGAAGAGGCACCTCACAGTTAAAACCTCATCCTCAACACAAGTAAAGGATAAGGAACAATCTGGAATCTCCTTGCACCTTTTGTATATTGCATATTTTGTATATTGTCTGGCAGTGTATACTTAGGAGGAACTCCTTCATAAGGATCTTCTGGTTGGTATTTTGCACCGTACTGGACACCCCTGCCAAGGATATTGCTTGAACGGAAACTGCCAAGCTGTTCCTTCTCCATTGCCATATGCCATAGCTAATAAAAGTTGTGGCCTCAATATTTTACCAAATATGAGTATGTGAATGGACCAAGTCCTGTTGTTCTTTGCTTATCCAGAGCACAGGAGGAGAGGACATGATCAGGATAATTACCTAAGCATGGCAAAAATTAAGCCACCTTCCTGGCCAAATGACCAACAGGATTCTTTAAATATTTTACCAGTGACTGTAAAAGTAGGAATGGGAGGCAAAGAACTTAGCACAATAGCTCCTATGAAACCATTTACAGAGTGAGAAAATCATCACACGAAAGTTCATGCTTGCAACTCTTTTTTTTTTTGGCAGCAGCTCTTACTTACCATTTTCAACATTTGCCAGTCGATGCAGAAGTGGTAACCACACTAGACACTGTGGCGGGGGATCAGACATGAGAGTATCCAAGAAAGTGTTTAATGTGACTTTTTTCTGCTCAAACAAGCAAACAAACATGCACAAAGAATCAGTAATTAGACACATCAAAATGATTTTATCTTGTTTTTGCAGAAACACTTGGGAAAAAGATTCAGACACTATTTACTTTACTAAAAAGTGACACTAGCAAAGATTTTCTGGACTATTTTTAGTAGTTACAATGTGTACTACTTATGACTACCAGTCCTACCCACAAGGCTTGGTTGGAGACACCTAGCTCCCATTCACTTCGAGACTCTCTTCTAATGTCCTTACCTAGAGATGCTCTGTGAACAAGGTTGGCACTCAACTCTCATGTGTTTTCAATACCCCATAATGAGTACCCGTGCATGTAGGGTATCCCTATGTGTTATCAATTTTTACATGACACGCCACTGCAGAGAATGACTGATGGTGCTCCAGCAAAGAAAATGAAAGAAAACAATGACAAGGGAGTATAATTTCAACCCAAATATAGTGTAAGAACAGGCTGCCATAAGCAATTGTGTTACACCAACTTAAGAGACTTTGCTTGTCTGTTGAGTAAAGAATTCCTTTCTAGTTCCTAATGTAAATCTCCCTTCTTTCAATTTAAAGCCATTACCCCTTGTCCTATTGCTGCACTCCCTGACAAAGACTCCCTCTCCAGCTCTCCTGTAGGCTCCCTTCAGATACTGGAAGGCTTTTATAAGATCTCCCCGGAGCCATCTCTTCTCCAGGCTGAACAAGCCCAGCTCCCTCAGCCTACCTTCACAGGAGAGGTGCTCCAGTCCTTTCCTACCCAGTATCCCTGCTACATAAGCATGTACTAAAGTACATAGCTACTGGGTGGTCAGGGACAGAGAATTCTTAGGAAATTCCTTACTGTGAGGGTGGTGAGGCACTGGAACAGGTTGCCCAGGGAAGTTGTGGATGCCCCATCCCTGGAAGTGTTTAAGGCCAGGCTGGATGGGGCTTTGAGCAACCTGCTCTAGTGGGAGGTGTCCCTGCCCATGGCAGGGGGGTTGGAACTCGATGATCTTCAAGGTCCCATCTAACCATTCTATGATTCTATGAATTACAGAAGAAAAGAATTATAGTAAAACTTATGCCAGACCCTACACTCTGACTGTCCTTCTGTGGACTATTTGCTGCCTTCACCCTGAAGAAGCCCATGATTGCTGAGAACACGGACAGCCAGCATCCTTGCTGGCTCCATATTATGGGAGCTATTCTATGATTCTACAGAATCATCATCTGAACCTTCCTTTAAAATAAAATTAAGATGCAAAAATATTCAGCCTTGCTGAGATTGTGTGCAAATACAATTTATAGACATATCTATTTAAGCAGCATCCCGATATCCAAAGGGATTGCTAAATTTTCATATTTGATAGCATAAGCTACTGCTTTAACTTGCTAAAGAACTCTATGGTTACCCCATGAGGAAGCAAAACAGCAGCTATGGAGTGACATGTATCATCTCTGTGTGTTGTGGAGTGATTATAAGAGCTGAGATATCCAGATGGAAAATGGAAATTTCCCATCCTGCGCTGCATTTATATAAAATCGACACCAGATGTAAAGCAAATCATTATTTCTCTTAGGCACTGAATGATTAGTGGAAAACATCTCACTGTAAACATTCTCAGGGATGAAATATTGTGAGATGCTGGGAAACAAATAATGGTATTTGTCCCTAGAAGATAAGTGTCTTGCCTGTGCTCTTTGCAGTGGAATTGAGAACAGGAGGAGAAAAGGCAGAACAAAGTTTAGGAAAAGAAAGAGCCTCCAATCCCCATACTGCAGAGCTGAGTAGCCTTAAGCCTTTCCTCTGCTCTTGAAGGCAGGTAAGTTGGCAGCAAACACACAACTGGTCTATACAAGCAAACAGATGGGGAGACAAGACCAGCTCTTGCACAATGCAGTAGGCCTTTTGAATGCACCTATAATTTAAAACCTGATTTGCACTGAATAAAGCAATTTAGCTTCACTGACAGCTTTATGGACGGACTCCTTCGGTGGTCACTGATTTTATGAATTAGAGGGTGTCTCTTAAAAGGAGCAGAGCAATTTCCATATATTTTAAAAGGCATATTTTCCTCTTGTGGTTTTTTTCAGCCGCTGGGAAAGTTGAAACTGAAAGCTGTTTTCTAAATATATGCTACATGCAGATGGAGTCTAGGTTTGTGGAATAACACTTAGCCAAGTGCTAAGAAAACCAAGTTTTCTTAGTGACTACCTTTTTAATTTGGAAAAGAGAGAAATAAAAAGTGGTTTTTATAATAATAGCAACACTTTTTTACTTCAAATACAGTACAACATCATACTAAACCTACCCATGGGGTAAAGTGG
Source organism: Jacana jacana (assembly GCA_013400555.1). Lineage (NCBI taxonomy): Eukaryota > Metazoa > Chordata > Aves > Charadriiformes > Jacanidae > Jacana > Jacana jacana. Next base: position 174,316 of record VZTM01008672.1, read on the forward strand.
TGGCTATAAAATTCCTTTTTGAGCCACAAATTTGTATTCTAAAACATTAAGTTACTTGCTCTGGCATTTCTGTTCTATAAATCTGCTAACAAGGAAACACTATTGTTTCTATTTTGAATTGTTGTTCAATCTAATGGTGCTTCACAGGCAGAGGAAAATATATGGTTTGATCAAGTAAACCAGTACAAGGGGGAATAATAAAACATTGCTGCAGTAAAAAAAAATCCTTTGAGATGCAAAGAGAGATGGATTTAACACCATGAGCAGAAGATCATTCCCAGAATCTTTTCTTTCCCTGAAATTGAGGAATCTATGTATCAGAGAGCTGATACCAGAAGGTTTCTGCTAAGCAAAAGTGATACATACTGAGAACAAGAGTGCCAAACTTATCCCAAAGTATCAACTTTTGATAACACTAAGTGCAATACGAGAGAGTGAGATGATCTACAGCATGACAGAGACTGTGGCTACCATTTATCATAAGGATACATAGGTTTGAGTCCATTTCAACACTCTATTTTATCCCTAGTGAGGATGTATTGACAATTACATAAAGTGAATTTAAGTGAAAAATTAGACTAGATTTACCAGAGCACTTGGCTGCCGACAGATGTAAAGCAGCAGCTTAGTAAATGTGCTGTGTACCTACATCCATCCGAGACCTGACTCTTGTTAGCTTTAAATGGAGATTGTGAACTAATGTGTTAGTTGAGCTTTGTATGGAGAAGTTGAAGTCTCATATATAGTTACATCAACAACAACTAACTGGAGTGAAGGATTGCATGTCTTGGGGTTTTTATATCACCTAAATGTAAGTATCTAACTTAGGTGCTTAAATTAGGAAGTTAGTCTCCTCAAGCTCCCTAATTCAGGAATATGTAAGTTAAAATCCTGTTCTGAATGACTTTTTGACTATGACACTCTCTCCTCCATAATGATACAGAGAATCTATATAAACTGCCTTCCTATAGAAGGCACCCAGCCTATATGCCAGATATTAGCACAGTGGACCTCCCCTCCACCCAGCCATTCGTTGCCTGGGCAAATATGCACGTATGTGTAAGAAAGGAAGAAAGTCATGGCCTGCTCAGAGGAGTGATTGATATCCTATGTCTAGGATGCTCACTCCTCATTTACCTGTTGTGAGAAACAGGATTTTGCTGACTGCTCGGTATAACCAAATGAAGGCCCTTCGAAAACAGCCGTGGGCAGCTTGAGAACCTCCCGCAGAAACATGTCGTATCTGCCATAAACCATCACTCCACTGGAGTCAGAAATCATTGAGAAAATATCTGAGGGGGAAAAAGATAAGAAAAAGGCACAGCAACTTCAGTGACAGCTACATAATTACTTTGAATTCAGTATTTGAACCAGAAGCACTAAACAAAATATTCTGCTTATGGAAACCTCCACTATTACGGTATCTTTACTTATAACCTCTCTCAACAGAAAACAAAGGGAATGATTTACGTAGTAAAAAGTAGATGATTTTGATATTAAAATATTCGTGCTTTTTTTCTCATTGTGTGTGGTCATTTTTTTAAACTGAAAATTGATGCAAGGCATGAGGCTGTAATTTAATCAGATAAGAAGGATCTAATTTGACAAGGTAGGCAACATCAGCTATTTGCCTACTGCCAGCTTACCATGTCAAATCTAAATCTTGGCAGTAAGTTCATTAAGTCAGTTACTATTGTTTTGAACACACAAAGTACCAAAGGTATTTCAAATGCCTTACTTGTCAGTCTTCTCCATTTTTTTTTTCTTTTTTGCTCATGTATAAAAATATCCCAGTTTTATTATTCCAGAGATGCATGTTTCTCAGCCTTTACCTTTCTCTTTTTAAAAAAACTATCCTAAACTTAGCAAGAGATCACAGACTACGGAACATTTATCATTTTTCAGGCTGTCATGTCAGCTGCAGGGACCTGGAACAGAAATTCGGACAATAGGGCCCAGGGACTGCTGATCTGAAAAATCATCCTCTTATTCCCCCTGCATCTTGTCCCCCTGTACTCAGCACTGGGGAGGCCACACCTTGAGTATTGTGTCCAGTTCTGGGCACCTCAACACAAGAGAGATATCGAGGTGCTGGAGCGAGTACAGAGGAGGGCAACGAAGCTGGTGAGAGGCCTGGAGAATAAGGCTTATGAGGATCCATTGAGGGAGTTGGGGTTGTTTAGTTTGAGGAAGAGGAGGCTGAGGGGAGACCTCATCACTCTCTACAACTGCTTGAAAGGGCATTGTAGAGAGGTTGGTGCTGGTCTCTTCTCCCGGGCAATTAGTGATAGAACAAGAGGGAATGGCTGCAAGCTGCAGCAGGGTAGGGTTAGGCTTGACATTAGGAAAAAGTTTTTCACAGAAAGAGTGGTCAAACGGTGGAATCAGCTGCCCAGGGAGCTGGTGGGGTCAGCATCCCTGACTGTGTTTAAGAGTAGATTGGATGTGGTGTTGAGGGATATGGTGTAGGGGAGAACTTGTAGAGTAGGGCTGATGGTTGGACTTGATGATCCCAGGGGTCTCTTCCAACCTAAATGATTCTATGATTCTATGATTCCACCCTTCCACTGGATGGACCCTGCTCCTATTCTTAAAGCATTGTTACCTCTATGGCACAGTGTTTAATTTATAAGTGTTCAGTTTATAACTTAAGTTCAATCTGTCTTCAAGTTTCTACACAGATATATTTAAAAATGGCACCAAATCTGGAAGACTGAATTAGCACCTGGGGTTTCTATTTATCTCTAATCAATAACAATTTGTAAACTCAATTTTCTTTGGTTGTTGTAGAAGGTTCAGGGGAAACTGAAGGTTGACATTAATCCTTTCATCAAAAAGTCTAAAAAATGGTGTTCTGGACCCGAACTACAGACACCATAGAACTAAACGGAAAGTTTTTCATCACAGCTACAAGTAAACTACACCTCAGCCTTGGGGAACTGGCAATAAATCCTGTGAAATGAGAATCTGTTCTCCAAAATAGATGGAATTGTGCCCTATGGGAAGGAATATAAACAGTGCATAAATATATTGTACTTCTAAGTCTGAAATGAGAGAGATGTTATTCAGAAATCTAAGTCTGAAGAAATTGCTAAATGATGCTTCATGATGTTGAACATTTGAGGCACTTACCTGTACTCTGAATTCAATTAGCCCACAGGAAAAAAAAAGTAAAATCCACCAATCAGAACCTCAATATACACAATTTGCCTTCAAAAATGTGAAGCTCAATGGGAAGTTCAGCCAAACTGCAACTGCAAACCCCAAATCCAACCATCAAACTATAATTTGTCCTAATTCCCTCTTTTCCTACCTGTACTGTTATCTCTCCAAGTACAACAATGATGAACAGATAAAAAATGCCAACCAAGAGACTTACATCTTAATTTGTCCATGATCTTTCCTCCACAGAGAGTTGCCAAGGCCATTTTGACAGCAAAAACGGAAATTTTACCATGTCCTTCCCTGTTCAAAAGTAGAAAGCAGACATATTTAACGTGTCCATTTTATAACATGGACCTCTTTCCACTTAAAAAGTTGACATAATGACACATTGTAATGCACAGTGTATGTGGATTGACATGCAAAGAAATAAGGCCCTTAAAATCAAAGTTTGTTTTGTCGGTAAACACATCAGTACATTGTTCTGTAAAGATCCCAGAGCAATCCTGACAATTGCCTTTTAAATGATATCCCCGACCCCCATGAAACTTTAAGAATTTTTCTGAAAAATGGGAGAATATACCTGTATCCAGAATGAGCAAAGAAGGCCTGTTGTGATACGTACAAGACTCTTGTCTCTACTTCGTTCGAGTTGAGGCTATGCCTGGTGCTCTATTTTCAGCTTAAAATGCATAATGCTATTAAACCCCAAATGCACACAGGAGTATGCCTTGGGGCAAAAAGACGTAGCTTTTTCTGAAAATCCAGTCACTTTCAGGTAAAAATAACTGCCTTTTTGTTCTACCTGGAAGGATCAGACCATATACTGCACTCTCCGAATGCTGTGTTTACCTTTAGCACGTTGCCAACTCTTCCTTCAACTGTCTGAAAGCACGCAATGGCTTAACTTTATTGCTCCTCTTGCTATCCTTATTCTCCCTCTACGGTCATGATGGTCCCCAGTGATAACCTGCCATTCTAGAAACCTTGGCATATTCGAGCTGCATGAGTAATATGTGACTTCACATGCTGCAAGGCACTCTTACCTTCTAGAAGACCTATCCCCCCAGTTTAGGCAACACTATGTCCACTGTTGACAGAAATGGCAGAACAAAAATGCTGTGATGTTCAGTCCCTTTCCAGAGATGAGAACAAACACACCCTTTTAAGTTCATTTGTTTTCAATGTTCATTTTTTTGGCATCCAAACAATGAAATGTGTTTTTTCTTGGAATTCCCAGAGTCTTACTATAAGGCAGTGAGAGTCCACAGTAGCACTGGAGCAAATTTTGTCTGTCATCCAAATTCCTTAGTATTACTTAATTGCTTCCCATACGCTTGTTTAATGGCATCAGCCAGAGCATGTCGTCATCATGCTTTAAAAGAGGGACAGTCACTCAATGTTTGTGAGCTTTGCAAGATGGCACCCATGTCTCCTTCTAAATTCTGCTGACAGGGCTCATGATAGGACCAGATAATAAAGTTTTGTCTCATTTTTTTTGGAAGCAGGGTTTCTGTGACCTTCAGTCTTTACTCTTTTCAGAGAACATTATGTTTATAAGAGATTTGCTGTTAAAAGATATATAATTGTGTCTTACATAAGATAGTCTAAGTAGACTGGCAACAGAAAATAGAAAATATAGAAATATAGCTCTTCATAAGTATGTCTGAAATTACTTTGTTGATTGTCTCTCATAATTCTAATGAAAAAAAAACGTGTCTAATCAGAACTAAAAGATAAACTGATTCTGGAAAGACAGCGGGCTTGTGACTGTGCCTCTCTCTGCAAACCCCAAACCCAACTAATACAGTAACATAGACATGTAGATGTGAATGGGGTACTCATATCGGTACATGCTCCATGCTTTCCTGCTGTGCTCATTGAATCACCTAGACTTCAGAAAACCAGTCAGTTCTCTAAGCTTGCCTAGCTAATAAACTTTAAAGTTGGCTGAAATGGATTAGTTATACATCAGTGTAACCCATCAGCAGAAGCAGGGAGGTGATTGTCCCCTTGTACTCAGCACTGGTGAGACCACACCTTGAGTATTGTGTCCAGTTCTGGGCACCTCAACACAAGAGAGATATCGAGGTGCTGGAGTGAGTACAGAGGAGGGCAACGAAGCTGGTGAGAGGCCTGGAGAATAAGGCTTATGAGGATCCATTGAGGGAGTTGGGGTTGTTTAGTTTGAGGAAGAGGAGGCCGAGGGGAGACCTCATCACTCTCTACAACTGCTTGAAAGGGCACTGTAGAGAGGTTGGTGCTGGTCTCTTCTCACGGGCAATTAGTGACAGAACAAGAGGGAATGGCTGCAAGCTGCAGCAGGGTAGGGTTAGGCTGGACATTAGGAAAAAGTTTTTCACAGAGAGAGTGGTCAGTCAGTGGAATCAGCTGCCCAGGGAGGTGCTGGAGTCACCATTGACTGTGTTTAAGAGTAGACTGGGTGTGGTGTTGAGGGATCTGGTGTAGGGGAGAACTTGTAGAGTAGGGCTGATGGTTGGACTTGATGATCCCAGGGGTCTCTTCCAACCTAAATGATTCTACGATTCTATGATTCTAAATATCAACTGTAAATATTCTTTACGCTTTAAAATTCTGCTTTTTGTCCGAAAATCAAATAGGTATTCAGGCAAAAAAGAAATAAATTTATTTCTTCAATATTTAAGAAATAAATCTTTACTACGTTCCTTAATGCTGGCTTTCGCGCATATTTTCTTTTTCATTACATTGTGTTCCCTTTGACTGGCTTCATAAGATTAACATCACACTACAGGAGTTTCCGGTCTTCTGTATTTCCATCCTTCATTGACTGGATTCTAATTTGTGTAAACTAATGCTAATGCAAAGAGAACCTAGCACCATTATGGCTGAGAATTTTGTCATTTTGTAATCTTTTTGTGCGTGCTACTCTTTAGATCTTTGGGAATTTCTCTGCACTGTTTCCTCATTAGATTTCCACCTGCCTTTATAAGAGCTGTTGTAGAGCTTTTATCTATATCTATATCTATATCATCTGTATCTATGGAAAATAAATGCTAAGTGGAGGCAATGGCATTATTAAGAAGCAATGGAAGAATTACTGGAAAAAAATAAAGCCCATGTGGAAGTGGTTCAGATTGCCCAGGGAAGCTGTGGATGCCCCATCCCTGGGAATGTTTAAGGCCAGGCTGGATGGGGCTTTGAGCAACCTGCTCTAGTGGGAGGTGTCCAGGCCCATGGGACAGTTGAAACACAGTGATCTTCAAGGTCCCTTCCAACTCTAGCCATTCTATGATTTAGATTATTTTTCCCAGTAGGTTTAGTTACATTTACTAATAGGATTACACTATTGAATAGCAGACACATATCAACTCACTTTTAGCTTTGCACCTCAAAGCCATTGGCTTTTCCCATATTCAAATGGTTATGGACCAGAGGAACAGAAAAAGAATAGATTTCATTTATCTCTTCAATCTCTCTGTTTGAGCTGATTAGTTTTGACACTGTATTTTGTATCGGTCATTTGTATTCATAAAAGCATCACTAGAGCCAGTATGAATTCAATTTGCCTCTCAAATATCTATCTGTGTGTGCATGTGTGCATGCATACATATACACACACACATATTTAACTACAGATGACTGATGAACGGACAGGATAATGGGACCTAAGAATTGCCAATATAATTTTGATCCAGAAGTGCCCTAAGCTATGTGTAAGGACTACAGATGCCCTTGATTGGCAGCACTGGGGCCTCACTGTGTTTGCTGCCTAAAAGCAAATCCTGAAACAGTGGCTCGTAGCAGCACAAAGATCTCTACTGAAGTCGGCGCTCCCTGAAAGAAGCTTTAGGCTGGCTAATGCAAAGAGATAAAAATTTCACTAGTGGAAATAGGAGAGAACAGAAAATATTTTGATTTTCTATAGCACCTCTCTTACTAAGGTTACTCTTCAGATCCCTAGAGAAAAGTACTAGAAGCATAAACGGAGGCCAAGGCAAACCTTGACGCTGATGTGCACTTAGCAACAACAGAGGATGGAGCACTTAGGAAAGGGAATGATGGCCAGGGCTTAAGGTTATCTCCTGCTGCTTGGGGAAAAAAAGAGCAAAAAATAACACAGGCTTTTAGACATCAGAGAAGAGCAGAAGGTTTCCTCCTCAAATGCACGACTGCAGAGAGACAGCCTCTCCCCCGAGCAAGGAAGCTCCATGGACTGTCTGGTAAGTCCACAGATCATACGAGGCTAAGTCTAGCTCCAGGGCTGGAATTTGCCTTTTGGGTCAGCAAGGAGAGTGGTACCAAATGGGTGACACTGCCATGTGTCAGGATCTCATACTGAAACAGCCATGTGGTGGGGAAGGCTATAGAGAAATAATGTCACATCTTTAGAAATAGGAAGTGTGAACCATGAACGGGGCACCGAAAAAACATGATCTGTCTCATTACTACACATGGAGTGGTGCTCCCCCAAGATGTACGTTACCTTTTCCAAAAGTAAAGAAATTTCTTCAGTTACTTGTGGGCCTTTTACTGCTCACCTTAATCAGGGCAGCCAATTCTGAATTGTCAGAGGCTACAATTACAAATTTCCATAATCACAAACAGGTTTCAGAGAGGAAATTTTGTTGGAATCAAGCAAAATTCCTGCATCGTGGACAGCAAAATGCACAATGACAAAACCTCTGAAATGCCTTTTTTTCCTGGAGTGCCTTCATAAAAGCTAGCTGGCCTGTATGGCTTTCAGTGACTAGTGAAGGTGGGGAAGAGAGGGAATTAAACACTTGACAGCTCTGAACAGATGGATGAGCAAGAAGTTAAACTTCCAGAGCAGACACTGAACATCTTTATGTATGGAACTCAGTATGATTCAAACGGGCATTTGATTGAACAAGGTCATGAATATTTCCTCTTTTCTTTGTAGAAGTCAAGCCCCTTCAGTTAGATTGGGTCTGTTTCATAGCCCAGGGCTCACAGCCCCATTTGTTGGACAGGTATGTCAAGGGACAGAGAAAAATCAGCTATGATCTTGTCAAACTTTGCAGCAGGAATTGCTGTATCGCAGTATTGAGTCAGTGCTGAAGATGGTCTAGCACAGAATATTTTACAGTCTGTTTAAAAAGAGTGTTTCTGGGAATAGCTCGATTGAATGAGGCTGACATTCCACGTTGCTTCCTGTGCAGGCTTTGACACTGGCTTGGGATGAATTTTTCAGAGAGGTTTGAACTTGTCGTTTTCTCATATAGTATTTGTGTGCCAGTGAAGGAAGTATGCTATTATTTCATAAAGCCAGTTAATCACCTTAGACCTTGAAGCAAAAGTTATTGCTCCATTTTATTGTGCAGTTAAAAACACAAGTCAGGCCTGTTACTGTCCAGGTTTTTTAAAGTCTGACCACCTCATTCTGCATACTGGTTTTGGTCTGTTGGGGTTCTCTATCACATGATGCTGGCTTTCACACACCAAAGGCAAATTAATTTTAACTGCATTTCTTTTTGTGAATTTTGATTTTGTTTTCTTGCAGTTGTGTAAGGTTGCACTTTGGTTTGCATGAAGGAGCACCAGAGTCACCATTGAAATTTTATAAACTATAATTTTTCCTCCCTTTGGAATTGAGCACCCGGGAAATATAATTACCTGTAGGTCTAATAAATCCTCAAGGCTGTGAAAAGAATCATTAAAAAATTGGGATGAATGTTCAGCCCAGGCAGTGGGCAAGCTGGCCCATGTGCCACAGTACTGCAACATGATTCCTCTTCCTCTGGGTGGACCACTGGAACAGGTTGCCCAGGGAGGTGGTTGAGGTCCCTTCCCTGGAGATACTCAAGGAGAGGCTGGATGAGGCCCTAAACAGCCTGGACTAGTTGGGGGTGTCCCTGCTGACTGCGGGGAGGTCAGACAAGATGACCCTAGAGGTCCCTTCTGGCCTAGACCATGCTATGATTCTATGATTAAGCTTCCAGCACCTGATAAGACATCTGTATTGCAGGCCAACGGAAAAAGTCTAGAAAATATTCCAGGCAGAGAAACCTGTCAGGGTTTCAGCAGGCTATAAACAAAGAAAGAAGCTGTTTAAAGCTTGGAGGATCTTCAGCCAGCACAGTACACGTGGGGCAGTAAATATTAACTAGAACTAAATAAATGACAGTGGTAGGCTTATTAGATTTTAAATCACACATTAACTTGTCCCTTGTGGTCCTTTCATACGCATTAAGTCTCAGACTCCATTTCTCCATTCTCTTTCTTTGCATTTCAAACAGGATGTAAGAAACTGCAAAACCATTTCTGGATCTGCCCACAGTACAGCAGCAGCAGCAGCAGCCATTGTTCTGGGTAGCCACAAATACCCAAACCATCCATTCTCACTTAGAACAGCCTTCTCATCTACACTGAAGAGTATTTGGTCTTGGTCTACTGTTTTGGTCTTAGAAAGCTATTCTGTTTTTTTAGGGGCTTGGTTTTGGGTTTTTTTTCGGTTGTTGTCTGTGTTCATAGCATCAAATGTCATCATATTAACATTCATTAATAAACATAAAAAATAATTCCTCAGTAGCCATCTAGAAATTTGGGTAGCATTTCTGCAGGTCAACAGTTTCCTTAAACCACAAGGCTAAGAAACAGAGGAGAGAACCCAGATCAAAGCTAACAGGATTTTTTAGGGGTGACTGTTGTGATTTCCCTATGATTCATGCACCTACTAAAATTCCTTTCTTCATTGGAGAAGACTACAAACAATTTGGTTTAACTGTCCAGTTTCTATAAATGGGGAGAGAGTGAGAAAAAGACTTTATCTCGCCTCACAGTTCCCCTCCTGCTCCCCCTCTCTGCGAGGTATTGCCTCTCTGTGAACATGGGACCTTCTGAAAAGACCTTGATCCTCCTTTTACCAACTTCAGCCTCTGCCTTCACCAGAGAAGAACCTTTCTGCTGCATTGCAGGGGATAGGAGGGAAGGGAGCAACATGGGAAATAGAGACATCAGGTCTGATTATAGACCCCAGCAGTTCTCACACCATCCCTATAGCATATAGAGCCATCTCCCTCCCTCTGTTTACCAGAAGCAGGGAAGTCTGGATCACCAGATCTGTTATTAAATCAATACCCAACCCAAAAACTTCAATAATCTGAACCATACTAAGGGGTAGGACACATTTGGAGAATAAGATGCTTAACTTGTATGTCTGTATCTGTGACAGGTGTACAAACTCACCTTAGAGATAAGAGAGATCTAGTTGATCCACATCTCCATGAAGACCCTTATCTCCATGATATCTCAGATTACACCTGAACCTCATCCAAAAGGTTTGGTGCATTTAAAAAAGGCTGATAGGCAGTCAGTGTCAGTCCCTGCCTAAGGCCCCAGAGGTGAGATCCTGTTCCTGGGGCTCCTTTGGGTATCTCTCTGCTTCTGGGAAGTGCATCCTGTGCACCCTGCTTGTAGGCAGCAAGACAGACTGAGTTGCTGCCCAGCAAACAGAATAGGGGTCACAGCCTCCTCATCCCTGGGAGGTCCTTATGGGAGCCCAGAAACAGGTCATGACCCACAGCAGATGGGATGTTTTCAGGGAAAGCAAAACCTTGCCCCTTTAAGCACATTCTTGGTTTCCCTCCAGGGAATCCTCTCCTCTGCAAGTAGCCTTGACATCTAGCTGAGATCTCTACCCCTCTTACAGCAAGCTACAAAACAAACATGTTATTGCAGGTTGTGCTTCCACGGTCCTGGGTTTTTCCTTGTGTTTACTAGCCGGGAAGCAACATGCACCAATCCATGCGTTCGGCCATTTTCAATGTCCTTTAGTGTTCTTGTCACAGCCACAACAGTACAAATTAAAACGCCTGTTCCTTCTTTTACTGCCCTTGAGGGGAGAAGAAAATTCCTTAAGTCTAGGGTTTCACAACGTATTGGCTTCTTTTTTCCCCCTCTTGGAGAGGCTGGAGGGTAGGTTGAGTGCAGCCTCATCATGTGGAACATCTACTTTTTCTCCCTGTTGCTATGGCAACTGAGCTGCTGCCTGGTCTGGCTCTGAAAGGTGCTCAGTGGTACCCAGCACTGGGGCCCTCAAGCGAGAGGACAGGAAAGAGGGAGGGGAAGAGGGGCAGCATCCTGATTTAATGTGTCATGGCCAGTGTTTTCAACCGGTGAATTTTGCCACAAAGTGACAACAGGTCATCTGCATCTGACAGACTTAACCACTCTTCTTTAACAATTCGGTTTTGAGGACTGCAAATAGGGCAGTACAGGTTGATGACTATGTATTCAGAAACTATAGTATGTATGCACAGTATATTTGTCACAGTAAGTGGTTCATTCTATCTCAAACTTGTCCTTTTTGTAATATGGGTCCCATGCAGTAATAAACAACATGAATTTCAGCATCATCTCCAGGTCTTTATCCTATTTCTGTCATGGTCTCAAAATCATGCTGCACTGGCATGAGCCAGAACAAAAAAAAAATTGCTTACAGCTGCAAGAACTTGCAGGAAAATGAGCTCTTTCAAAATAATGAGCTATTAACCCATGTCACTGCTGCAGAGGCATTGCAGTGGTGTCAGCCACTGGTGTGTCAATAAATAACAAAGCAAATTGGAAGTGGATATAAATTTGTTTCTGTAGATAATTCTTCTTTGATATAAACTGGAACAAGTTTGAGTAACTGGATGAAAACACAGTTGTGCTGAATTTGGCTCGACGGAAAGGAACGCAGAGGTCCTTAATTTAGGTTCTCTCCCTAGTTAGCACTATTCACAGGCTCATTATTTGGGTCAGAATTTAGCTTCTTCTATTGTTTTCCCAAGATATTGCTGGAGCAAGTACAATCCTTTCCCCAGTGGGGAGAGGAGGGAAGAAAGGCAGACTTACGGGTCGAAGGCTGCTAGCAAGAAGTTGAGCAGTAGGCTGATGGATTGCTCCACGTTGATCTGGTGGGTCGTTGGCATCCGTTTGTTGAGCTGGTAGAAGATAGTGGAAATCACAGCTTCCAGGCGAGCCACGTTCAGCTCGATGCTGGGGTCCAGGTTGTTCAGTGCGTTTTCCCGCAAGGCTTCTATCACATTCCAGATGTCCACCAGGTGCACTAGGGGACAGGACAGAAAAAGTTAGTGGGGGCAGGTGCTCCTGAAAGCAACTGAGGGAAAAAGCCACCTCATCCCACGCAGGACATGCTTCATGAATAATTAAATGAATGAATGTATTTTCCTTTGCTGAGAAGAGAACTTGGTAAAGAGCAAATAAAAGTCAAACCCGTTGATAAGCAAACAGAATATTGACACTATTAGTTGTAGTAAGTACAACTCCAGCTCAGGAAATCATTCCTCATTGTTTAAAGTATTCAAATAAAAACCTGTATTTTACAGAAATCACTGGAAGGTAAACATATACAAATTGTTTTTCTGAACAAAAATGACTCTATTGTCCTTTGACAATAATGACTCTATGACTCCCCTTTCAGAAACTACTCTTAGATACTAATTTGCATAGCAGATGGGCTTTCCAGGAGATCCTACGAATGTGGAGTGCTTAACACGTACTGGCATTTTGAAAATTCTTTTCAGCAACTCCTATGGAAAGCAAAATATTGTACAGAAACAGAACTGTAGCTGAATCAGGGCAGACAAGCTACATTTAAACAAAGACCACACAATGAGGTGAATCCTAAAGTCTTATTTCGTGGCTTCTAAATATATTTGCCAAACTATTTGTTAAATGTCTCACTTTGATAAAAGTCCCAGTCTAAGCTGAATTTCATGGGGGCTTTTCTTACGTCCAATGAGCAGCTTAAAGGACAATCTCTGCTCACCCTTCATACTGTACCCAAAAAGAAATCTTGCTTGCGTGGCACTGGTACTGTGGCTGTATGACCAGTTTGTTGCAGACCGGTATTTCCAGAAAAGGTGCACCATGCCAAAAATAAATTAAAAAAACCACCCTACACACATTCAAAATCTGGATTTAGTTCAAACCTGAACTCAAAGAATCATCCATTTTTTTCTAATAAGAAAGAATAAGAAAGCCAGCAAGAAATAAAGCATGAGGTTCAGAGAACAAATTATATCTCTTTTTTTTTTTTTTTACTAAGGAACCTACTGTATAGTTCTTATTACTTAGTATTGAGACATGTATTCTAACATGTCAAGAGCCATCTGTATGTAGAAGAAGATGCATATTTTTGTGGACAGAGACATTTAATTTTAATCCTCATAATTTCATTTTTACTTGCTTGTTCTGCGGGTGCTGTCTCAGACTGCAGTGTGACATGATGGTCTGATGGCAAGGAAATGCAAGGTGATATTAGATAGATAATGAAACCAGATATAGTCATTTTACTTAGTCCAGAATTTTTCCCTGTGATTTTTTTTTCTACCTCAGCAAAAAAATAACTTTGCTAATGCTTGTGTAAGTTCAGAGATGAAGATGCACCACACAGGTAAGCGGTAACAGCAGCAGCAGCAACCACTTCAAACTCCAGTCAAGGCACCTTCTTGCTCTTCTTGCTGTTCCCTAGCAAATAACTGGGAAAAATGGAAAGATGCAGTTCGATTGTGACGCCAAAATATTTATTTGGCCTTTGTATTGAAAGGAAACTTCTATAGGTGCCTTTGTATGCTGGCAGGTTGTCTTCAGAGTGCCACCCTGAATTAAGCCAGGTGAGTGGAGCACACAACCTCTCTGACTCTTCCTTTTTGTCTTCTAAATCGGGAATAAGCATCATTCCCTGTCAAGTTGCCACAGATGTAATCTGGGTAAATGAGAGATGAACAATCCCCAGCAAAATAATGGCCTGCCCATAGTAATCGATGCTTTCTGGGCAGTTTTCCCACATGGTTTAGAAGCCACACTAAGCAGAGAATGGAAGAAGTCACCGGCAACCAGGCCATCCTCTGGTCCAGGACAGAAGGTCGCATTTCCTGCCCTGGGTTGCCATTGTAAGGCAGTCAAGGAAGAAATACAGAGTAATATGTCAGAAGATGCAGCAACGGGTGGGACCATGCACATGTATTTTGTGACCTTGTTAAGAAGGGGAGGGCAGGCAGAAAGCAGAATGTTAAGTGTAATGTTGCCCTCAAGGTCTAAATGTCTCTGGCCGTGAGGGCTGTGTCTGGTAATTCAGACCAAGCAGATGAAGGAGAAGGTGCTTCCACCAGCAGTTTCACCAGTCTGGCTTCTGGGTGTGAGGGTACGTGTACAAACTAGTGAACTTGAACTGTAGCTGCACGGAGAAGATAACAATGTGAGGAATTACCAGCTGTAACAAACAGCAAAAAGGGCATAAGGCACATGCAGATGGCTAACCTTGACCTGAGCCTACACTGACAAGACAGAGACCCAAGAAACAGCACAAACAGGGGTACTAGCTTAACAGAACTGTTGACTGAGGCAGAAATTACTAGGGCAACCCTATCATAAATACTGAATAAGGATGTAAAATCAGCAACACTAGACCTAGTGGGAAAAGAATAAACAGGGGCAGGCTGCTTATCTGGGAGTGCATGAGTGTGGTAGAGGGAAAAAAGCATGGGGGTGGAAAAGTGGAATTTAAAGGGCAGCAGATCATGTCACCAGAGCTGCTTGTGGTACCTCTCAAGCAGCCCTGCACCTGATCAGTGCGGAGGAACAAACACAGCAGTAAGACCATTGCTTTGACCATATGTGGTTACTCTGCAGTCACGGGAATGGCGATGGTTTCCCCAGCACTGCTAAAAGGACAACCAGGGAGGATAAACCAGGCATCCAGACTCCCTAAAAGTGAGGATTTCACACAGCAATTTAATTGCTACAGCCTAGTAGTGAAAAACTCTTGAATAAGAACCTGGAGGAAAAGAGCTGGCACTAGGAATGAAGCTGAAATGGGGCTTGGTGTCTTTGTTCTTCACGTGATCCAGTACTGATACTATGTGGCTGTCAGATTATCACTTTATTTTCTTTTTGTCCTCGCTGATACTATATTTTTTGTAACATAGTCATATCCAGAGTTGGTTTTGATGATGGCCCTGGGAAAGGAAACACCTAGAGGCAAGCAGACATGGGACTAATAATATCAGTACACTAACACATCTGAGAGAAAAATATTGGTTTTAGTGTTAGCTCTAACCTGAAAGCCTCATAAGCTATCCTGACATTCACTGGTATGCCAGCAAGTCAGGGCACAATAAGAAAACGACTTCTGGGAAATTACACAGCAGTAACAGTCTCCCACCCACTATGAAATATTAGTCTCGAGGAACTGCTGTGCATTTGTACTATAAATATTTTCACTTGGGCTTTTTTTTTTTTTCTCTTTTTTTAGAAACACTTTGGTTCCACTTGAAGCTGAATAAACAACAATCCTACTGCACCATTTTATTTTGCATTTTATTCACGAATTTCAAATCTTTCTACAGAGGCTGGAAAGTAACACTTCCTGCAGGAGGAAATGGAAGATGGACAAAAGCCAGACTTTTTAACAAGATCTGGTAATTCTGAAAATACTTGTTCAAGTATCTGGCTCAAAATCACAAGGGAAGTTTGTTAGACTGTTGTACAGAGGACTGAAGACTCTGGCCTTAAATCAGTTGCTATGTACAAGAATTCACCCACCTAAATTTAATGTCAAAAATTAGGTGTCTACTGTCAGCTGGTGATCAAGGCTCCCTCCAGTGTTGGTGGAAGAAAAAGGCAACCTAAAACTGATGTCTGGAGTCACGTAGGATGAATGGTACTTCAAAGGTGCCCATGTTTCTTCACTGACTACAGACAAAGACTAGAGCCTCAAGTTTACATGAGGCATGAGCTGGCAAAATTAACGGAGATGAATCCCACATCTTGCTCTTTAAACATTAAGAAAACATGTTTTTCTGTTCTAACTACTACATGGCCTAAAATAATTCAGGTTTTATATGAAACGTGAATAATAAATACTTTAATCTGTATGAAGAGCTATCAGAACCTGTCACAGTGCCAGCTTCTTATGCTGCCTCGCTTGACCTTGCACTGATTACATCTGGGTGTAGTGCCCTACTGATCTCTTCAAAGTCTACTTTTTTATGTTTACTGACATAGTAAGCAGACTCTTACGTATTATATCATGCTGCCAAGTGAACCTATCAACACTGGGAAAAGCCAAATCAAAACACAGGCCTCTGCAAGCTGTACTCTGTTCATTTGTACTATCAGAAATTTATGCCTGCAGCTAAGATATCTGTAGTATTTCCAATGTAATAACATAACATCAACCTTGCAAACTTTGCATAAGCTTACCGTCCTCTCTCATTTTGATTTCCCTCCTCTCTGCTATCCGTTTTCTATAGCATCTGCTATGCCCATTTACTTATTTATCCATCCATGGGATTGTTTTAATCTCACTGAAGAAGGCATGTCTCCTTACTTTGTTTGCACAACATGCAGTGCAATAAAACCAAAATGTGATTTCTGCATACCACGATGATGCTAACAAAAGGGGCTTGCAGCGTAACATACAGCTTACAGATGCAGGAGAGCTTTGTCTCTCCTAAAAATCTGTCTTAAATTCCTTCAAAAAGTCAAACTCTACAGTTTGTTCTTAATCTCTCAGTGCTGTTGCTGCTTTTGTTGCCTTATCCATGTTTCCTTCTGAAAAGGGAATTTCCCTCAAAACAAGAAAGATGCTGTTTCTGAAATGGATCTGTGAAGCTATAGAAACCTGCCAGTTTTTTCCCCAGTGTCAGCAGATGATCACTAGGCAGCAGGAGTAAAAGCTGCTTGGATTTAGCACCTGTGTGATATAAGGCAATCCGTAATTGTGCTGCCCAGCCAATCTTTACAGATTCTTCAAGGGTCTCACACTCTACAAACCAGCACAGCTATACAGTCTCAAAGATCTCCCTCATTTGCCTAATGTCTGAAAAAAAATATGTAATGATTTCCACAAGCAATTGCTAAAGTATACATTTCCCCTTAGATTTTCTGTTAAGTGATTTTTAAAGTCACAGGTAAGCTAAACGTCTGCATCATTAGATCTTCTATGGCAAACACCGCCTGCTAATTTAACTATTATGAGATGAAGGAATATTTAAATGCTGTCATAGAGGTTTTCATATTTAAACACTTCTGTAAAAGCTAGTGAGCAGTGCATGTAAATAAAGTTCAGTTTCCAGACAGAAGTGGCATTACAGATGGCTGCCATTCACTCCCCAGCGATCGTTACCAACAAGTGCATAGTTTGAGGAGAACCTGGCTGAACTGCAGAGAATTAAGAATAATGCACGAAAATACAATCCAAATAACAAATGTTATTTCTTTTAGTGGATTCCTTCACCTGATAAAACATTTGGAGATTGCCTGTTGCCAACATGTTGTAACTGAAGAGACAAGTCCCTCTCTGCAGGATATAAGACAGAATGAAGGTAGTTGGCTCAGTGTGAAAGGAGTTTGGTATTTTCCTCAAACTAAAAAAGTTTTCAAACACCTTTGAAGTTTTACATCCTGCCCTCCTGCCTTTATCTACGTTCAGAACATCTCTTCCTGTTCCCTTTCACTACTTTGATGATGAAAAAGAGTAATTAGTGGTTACAGTGCAGAATTCCATCACCTACAACTCTTTCAACAGGTTAATTTGTGGAAGAGGTATGCTTTGGACACATTTGGAGAAAGCAGAATTTAGGACAAAATTATGCTGCTTACTATAAATGCGTATATTAGTTTCATTGATCTTGATCCCCCATCTTTTCTCCAAGTATTTTTTAGTCTCTTGATTAGCAGGAAACCAATACATCTTTAAATTATTGTAACCAGTAACCATCTTTAATTTACTTGCAGCTCCTCATTCTCTGTTTGGTAGGTAAAGATACCTTAATAGCTAAAATGGGAGAGGAGAGATAGACTACACTTATTTTTTTTGTCAACTCAAAGCAAATAAATTACAATTGATTTATGCAGAGAAAAAAATGTTTTCTTTCTATAATGCAGTTTATTTAGAACTATGTAAAGGCTGTGAGATATAGATAATCTTGGATATGTCACTAATCTCAAAGGAGGCTGATAACTTCAAACATCAGTTATCAAGAATGATGTTGCCCTAAGCAAGCATAACACAGAAAACTGTAGTGGAAGTTTATCTTCTAAGTAGTAAAAAAAATTGTAATTATAACCAATATGTGTGCTTAAATTTTCATACTATTAAATGGATCTACTTATGCAAAAATCCTCATCTGTTCTACTGCATGTTTTGTATTCCACCTGAACCATAAACTCTACAATATTATCTTTCAATTTATTACTAAATGGACATAGAAGAGGAAATTACATTTAATCAAACAAGGGGAGTGACTAGATTAGGGCTTTAATAATCAATCCAAGCTTACTTAATATACAGCAGGTCAAACTAAATCTAAATTAAACATGCCCAATTCATAATTAGGCCAGAATTCCTCCTTGATAGATTTTAGTTCGTTGGTGAATATAGGAAAACTTTCAGAGAAGTATTAACTTAAATTATTTCCAAAATTTTAGTATACTTTTAATTAAGATTTTAGTCCAGCAAAGCTCTTCCACACAGGCTTGTGTTTAAACATACTAGTAATATAAGTTGAGATCAATGGCACTTGAATTGAATGCATGTCCAGTATTTCAGGTGCATTTCATTAAAGGGACAGATTCACGCTTCCTTGTCTAACAATCCTAAAAACATTAAAAAAATATGTTAAGACAATTCTTCTTTTTTTGCTCAGAAGCTATGACCACATCTCAAATCAGGGTACTGGAGCCATTTGTCATCATGCTATGAAGCCCTTTGTCATTGCTATGAAGCCCTAGGAAGTCACTCAACTCTGCCTGTTTGTGTCTCTCTCTCCTGCTGCCAGGAGGGTAATGGGGGACCAAGCGAGGGGTGTTTTCCCTCTAATCTATACCTGTTTGTGGCCAAGCTGCCCCTCAAATCACTCAGCTGCAGCATGATCATCAAAAGCTTTATCTGCATGTCCCACCACTACAGAGATTGATTGATGTGCCAGCTATGATGGAATGCAATCTCTCATGTTCTCTGGTGCCAAATTACATGGAAAAGAAAATGCACCACGGCGTTGCTTCTGCTCAGGGCTAGAAGGAGGTACCTGGCTCTTTGGCTGGGTATGTCCGGTGACAGCTGCCACACATAGTCAACTCACTGCCCAAGTGCCTGAACCTCTGCTCAGACTGTACCTGGGTATGTCCTGTATGTTCCTATTCCTGCTTCCATGTCTCGGACCCCTCATCGGCCTCCCTTGCCAACCTCTGCTGCCAGACACAGTTCATACAGCCCAGAGATGTCTACCATACCTGCCAAGCATCCCTGAGAAGAGAAGGGACAGTAGGAAATGGGCACAAATCAAAATACAGGAAAGCATTTAAACATATGGAAAAAAAAAATCCTGTGAGGGTTGTCAAATGCTGTGACAGGTTTCCCAGAAGCTGTGGAGCCTCAACCCTTGAAGGTGTTCAAACCTGAACCGTACACACCCCTGAGCAACCTGTTCGTGCTGACCCAGCTTTCTCCAGAGGTCCCTGCCAACATCAGTGATTCTGTCTGATGTCCTTGTCAAGTTATTAACTTCTACTGCAAAAACATAATAAACCTTACTGGAGAGTTGCCCCACTGATTCTTCTCCAAAGCCATTGCTCAAGTTAGCTATACCTTTTATGACTCACACAAAAAACCCACACAGCCTGCTCCAAGGCCCCTTGAACACTTGGGAGAGAGTCCTCCATATCCTAAAAAGGTTTTGTGCGAAGTGTATAGATGGCCTTCATGGTGCTCTGCCTACTCAAACATTCCCTCAAGCTTTCCTTTGAATGCCAAGGGATCTCAGAGGGAGGTCATGGTTTCATCATTTAGTCCTGTCAGCTGCATGTGTTGTTGCTCCTTTTCCTCCTTATCTCTTTGTTCATGCTGTGAGAGTGCACACTGGCCCAGCGAGAAGCTGGAGTGAGGCTATTCACTTCTACCTGCCCACCCCAATGACAGCCACCTCAGGTGAGCAGAAGAGCCTTGATAAGGAATGAAACATCCAGATCAGCCAACGGAAACATCATTCTTTCAAACTACTGCGCATATGGACTAAGGAAGCTGCGTTCAAACTCCCTGGATTCATGCAGATCACCTGTCCATGTGCGACAGGGGGACACCATACCACAGGGGACATGCTGGACATTGTGCAGAACGCTGTGTGCAATCGGTCTGCACAAGCCATGCCCTGTCCATCAGGAGCCGGGCTCTGTCTCTGTGCGTGTACTGGCCAGGAGACACTTCTGAGTGGCCAAACCTGGCTGCTGGGTGTATGGAAATCTGCAGGATGCGATGTGTACAACTGAGGCATTGAAAGTTTGGGGGAGAGATGTTAAAGGTTCTCCTGTCCACATATCTGGGCTTGCATCCTTGTGTCCTCAGCTACTGTTCTGTCCAGAAGGAAAAACAAATTATTCTGAAACCTTCCCAGATTCTGCTCCCTATGGAATGTTAAACAAATGTGTCCTGTTGGAAGTGTCTGTCAACTAGGCCAAGTGCTACTAATGAGGAATAACCATTAGGTTAACAATACACTGAAATGTGTTCTTTCTTATTTTTAATATGGTACCTGACAAATCCATCAGGGTGTAAGAGTATGTAAAGATCTCCACTAAAATTATTCTCTTTTACATTTATTTAATTTACAATAAAAGTTCCTTCCC
This sequence comes from Jacana jacana, assembly GCA_013400555.1. Lineage (NCBI taxonomy): Eukaryota > Metazoa > Chordata > Aves > Charadriiformes > Jacanidae > Jacana > Jacana jacana. The sequence goes on from VZTM01008672.1 coordinate 195,112, forward strand.
CCTCTGCTGTCATTTCCTTACTGTTTTGCCTCACCTATGTTTAAGTGAAGCCCAAGGGGCTCCCTGTGGGTAGCAGAAGAAGCCATCGGTCTCCCCAAGGAGCAGCACTAATGATGGTCGATTCTGCCGAAGGGAACAGTGGGCGAAGTACCCTGCAGTGCTGGGCTGGGCAACTGCTGTCATCTACTTGTCACCCAGATGCTGGGAAAGTATTTCCTTTTTTTAAACACACTTTGCAATAATTTATTCAAAATGCTGGATGAAGTATGACTTGTATAAAATAAAATAATTTTAAAAATCTAATTCTAAGCTTCTTAATATTTTGATTGCAACCACAAAAGACCATTCCATTAAAACTCTGTACCATTGCTAATAAGTCACATAGCTTGAATCCATCAATTAGACATCATTTTCCTGCTTAAGATTTAAGCATATTTATGAATTAAAGACCAATGTGTAAATAGCAGACCTGTGGCTAACTGTATTCCATAGCCAGAAACTTTATAACACAACTCTCCCCCTGCCCTGAAACAAACAATGGTATTCCTAGATTTTGTCCCTCTATTATTCTTGCTATCCCACTGCAATCCTAATTTACTGAGAAAGGCTTTATCTGAGGCATTGTGCAGTCACCTGGACCTCAACCTGACTAAATAGTTCCTTCAAATGGATTTTGCAAGTGTCGGCTTTAAATTAGCCAAAGAATTCATGGACCCATGGAGTAACAAAACATGGTCAGTAAATACGTATGACACACACCAGCTTTCTCATTTCTCTTAAAATAAGGTCAATTTGCCTAACCTCTGAGTTTGTATTTCAATTAGTAAAATTGCAGCATTTCAATTTTTTTAATGAAACATAACTCTTCTGTACTGTATTACAGCAAACCCTGTATTAGCAAAATGCTTCTGCACACCCAAAAGGTTACAAAAAGTATCTCCAAGGCTGGGTGATACGGCACCTGGAGCTGATTTTTAAAGTTTTCTCTGTTATAGATCTGATGATAGAAAGTGAATTATGGAGACTTTCAAAAAATATTTGCAGAGAAAAGAAAAAGCCACGTCCCAGCCCTCCTATTTAGGAGATGAAATTAGAAATTCAGAAATGACTGAAAATATGAGAACAAACCCCTAATTTTAGATCTGGCACAACTCAGATTGTGTATAATACCCCAAGACAAACCAGCTTTTAAGAAAGCAGGCGGGACAGGGTGCACAAGCCTTCTGGTAGCCGCAGTCCTGACCACAGGATGGCACTACTGGGTGTATTTTAATAAGTGCAGCACACATTTGCTCTGGTTTAACTCTCCACTGCACGATGTCAAGCGAGCTGACACAAAACAAAGGCTGTGCATCCCCACGGTTGAGGGAAGACCAGAGGTGCTTGGTGGTTTGGAGGTGTGGATGTCTTGTACTAGCAATCACATGTGACAGGGCAGAATGTCTTCATGTTGAATGTCCTTATTACAGTGATAAAATCTCCTCTAGAAGTATGTTTCTTAAAATGCCAAGTTGGACTAATACTACAACTTTCTCTCTTAAATAACTTCATTTTTTTTCCTTTGATGCAATGGCTGCCAGCTTCATATATCCCCCCTAAAAGCCTCCCCATGCCACAAGAGGACTACAGGCTTTGGCACTGTTACCAGCAAAAGGCAAGTGTAAAGTCAATGCAAATATTAACAAATTGGGTTATTTGTATTTTTCACTAATTTTGAAGCAGTATGTGTAACGGTTCTAAGGAAGTAGGGTATTATCCCCAATCTCATTTTAAGTGGTATTTTCTTTAAAAGATAGCTCGTAATGAGAAGAAAACATGAGATTTAACAGTACTTTATAAGCATTTCCTCCCTTGTGGCTGTAGAAAGCAAGGTGAGATTACATACTCAACCATAAGGTTCAGTCATCTCACAAAGGTCAATGAAAAAGAGTAAGCACATATTATACATCTCGAACTGCTTGAAGACAAAATCCCTCCTTCATCCACCTCCTGGTTCTCAGAGTTTGACCCACAGCTATTTTGTCTTCTGTAATTTTTCTTTTTTTATTCATTTAGAGTTGTCAAAACTGTAAACAGCAGCACACGGTACAGAACATTAATTAAACATGAATTGTGTGTTCCCTTTAATATAAAAGAGGCAATATTTTATGTATATGCATATTCTTAAACTGATCCTTATTCTGTTAATTTAAATAATTTCTTATGTAATGTGGACTGAATTTGGCCCATAATGTTTTCTTCTATTAAAAATAATTAGAGAAATAATATTTAAGCTGAACTTAACACTTGGGTAAAGGGTCTGATACCAGAATTGCATTTTCACCCCCAGAAAAAAACAGAAACATACTGAGGATTGATGTCTTACGCTTCTCTTCTGAAGAGTTTGGGTCGATCCTGAGGGTTCCTGGGACAAAATCCCAATATCAACCTCAGCCCCTGAGAGTGAGAGCGTTGCTATGAAGTAGGGCATTCATGTGACACACAGGACTTGGTGAAAAGGCATCTTATGCCTGAAGTCATAAGGACAGTCCAGAGTCTAATCTTAACCTTTTGCTGAGACTGGTAATGGAGGTGCTAATTACTGCCATAGGTATCACAGGTCCTAGGTATTTAAAGACTTATTACCTTGAAAACAACTGGACTTTTTGCCCCCAAATCTTTTGGGATCTGAGCTATCATCAGTTTTGAGGCAGGGAGAGATGGATCCTGGCATCTGGAAGATCCATACGTTTTCAAATCAAATTTGAGTAGACAATATCTCATTCAAACTGTAAAGAATATTTGACTAAACTCTGGCTTTGTGTTCACAGAATCTTTCCAAATTTGCCCTTCTGCCATTACTCGTGTTGAAAGCAATGTTTTCTGTGAAAGCCACGCAGTGCCCCAGTTTGCTGGCTGGTTTGCTTGGAACACCAGTACCAAGAAGCAACCAGAGCAGCTCCCGTTGCAGCAATTTGCAGCATCATACACTGAAACTTCACATCCCTTCAGGTAACAGGTACAAGGAATAGGTCAAGAAAAGGAGAAAAGCTTCAGTTGGCACAAACAGCTCAACAATTGGCAACAATGAGAAAGGAAACAAGACTACAGAATGTGAAATGACAGATAAATGGGATTTAGGTGCAGTTCCCCACATCCATCCCTCCTCCTGTGTGACAGAAGCTCTTTAATGATGTTGTCAGGGCCCCTAGATGGAGTAAGAGTCTCAATGCACATGACCACTTATCTGTCATCCCTTATTTTACACATACAATCCTTACAGATACCCTGCAAATCCAAGACAAAATAAGAGCTTTAAGGCAAAACACAGATGAATGAAGTGCAGAAAATTAAACGTGGGGAAGATCAGCACCTTTACAAGAGATGCAGTATGATACCAGTGTCACCTTCATTTATCAGAAATTGAGTTCAACCTCTGCAAACAATATACAACTAGAGACAGATTCATTCCTTCCTTCGTGCCATAGTAATGTCAGTGAGTTCAACGGAGTTACTTTCAATTTACGTTCTGTCAGGAAAGGAGACATCCATCTACCCATCCACATGGACCAAAGAAAAGGCTGAGCATAGACAGAACTTCTCTTGGAGTTAGTCCCCACTTTGCACAGGGGCCAAGGACTGCTCGCAAATACCTTGCTAGAAATCTGTTGTGGACAACAATATCACAGGTGTAATTCAGTCTGAACTCTGCCTAGAAATGCCTTTGTTCAGCACAAACTGCCTCTGTAAAGCCATCGTATATCACAAACATTAACACCAGGAAGCTGAACATTCATTGTGTAAAGTCCCAGGCCTGCCTGTATTAATAACAACACGCACTGAGGACATTATATTGTGAGGTCTCCTCACACTTACAAAAGCAGGAAACCATTTTTATGGCCAACATCTTGAGTTGTCACAATTTGTCCTAGCATACCAGATACAAGCTGTATGAAATCTTCCACCAAGGCTTACAGACAATAATCCTAGGTGCAGCTGGAGGATAAAAACATGAGATAAAAGTTAAGCTAAAGCCTCTCTTTGAATATCCTGTGTGCTAGAAAGTTGATCTACATTGTTACAGAAGCACAGACTGATTCTTGACTTAATTCTGAAAACAAATTAACATGGTAAAACCACTTGGGAACAGTGGGAAGAGAGGGACTCTGTCAGGAAGTGTAGTGACAGGAAAAGGGGTAACGGCTTTATATTAGAAGAGGGGAGATTTAGATTAGATACTAGAAAGAAATTCTTTATTGTGAGAGTGGTGAGGTAAAGGGCAACATAAAAACAAGTTGCCCAGTGAAGCTGTGGAAGCCCCATCCCTGGAAGTGTTTAAGGCCAGGCTGGATGGGGCTTTGAGCAACCTGCTCTAGTGGGAGGTGTCCCTGCAGGGGGGTTGGAACTTGATGATCTTCAAGGTCCCTTCCAACTCTAACCATTCTATGATTCTATGAATTACAAAGAAGAGAATTAGAGGAAAAATTATGCCAGGCCCTACACTCTGACTGTCCTTCTGTGGACTATTTGCTGTCTTCACCCTGAAGAAGCCCATAATTGCTGAGAATATGGACAGCCAGCATCCTAGCTGGCTCCATAGCAGTTTTGTTTATAAAATTTACTGGAGGCAGATACTGAAAGGGAATAAGGAAAGGCTGGAAACAGTTAAGACCACCTAACAGAGCTGCAGCAGAGATTGTTATTTAGGCAGGAAGATGGTGAGGTTAAGGTGGAGGAAAGCTGCATAGTGCCTACTCATTCTCCGGAGCTAAATGAGAGCATCAAACAAGGAGAAAGCAAAAGATCTTCTGCAAAAATCTCAGCTCAGCAGATGCACTGGAGGACATTGAATGCAAAGCTACAGTACACAGGTAGGGCAAAATACTGCAGCGTATCTTCTTAGGAAAACAAGGTCCTCGTGTGACATCAGGACAGGCCAAGCGAAATTCCTAAATGGGACAGACCAGAACAGCCTGGGAAAAGGGAACAAAGACTCAAGTGTAAGAGAGGGTTTGCCTGAAGAAACCTGCTTGGAACCAAGAGGATACCAGGAAAGGAGAGAGCAGCCAAGAGAATGAGGTTTGCAGAGAAGTCAGAGATACAGCAAACCTCACAACTAATGATAGGAAGCTGAAGAAGGGACAGGGGAATGATGAAGGAGATTTAAATACACATGAACATTTTGAGGGGGGGGGGGAAAGGGGGGGGANTTGCATGAGACTGTATATCTGCATGTATCTTGCAATTTCTAAACTGTATAGAAGAGTACTCAGCTAGTAACAATTTATTTTGTTTGAAGTGTTCAGTATGAGGACTGATGTGAAGTAAGAGGCACAAACTTTATGGTTTTGGGTAACTCATCCAAAGGCTGCCAGACAAAGGTGACTGACACCTGTTTCCAGCAGCAGATGTTCAGAGACATCAGTGGGGAACCGAACAGACTGTCCAACCTGAAACCTGCATCAGGAAAGCTATCAGAAATAGCACAGTGAATGGCAGTTTTAGCAGAGTTCAGGAAGTCAGTAAGAAGAGATTTTCAGCTATGATCCAATTACAAAAGCTGTCTGCATCACGGCAGGGCTGAGCCACCTGAGTAGCAGAGGGCAGCGTGTAGGTATACTTGGGACATGGCCTAGTCTGTGCGCCTGTCAGCTTTGGACTCAAAGGAAGCCAACTGGGTCATTTTCCTCTGTAAAGGGCAAAATAACATTAGCTGACAAACTTCTGCAACTCAGTTTTAAGCAGGAGCCACTTGGAATCATGGGCATGTTTGAAAAATCAATCTCTAAGCAAATGAAAATGCGAGAGTTTAAGACACGTAGCCTTGTCTGGTTCACTCTTTTTGACTTTAAAATGAATTCTAAATGTCCACTGATAGATTTTGTATCAATTTTGTAGGAGACAGACCTGCAGTGGTAGCCTTCAACCACAAATACTCAGGGACATCCGAGATACCACAACCCCTTTAGTTAATAACAGTCCACTTCGTGCTAACATGGAAGAAAAGGCTGAATAGTATTCCCTCAATGAACATGCTGGATATACAGGTTATATGTCAGCTCTCTAACAGCTATTACGGCCTGTCAAGTATATTAATAAATTTTTACAGTTAAAAGGAAAAGAACAGAAAATCTGAACCCATTTTCAGGAGTGCTGTGAGTGAACATTTACAGACTAAAATCCTCATGAAGGATTCGTCTGCAGGGAATATGCTAAATCAAGCCCTTTTGAACTTTTGATTAAATAATTGATGCATAATGCAGAATGTATAATATATGCGTCCTTTCCCCATAGTTGCCTGGAAACCCATATGGAACGGTACTAGCAGTTCCAGGAGCATTTAGTCTCTAAGTCGTTGGTAAAGACAAAGGAACAAAAAAGTTTTAAAAACCATTAACTCATCTTTCTTTCCATTATTCAAGTACTGCAGGATCCCCAAATTAGTAACTTACACAATGGTATCATGACTCTTGTAATATAGAGTGCTTTTTCTTTTTCTAAAGGTATATCGCTTGGAATCGTGTGAATGACTGTAAGTCTCAGCTTTTGTTGAAATAGAAAACAAGAACACAACTACCATTTTCAGCCTTTACATTTTAATAATAATATAATGATAATAATATCACAGAATACCCAAGACAGTCAACATAGAAGAATAATACTAAGAACTAAAAGTGTGTGGTTTTTTTTTCCCAAATTATAGGATTTAAAAGCAAATTTTCATTAGAAGATCAACCCCTGAGGGCTTAAAAGAATATGAGAATGCCCTGATCACAAATTCAAGAGACAGACTGTTTTCCCAGGAAATAATGCTTCAAATTGCAGCCAAGCAGACCTTTTGCACTTCTCAAGTAGGCAACATTGCTTGTCATTCAGTTTGATTGCTCTGTCACCCAGCCTGAATTTTGTGCTTTATTGCTTCCAAGATGAAATGAAAAACATGATAAAACCCAACAATGATAACAGAGCACTAACCACGGAAACCTACAGTGATGAAGGCTTAAGTTATTTAATCTAAACAGTTCTGTAATCATGATAATTTGGTTGCTCTGTTTCAAATGGTCAGCCTCAGAAAAAAAGGAGGAGACAAGCACAAAATTTCACAGGCTATAGAGCCCTTGAGAAGGAAGAGGCAAGATATTGAGAATGAATGACTCCTGCCATGGCAGGCATCTTCATGGGCTTCTTGCACAACAAGGATACCACCACCAAGCATTTCTTCTGGACTCCATTTCGTTTTAAAACAAATAAATACTCGCTGAGTCAAACAAAGAATGGTTTCATACTATGCTGGCAAGAGGTCTCATTTAAGTGAAGAGGAGCAATTGTCAGTTCATGAATCAATTAACGTAAAATGATGAAGAGCTGGTGGTTAAGCAACAACGGGACAGGCTGTAACACTTCTGAATATCCTCTAGCTTTGTGATTAGGCAACTTTTTTTGGATATGTAACATCAGCATATATTTTGTCATGCAGAAGAGAAAGCTGAACCTGGAACCATGATTCAGGGATTAGAGCATCTCTCCCTTATGAGGAAAGGTTGAGAGAGCTGGGACTCTTTAGCCTGGAGAAGAGAAGGCTGAGGGGAGACCTTAGTAATGCTTCCAAGTATCTAAAGGGTGGGTTAAAGGAGGATGGAGCCTGACTTTCTTAGTGGTTCCCAGGACAAGGGGCAATGGCCACAAGCTGGAACATAGGAGGTTCCATTCAAAGATGAGGAAAAACTTCTTTCTGGTGAGGGTGAGAGAGCACTGGAAGAGGCTGCCCAGGGAGGGTGTGGAGTCCCCTTCTCTGGAGACACTCAAGACCTGCCTGGCTGCAGTCCTGAGTGATGTGCTCTGGGCAATCCTGCTTTAGCAGGGGAGTTGGACTAGATGGCCTCTAGAGGTCCCTTCCAACTCTGACAATTCCGTGATTCTGTGATCTCTTGTTGACTTCCTCAGCCACTGGATAACACAAAGATCACAGCACCATTTCCAGTGTGGAATCAAGACTTGCATATCCTTTCCTTTTACTACAGGTACCAAATCCAGTGACTTTTCATTTTGTGGTCAATGGCATGTTGAATGGGATGGGATAAAATGATATTTTAAGTGTTAGCCCAGTACAGAATAAAACACAACCCAGATCCAAACCCTAGTAATTTTATTTAGGTTTAATCAAATAATTTTTAACAAGTGCTTGCCATCCTGATGGGGGCAAGTAGCTCAAATAGGCTGATGTCATCATTTGATACCAAATTGTCAGTTTCTAGGTCAAAACCTGTTTCAGCAGCTCACTGTAGCATTACTGGAGGTCTAAGAGTACAGTCAGAATAAAAGCTTTAAGAAAAGCATCCAAAAATAGTGTGTTTACAATAACTGTCATTCATTTTCAGTAGGAAATTATTAAATTTCAGGAGGGTGTGAAATTACCCTAACTTAAAACAAATGTAGAAAGGCAGATCAGATCAGAGAGGCACCCAAGAGCATGAATGGAAATTAAGCTGACATGCCTACATGCCTCAGCTGTGACTACTTAAGCCCAGAGGACACGGAGGAAAAGCAGGGTGGAGGTGGAGGAGACTGCCTTGGACATTCACAAGATCCCCATCACAGTCATGGCAGCTGCAGTCCCTATGTGGAAACAGCTGTACCACAGCTGGGATAAGATAAAACAATGCAAAAAAATGAAAAAAAAAGAATCACTCATGCAGAATATTGAAGGGAGAAACAAAGACACTGAAACCCTAAGGTACTGGGATTAAACTGCCAGAGAAACAAGCTCCCTTTTTGTCTGTATTAATTAAGCCCCATATTATGATTGCTGGCATGGCTTTTAGATTCAAGCTTTCAACTGCCAGTGATTTATTCCGATCTAGGGAAATCAGCAATATCTGCTTTTTGCAGCCAGAGCCATAGAATAATCTCACAGCACATTCAGGAGAGTTCATCAAGGACAGCAGCAGTTTTCCAGCTGTACAGTTCTGTATTAGTGAATGATGTTTAATTGTATAATAGTTTTGATTACGGTATGTTGTTATGTTCTACTGCTGCTGCCACCATAGCCCAGAGGGAATTTGCATGTGAACACGGTATTTCATCTCAGCTTGTTTTTCGGTATAAACAACTGCGTTTTACTAAATTCACCAGAACCCAAACATTCAAACAAACCAACTGCACAACGATCACTGGGGATAACTATGAATTGTGCTTTCTGGTTGTTCCTGAACACTGGTGAATGTTGAGAGATGTTTGCAACTGGCTGTCATTGGTCCTTCCTGCCTTGTTTTAGGAAAGCCTGTTGTGCTTCTGTGCTTGAGTGATATAGACAAACAGCTGTAAATCAAGATGGCATTTTCCTTCTGGGAAGGGGAGCTGAGGAGTCTGTATGGTGAGAATGCTCCAAAATCTGCTCTGAAGCAGTGGAGATAGGAGTGGAGAAGGACAATACCCTAATGTCTGAATTTGTCAGAGCAACACTGGATCGTGGGGTTTTCAAGTTCTGCAACCTCGTGGTTCTCACCCGTAGTTTTGCCATCTCCCTCCTCGAGTTTTGCAGTGTGCACTATTTAGGGCCACCTTTAAAACACATTTAGAAAATGTTGATGACGAAGAAGTTAGCTATTCGCGTTTTGTACATTTTGTACGGTACAGACCGGAATAAGCACGTAGCGTGTTTGATCAAGTTTCTGCACCTGCTTCCTATCTCCTTTTATTAAATTTAACCTCAAATGATTAGGGCGCTGCTATTTCCAAGACTATCCCACACCATGATCCAGTAGAGCAGCCACAGTCAGCTCACACACTCCTGCTTTGCATTCTGAGATCTGAAGATGGCGTAACCACCAGCAATGTTTTCTTCAGGGACCATCTGTCCAAGACTTGGGGCATTCATTTGCAATTAATCACATACAAATTTCAAGACCTTCTCAAGACTTATTTAGTATTTCTTTGATTTTTTTTTAAATTATTTTTACAGAAAAGGCATCAACATCTTGTGATGTTGACTCAGAGAAAGACTACTACTATTGCAACAGGTCTATTGCTACAAGAGTTCTGCAAAGTAACCAGCAAATAACATTCAATCATCCCCTTCTGCACTCACCACATCCTCAGAGGTACCTACGTTACCTAGAAATTGTCATACAGAAAAGAAAAAATGAGTTGATATTCCTGCTGCACTAACAAAGCTTCCCAACTTTTAGGATTCTCCCATGTAGAATTTTGTGCATCTCTTGCTTTTGGAATTTTTGTCCCGTATTGCATCCCATGTTTGGGCACTTAGCAGATTCAGAGGTGTGCCAACGACAATTTTAAATGTTATTGTTATTTCCTGGTAGCATTAACCCAGGCAAAGGGGAATGCTTAAATTTGAATGAATTTTTCTTTGAAAGATGCCATTAGAGCTTTTTCAAATTTATCTACTTATCTTTTTCTGAATTCTTCAGAAGAATTTCTTGTTTCTCTGAAGAATGAGGCTGGACTGAATTCAATTCTATCCTGTTTGACAAACAATTGCTATGACTGATTTTGATTTTTCTCACTTTGCTGATTTTATTTAAACTGCCTTCTGGTTTAAATGCTCAGAGAGATTTTATAATAGTAATAGTATATAGTAATTTTCCTGACGTTTTATAGAGTTATCAGAAAGACCTGTATTTGCACTTTTAAAGACTGTTTGCTAAATATATTTAAAGTAGTCATCTTCCTGTGAAAATGAAATAATTCCATGGAGCAATTTGATCAATAGTGTTAGTACTCAAAGTGCAACACAGGTGGTGGTATTCTGATACATAGTGGTAAACTGAGATCTCCTCTATTATCTCTGGCCAAATAGCCTAACTGCTTTAAGGAGAAATGGTGCAAGAGAGAATGGCTCCTAGATGATGACCTTTGCCCATAGTAACAGCCATCCAGCTGCTGAGGGTTTCAGTAAAACACTCTTTTATACTAAGAGAAGAATTGACAAAGGGAGGCCAGGAGATGAACCAGTGTCTGCATCAAAGAAGCAGAAGCAAATGGTGCATTGTTTGTGATACACGTAGCTGCCTCTTAAATGATATCCCCTGCCTGTCTATGCTAATGGACACCTTCAGGGAAAAAAGATGGTGTTAATAAAACCTCTACCCTGCTTTGCTTGGAACAGCCACTTCAGGTACTCAAAGCAGCTCTCTGCTTCCATCCCTGCACACCTTCGGACTAGAGCCAAGAGCAGCTCCCTGCAATTTATTAAATTAGCTCTTTAAAAGAACCCCTTAAACACACTCTTTCCAAGCCATTTTTTTGCTGGTAAGCCTGGGCTGGTGTGCCAGGGCAGGCCCGGGGAGCATAGCTGAAAGAAGACAAGGATGAGTTGAGTGACAGGAGGTGCTATGCCTGGGAGTGGAGCAGAACTGCCTTTGAGCTTTTCCTCTTTAGATTCTCCCCTGAATGAAACAGCTCGGTTGCAGCCGAAAGGCTTTTTTTCCTCATGTCCTCTTTTTTTTTTCCTTCTGAACTTACTATTGGGTGGTGCATAATGGCAACTTCTGTTGGAAAAAAATAATAAAAAGAGTAGCTGCCATGAACTGATATTAACCATTTCAGGGCAGTGCTCGGTTCAGCGGCTCTATGTTTCGACGCTCTGCCTTGGACAGCCGTTGCATGAAATCACACCAGGTGAATGAACAACTTCCTACTAATGAGAGAAAGCCATCTGGGAGAGCTGCAGTCCAACAGCAATGATCATAAGAAAGCTGTACTTGACAGTGGAAAGACACACACCATTCAGCCCATTCCAGGGCAAAAGACATAATTCCTTAAGCTGCGCAGAGCCTAACTCTTCGGAAAACATTTTTCTTTAAGCCTTTCCCCTCCTTCCCTCTCTTTTCTCTTTTTTTTTTCAGAAGAGATTGATACAGTATAGGTCTTGGTATAAAACTGGCAAATCACTTCTCCTAGATTATCAATGGCAACCAGAAGGCAAGCACTGCCCATGAGCCACGTGGCACAAGCTGGCAAATGGAAGGGCATGTGTATTGTTCTTTACAAAGAGAAGCAATAGTTTCACAAAAGCAGATCACAGTTGACAAATAAGAGGAATAAAGTTAAGATTAACAAGCAATATTCTTAGCCAGCCACCCATTCTCAGCAGTGAGGCTACTGCACCCTTAGTTTTTTCCATTTGCTCTGTATACAGTTATCAAAGCAATTAGTGTTATGACTTTGCTATCACCGTCAACTTAATTGGATACTTTTGTCACCTCAGCCCATTATATTTTGTAACCATGACAATACAGTGACAATGTCGTCCTCTTAAACATAAAATTTTAAAAATTAAAATAAACATCCAAATACAACATAATAGTTTCTTCCAATGCATTTCCTCCTGAATGGAGAAGGCAGCTGCTGAGCAGGTACTACCCTCCTGGGTTTAGAGTCTGGCAGCCTGGTTATAAAGTGATACTAATCCTTCAATTCATACTTTGTCTAAACACATAGTAAAACCACAAGCAATGTGCTGCTGAAGGGATTGACGACAAGCTCCATAGCTAATAACCCAATAAATACTCTCCAAAGTCTTTTCTGCCACAACTTGGCCTCTCCAGTGTGGCTGGACAGCATAAGCTAAACATTTCTGTAATGCAGATAGATGTAGCCTGAGAACTGAGAACTCTTTCCTGGCCGGATAATCTCTATCTGCAGTGAGCATTTCTTAATGTACTTACCACTGTGCATAGCACAAGCGTAGCCAGGCTGTCATTCCAGTTTAGGTATGAAGACTAAAAATACTTGTTTTCTCTGCTTTAGTTCTCTCCCTACTGCCACTGCTGACAAGAGTTCCCCTGGTTAGGATTTTTTAATTTTTACTTGGTGCAGAAAGGTCTGGTAAAACACATAAACCAAAACATACCATTCTAAGTATTCGCATCCAATTTTGGATGGAGAAGAAAGGATACACTCCAGTACAGATTTTATTTGCATTTCCCCTTCAAAGTTCATAGCATATGGCTGTGCTAACAGAAACTTCAGCCGTAAAGGAAGAAACAGTGAATTTCAGAAGAAACCTTGAAAAAGTCACTAATCAAGTGGGAAACATCTCAAGAATGAAGCCTAGATGGAGGAAGAAAGACATGCAGAGATTACAAGCAGGTTCACCCTCTTAGGAGAGATGTCTCTAGCTGGCCTTCTGGAACAAAGGGAACTGACTGAAACTGCAGATGCTTTGCTGCGCTCTAAACAGATGAGGACTGGGACCACCATTTCTTCTCCATAGAGCTGCTATAAAAGCATTTGATTTGCAGGATCTTGCTGGAATCCTCAGATGTTATTTTACCAGAAAACTGGAGAATGTAGTTAACATAAATAAAGCTGTGGCCCGCATAATGACCCACCCTTGACTGAATCAACAGTATGTTTGAGACAAGTTCCTTACATAAACAGGTTAATATTAAAAATCTGCCCAGACACTCTGATTAGTGTCCTTTGCAATGCTGAATCAAACAGTCCCCATTTGTGACTGATCTGAAGGACAGACTGGGGAGTGCAGGGGAAAGCTCACAACCATGGGATGTGAAAAGAAGTGCTGACATACTTACAGTTGCATTTCTTCTGAACAAATCTGAGCTTGCATGCTGTTCGGTAGGTGGATAAACGAATGCGATCCAGATCTTGAGCCCCTAGTGGAAGAGAATAAGAGTGACATTTGTATGGAATATGACCTGTGTGTATCTTCTCTAGCAGGGAAGCCAAAGAACAGAGAGGACACGCCAGCTGACTCTCTTTAATAATTTTCAAGGCTACCTCCTCTGCAGGGAGGGTAGTGAGGGGCGAGGAGAAAGAAGGAGGAATGGCAGGAGCTGCAGTGTTAAGAGACTTTTATGAAGGAAGGCAAGGAACTGTCAGCCCACTGTGTCTGTCACTTTGAGGAACAATCTGGTCAAGCTGCAGGCTAAAAGACACGCTGGCCAGGCTCCAACATCAAGGAAAACCTCCATCTAGTTCTAATATTTAACAACAAAGCTCATAACAAAAATCTTTGGCCGACATGCCAGATTAGAGCAAGGTACTGCCAGCAAACCAAATTAGAAACAATGCCATGCCATAACGAAAAGACTGACAGCAGTCTGCAGATGGGGGTTGTGAGGCCTTTCTCCATTTTGTGGAGATATGTTCTGGCTGCTCCAACTTAAAAGATCTGACATCATTTCTAAAGCAGCTGCCCAGAAATGGATAAAAACTGACCAGTAGCTGCTGCACATATAACTGCAGCAGAGAGGGACCAGGATGTGGACAGAACCTGGCACAGTGTCTTTAGGCCTCCTACTGCTGCGTACCACTCGTAACACTTCCCAAAAAACTCAAAAAGTAGATGAGGAGACTGTGATTTCTGTCTTTCTCCCTCTTGGCTGGCATGTCTTAGATAAAGAAGTGTTTCCTCATAGCTACAATACGGCATATGATACACAAGACCACTTATTAAGTGTGCCACACATTTAATGGAAACACATTCCATTGAATTTTTGCATACTTTTTTCCCCCACTGTAACAGGAGTAAAACCTGCCCCCTTTGGTTGACCAAGCACCGAGCTACATAAAAGAGTTCCGTAAGGAACTGTCTGCATGAAACACATCCACACAAGGCACCGTCAGGCTGTACGTGGAATGGGGTGGAATATGGCCCTGATCTGCCTTTACTCTTGCCTACTGAATGCTTCCTTTAAAATTTCCCCCTGACATTATTAGATGGGCTGCTCGGTTGTACGTATGGCCATCATTCACCCACACTTTCTTAAACAATCTGCCATCCCATCCTGCGGACCCAAATTTTTAAAATGTGCTCTGACCTGCGAGATGAAAATGAGGATGATACTCTTCCCTCTCCCCAAACTCCGCTTTTTTTCCTACTGGATTCTCCCATACCATCTTCTCAAGGTTCCCAAGCTGCTCTCTTTTCTCCTGGGAGAAGCTACTCCTAACTACCTAATATCAGCTCTGGAAAGATCTTTTATTTTTTTCATGGTAGGCTTTATTGTTAAATTACAGAGGTTTTTCTCTTCTCTATTAGTGTCTCATTGACACATTAGTATGATTACACTGAGCAGTTAGTATCATTGATCATCAGTATCTCATTTTTTGGAAAAATTCTTTACTGGTTGGTAAAGGGGAGGATATGGTATGTAACACTAAGACTTTCCTTTTTTATTAGGACCAATGAGTAAAATTAATATAACTTCTTCCCTTTTAACTTCAGTGAAAGCTACTAACAGAAGCTTCCAGTGTGCCTTTAAAAACCTTCAGCCTTTTAAGAAGGTGTAAATATTCAACACAAAGTGAGACTGGCTCATCCAGCTTCCAAGGTTGCAGTATTAATCCTAAATAAACTAATTTGTAGGCAACAACGTTGCTTTTTTTCTTTACTATTTACACACACAGTGGATGATGTCATTTTGATATCAGTTTGGGAGGAGGTGTTTTTGCTGATAAATCCCTGGAACAGACAATTTAATTTTATCACGATTCACATTTTGCCCCAGTCAGAGATCTTTTTGTCAAACTACTTCTATAGAGAAGTGACCTTACATGGAGAGCCCTGAAAAACAAGAGGAGAGATGCGTGGGACTGAGCGTGAGACCACGAGTTTGTAACTTGCCTACAGGGTTGCCAGTGGGCTCCTTCCTTCCTTTTGCCCGCCGGCAGTGTTCTGCTCTGTTTCTTTTGCATATGCTCATCTCATGTAACATGGCTTTGCAGTTTGCAAAATAATAAAACAGTTTGCAAGCTTCAGCTGAATGTTTTCTTGCTGGAAAACGTGTGCTGGAAGCAGGACAGTGATGCACATTTTGAACTCTTTATCAGTCTGGATATACCTGAGGCATGTCATGTGAAACGAAGTGTAGACAAGTGATTTGACTTCAGTGGTGTATTTTGAGATGTAAGACACAATTTAAGCTTTAACCACAGGACCATGAGCCAACAATGTGCCCTTGTGGCCAAGAAAGCCAATGGCATCCTGGGGTGCATCAAGAAGAGTGTGGCCAGCAGGTTGAGGGAGGTTATCCTGCCCCTCTACTCTGCCCTGGTGAGGCCCTATCTGGAGTACTGTGTCCAGTTCTGGGCTCCCCAGTCCAAGAAGGACAGGAAACTGCTGGAAAGAGTACAGTAGAGGACCACAAAGATGATTTGAGGAAAGGCTGAGAAACTTGGGTCTTCTTAGTCCAGAGAAATGAAGACTGAAGGGGGATCTGATCAACACCTATAATACTTAAAGGGTGGGTGTCAAGAGGAAGGGGCCAGTCTTTTTTCAGTGGTGCCCAGTGAGAGGACAAGAGGAAACAGGCACAAACTTGAACATAAGTTCTATCTAAACATGAGGAGGAAATTCTTGACTTTGAGGGTGGCAGAGCACTGGAGCAGGCTACCCAGAGAGGTGGTGGAGTCTCCATCTCTGGAGACATTCAAAACCCTCCTGGACACATTTCTTTGTAACCTGCTCTGGGAGGACCTGCTTTGGCAGTGGGGTTGGACTAGATGATCTCCAGTGGTCCCTTCTTACCATGTATCATTCTGTGATTCTGTGACTCTACAGAAGGTAATATTGATCATGATACTAATTCACAAAGGTTTGCAATTTGGAACTAGAAAGAGGCCCTTTCTGAAAGAAAGGAAAAAAAAGGTCAAACTAAACTTTGAATACAGGGAAAATCACATAGTGCCCCATATCTAAAGTTAGAGTCAAACCCATCTATTCCTTGTACAGAACAAATTTTCTACTTAAAAAGGTAGGAAAACTTGGAGGTTTTAATTTTTATTTTTTTTTTCTGTCTTGTGTAGTCTGGAACGTGACCCACTTTCTGAAAGCACTATGGGGTTTTAATCACAGAATTGCAGATATGACTGCAAGAACGTAAAACACTGGCAAAGTCCTCAATGTTATGAATTATTTTCTTCCTCTAACATTGGCAGGTTGTGGAGTTTATCTTTTTACCAGAAGCTTATGTTTGTTACATACTGCCCACAGTATGTCCAACGTGCAGAGAAGGTTCTTTATTAAACATGGGCTGTGTGGGCTTGCACACAGCTGAGGGCACCTGAATGCAAGGGAGGGAGGATGAGCTTCTCTTTCATTGAAGCACACCTTTTATACAGGAGTACCAGGGACTGTCAAAATGCAATTTATATCAATCTGGACATTTCTGTGTCTAAAACATTTAGTTTTTCACAAAAGTGTAGTATTTTCTCCTGTTTTTACCTATCTACCTGCTACCCAGTTACCTGTGTGCTTGTGTAGAAGGAGGAGGAAGGGAAGCATGCAAAAAGAAAAAGGAAGCACACCTGAGATAAAGCAGACAGAAGTAAATATGTCAAAATACTAAAATGTTAAAAAAAAATATAGTAGACAATAACTATTTGTGTACAGTATGGGAAAATAATCCCTCCTCCACCTCAACTGCTGACTGTAAATTTCCCCAACACCCCCTTAACTCCCCCACAACAACCCAACAGCAAAACAGCCTTCAAAACTGTGGGAACAAACTATAAGTCATCACAGCAAAGCCTTAAGCAATTATCTTCCATTTTAGGAATATTTCAAACCAAGTGCAGTTAATGGAAGTTGTGCTATTGACTTTGGCTGATATAAGCTCAAGTCCTCTCTATAACTCTAATTAAAAGTATAGGTTGTTCTGATAACAGGCAAATGCATCATCTCTTTTTCTCTTGTGGTTCTTTTTTGTTTGTTTATTCATTTTTTTCCTTCTGGCCATGAAGAACCCCTCCATCCACTGATCCCGGATGCTGTACCCAAGAGAAACATCCATCTGAGTCACAACAGCAAGTGAAATAATTACAGGGCACAACAGAGCTAGTGGGCACACTGTAATGGGCCAAGACCATTCTCAGTAGGTCATCTGAATCGATCTGAATGAACAGTCCTTAATTTGGAGAGTTCAGGAGTGCACGTGTAGGGCATTCAGTCGCCCCTGGGCTCACCCCTAGAGAATAGTCCCGAGCACGTTTAGTTCACCAGCAAAGACCTGGCCTTGCAGTGTGCACAGTTGCTAAGGTCCCAGTAATGCTCCTCTTTGTCTCCCCCAGAAGATGGGAGAGATGTTCTCTCATTTTTTACTATGTTGCAGGGAACAAATAACGAGAAGCTTAGTAATTACAGACAGAACTTAGGTAAATCTAGTAACCAGCAACAGTTAGGGGGTAACAGTCTCAAACTTCGTATGTAATAGAACGTCCTTGAGAAATGGTGGATTGTTTCTAAGAGGAGTAGGTGATGGGCGTCAAGAGAATTACCGGCACATTGTCGGCATAGTGCATCCCCGACATACTATTCTGCAGGGAACACAAAGCTTCACTAAAAACTATAAAAAATATGCTGAAGTGGGGTGTGTAGTACATGAATCCCTTTACTGTGCCTGGCTGGGATGGGGTTAACTTTCTTTATAGCAGCCTGCATGGTGCTGTGGTTTAGAACTGTGGCTAAAAATGAGTGGATCACGCTGATGTTTTAGCTGTTGCTGAACGGCCCTTGCACAGCAGCCAGGCCTTTTGGTGTCCTGCTCTGTCCCTTCCCAGAGTTGGATGGGAGTGGGCCAGAGGTTGAGTGGGGACACAGCCAGGAGGGATGACCCTACCTGGCCAAAAGGACAGTCCATACCATATAACATCATACTCAGCAATAAAACTGGGCTAAGGAAAGAAAGGGTTGGGGAATTTTGTCTTCCAGGGAGCACATTGTTCAGGGACTGGCTGGGGTTGAAGCTGCTTTTGGGAGGAGGTGAGTGACCACCTTTGCATTTGTTGGTTTTTGTTGTCATTTTTTCTCTCTTTTTGTCACTAAATCAATTGCCTTCTCTTAAGCCATGAGTTTTCTTGTTTTTTCTCTTCCTATATTCTCTCCCATCCCACTGGGGGCTGTTTGGGGATTAAGCAAGTGGCTGTGTGGACACTTAGCAGCTGGCTGGGGTCAGCCCACTACAGATCCCCTCTAAAAGATGCAGTCTTTTGAACACTTTCACTCCTCTTCATTGCAGCATCTTTGTCTCAAGATGTAACATCTTGATTAAAATAATACAGTCACAAAATCTGATATAATAAAATCCTTCTCTCCTGCTATTTGGTCAAATCAGTCCATTTTCTTGTAGTTTTGGTCTCACATCATTAAATCATTTGTGAAATGGAGATATCAGTTACTTGAGGTGGAAAGCTTGCATAAATTGTACGGACAATGCATTGCAACTGGCTGCATCTATCACAGTGAAACATTTCTAGGAAGTACTTACGCATTTCTGCAAACAGCTGCCTTCTTTCTGCCATGGTATTTCCTCTTTTCCCACAATCTTCAATCATTCTGGAAGACAAAATCATGTGAAAATACTGAGTATTATTCCCAGACCAAACATACGTACATAAGCATCCATAATGGATCCTGGAGAACCTTTGGGGTTGACTGGTGCTCCACATGTACCTAATGCCTTTTGCCACCCTCTCTGTGCCATGGTTTGCAGAGAAGCTGGTCCCCAAATTGTCCTCCATTCCCTAGACTCTGCTTCCAAGCATTTGTTTCCCCCCTTGCCTCTCTCCCAAAGGCAATGTTCAGTTTTTCTGCTTGATGTAACTAACTGACTTACATAACACAAGCTCTGAAATTCATTTTGGGTTTTCTTAAATAAGGAATCTTCAGTTTGAATTATGTAAGAGAGAAGAAATCATAAAAGATTTGGATATTATTTTAGAGTTTAAAAAATGCCTTTACAGCCAATTCTGGGTTGAGGAGACAAAAAAAATAACACAACAGCGACTAAATCTCTACTCCACAACATAATACCCTCTTATTTACTCAAGCAAACACACTCCAAATATTCATTCAAATTCAAGATCGTATGTCTCTGATTAAATGAGTTCCAGTAAAAGGCTCAGAAGTAAGAATGTATTTTCCTTCAGTTTCAGATATAAAAATCTTCAGACTATTTCAAAGAGCACTACTGCTGGATAAAGCACAGAGTAAAAAGACAGCTTCTCTCACAGCCAGCATTCAAACCATAAAAGACTAAAGCCTACAGAGTACAGATAAATGTCTTTAACAGCACTCAAAAAACGAAACCAGTGTCAGCATCACCACTTTCTAGGGTAATCACTCTAGCAAACCAATATCCCTTCCTCCCTGCCAAGTCTGGTTAGGGCTTCTGACCTGCAGTGTAATCTACAACCTTTTCTCAATGAGATTGTTAAAATGACATTGGACCACCTGGAGTATTAAGGAGATGCTCTGTAGGAGCCTGCGATCCAAAATATGCCACTGTATCCCATAGCAAACCCACACATGAATATAACAGGAAGGACAAAAGTACTGGACACTGAAGTTTACCATCAACAAAGAAATCCGGATAGAAAACCAGTTCCCTTTTATTTCCCCGAGAAAGAAAGGCAATCACATGAGAGGTGTTCTGTTGTGTGGGGTTTTCTTCCTTCCAAAATGCACTGTTCAAATGAAGTGGTGGTACATTATAACTGCTTTTTCCAAATAGCCTATTCAATTCTCAGAGTACTGATAAAGGCTCTGCTATGCTGGACATTTTGTGGTGTGAGCAGCAGTCCCACAGGAAGCAGACAAAGGGTATGACTGCAGCCTGTTTGCAGGGATATTCAACTTCACCCTTATGATATAATTTGGCCAGGAGTTCTAGTCAGTGCTCGATCCAGAGGATCGTACGCTCATCCAGGCCATGAGCAGCCAGCTTTTCCATGAGAATTTGGTGGGGGACAGTGTCAAATGTTTTTAGAAAGTCCAGGTATACAGTATCCACTGTCTTCCCCTCATCCAACAATCGGATCATCTTGTCATAGAAAGAGATCAGGTTTGTCAGACAGGACCTGCCTTTCACAAACTCCTGCTGACTAGGCCTGATCCCCTGGTTGTCCATTACATGGTTTGTGATGACACTCAAGACCATCTACTCAAGATGATCTTCTATCCCTCCTTCGCATCTTTTCCTGATAGAAGAAAAATGACCGATGATGCTCATTAACATTGTTATTTTTGAGCAGCCATTGATAGGAATTCACTCAGCTGTGTCTTCCAAGCTTTTCGTGTGCACTTTTACCTCTAGAACGTGCTACAGACCAGGCTCAACTAATGCCTTTGGTTGTGGGTGTTGGGCATCTCCCTTTTGAGTCTTGTTCACCTTGCTCCAGCTCACTGGTACACAGCTCAGCTCTTTTACCCCGATTACAGGGACTCACACTTTAAGACTGGGAGGAGGCCCAGCTCAGTCCCTGGGGCTGGCCATGAGCATAACTGATGACAGTCATGTTCCAGTATTTCTAATTTTCTTTATAACATGTGTCAAGTCA
The DNA here is from genome assembly GCA_013400555.1 of Jacana jacana. Classification (NCBI taxonomy): domain Eukaryota; kingdom Metazoa; phylum Chordata; class Aves; order Charadriiformes; family Jacanidae; genus Jacana; species Jacana jacana. The sequence continues at coordinate 216,415 of VZTM01008672.1, forward strand.
CAGAAGAAAAATACTACAATTTGTTCTATGGGGGAAAAGAGCAAATAACAGTGAACTTTAATGTACTTTACAAAACAGAATAAGCTATCAGACATGATTTAAAAAAATATTAATTAAAGTACACTCTTCCAATAGTAGGGATTAGATTATATTTGTCTTCTACCAATGACTTCTACTGTCTTTTTCCCTTCACTTTTCTCCCCAGGAAACAGCTCCTTCACTGCAGGTAGGGAGAACACCTACTGTGCATCTAATTAAAATTCTTGTCACGGGCTAATTAGTAAGGTACCAATTAGCAAGGTATTAAGGCTTCAATATATTACAGACATTCCAGAGCAGAAATCATTCCAAGCATAAGGTTTCCAGCCTCTGAGAAAGACACCGTGAATGTTTCATTTCTATCTGCGATTTGAGCTAAAAACTTTCATGACCTTAGTAGTGCTTGAAGAAAAATAAAAAGTAAAGAAATAATAATAATAATATTAATTACTTAATTTGTTTATAAAGTCTGGGAGGGAATATCATATAGTGTACATCAGGTGAGAACCCAATGCCTCGTTTTTCTTTGCTGTTGTGCGGCTTTGATTTATAAGTACTACAACAATCTCTCTCACACATAAGTGTTTTTCTTGGTTTAGTATTTGTAGGGTAAATAGCCTATTCCATTAACCCCTGTTTTACATCAACCTTCTTGTAATCAGTACACTTCCGTTCCTTGAGCTGTCTCTATGCATGGTAAAAGCAAGCCTGCCACAATTAAATCATTAGCTCCCAAAAACATCAAAAGAAGTAATTGCCTGTATACTTGGAGAAGGCATTCCCCTCTGGAGAGTTTCATACACTTCCCCGGAGACTGTAAAAAACTCCTGACCCGATACAGGCGCTTGCACAGTTTGATGGTTGTGAGAAAAGCCACCCCATTACCACTTCCACAAACCCCCATCCTACTTGTCCATGGCAATGGGGAGCCCCGGGAAGGTGGGAAGGACCCCAGTCAGGAGAACCGTCTGCTGAAATTGATGAGTTGTGGCATGAAAAATTTATTAAGTCCCATGTGATGGCTGTGACGCAGCTGTACGCTTGACAGAAGAGGCTCCAAATCCTGACCAGGGACATTCCTGACAGTCTTTCAGGATGGATAAAGTTTTTTCCAAGGCAGCAGGCACAGAGGAAAAAGAGAAACACTTGTCTCTGCCTGAGTCCTGTCCAGTCGTGCCTGCTGCGCCTCTGAAGAGCTTGGGAACATTCTGGCATGCAACTTCCAGCAGAAAGTTTCGTTCCAGAAAACTGATAAAACCATCAGTATCTTGAGATCACTTCTGGAAAGAGTACCTTCATTTGGGAGAGAACATCAACCAGGCTTGAGCACGCTTTATTCCGAGCAGTCCGTATTTCCCCAGCAAGGAAATCTTCAACTCCTATATATATAAAAACAGCTATTTGTTTTTAATTCCATGAAATGTCAAATGTTAGATACTCGTGTTGGTATGCCTGGGAATTGGGAGCATTAGGATGCAGAGAAATGTGCTGGTTTCTCAGTGGCTATTTTTCATGCTGTTGACAAATCAGATGCTATTTCCTATGCAGCTGGTCAATGTTTAAACCCAGCTTTGAGCAGAAACAGTAACATTTTTCAGCTGCACAGGCTTCTTGTCTGCCATTGCTTGGGACAGTTTTATCAAAATGCCCTCCATACATAACAAACTGCTATTTCTTTTCAGGATTTACCAGCATCAGAAATTTTCATTTATGAAAACGAAGGAGCCTGCTAGGGTCTAGCTCGCAGTGACTTTATGAGGAACTTGAAAACTGTAGTCAACAGCTAGGTTTGGAAAGCCATTCACATGGGATTCATACCAATATGAGGGAGAAAATTTTCCATAGATTTCTTCCTCTTCTCCCATTTTCTCCAAATTCACTCCTGGTAGGGGGATGCTGCTCAGAGCAGCGTTATGGCTGCCTATTTCAAAGTGAATTTAGACTGAAGAACAGAGAGTTAAAAGGGACAGTGAGCACTAGCAAAAGCTGTATTTGCAAAGTCACCAACCTCAGCAATCCTTGAAGTTAATAACGAGAATCATGCAGGCCCATTTCAGAGCCCTCTTCCCCTTAATGGATTTATTGGTGCTGTACGAATGTCTTATTCCACATCTTCTAATGAAGCAGGTCTCTAATAGGTCTCTCTCAGCTTTACATTCCAGGACTAATCTTTGGTGCTGTAATAAAATTGTTCGATGCTCTTTCCTGAGGGCAGGTATAATTGCATTTCACTTACAGTGCTTGTTTGCATTTTATCTAGATGAGATTTTTACAGTGAAGAAGGAAAATAAAAGCTGTTGCTAACTTCATCTCCAACACGACCCTCAGCAAGTCTGCCTCTTGTTATTTTTGCATTCCTTTAGCAAAATGTGTCTTTTGTTTTTAAGAAAGAATTTTCCAACAGATTTTTCATCAGTGCCCCTTTTGGGACCTTCATATCCTTAGCAGAACGCTGTCAAACACGCCTAATAAGGCAGCCACTGCAACTCATTCTCATAACGCTCCGTCGTCAAGGAAGTCTGAACCCTACGCAGATCTTATCTGTGAGGCCTAAAAGGCAAATCGTGAAGAGGCTCATCACTGAAGGGAAAAAGGGCAATTTGAAGACAGGAAGCAGGAGAGTCAAAATAGACTAATTTCATATTTAAAACTGTGCGGAATCAGAACTTTATCAGAGGATGCTGCGGCTGTTTGATCACCTTTAAACACTCAAATCCACGATTCTAGTTCTTTCAGCTAGTTAGGCAAAGAATATTTCATAGGAAAAACTGTAATGAAATTAAAGGAATAAAAAGTTATAAGGACTTTATCACAGGAAGCATGTAACTGATATTCTTGACGCTTTGATACTCTGGGCTTTTCTCAGGTCTTTTTATTTGCCATTGTAGAGGCACAAAGGAGGTTGCAGGATTTCACGTGTAATTAAACTCCTACTTAGTCAAATGGATCTTTTAGTTCTTCTTATGCTGCCATAATTAAACCCAAATTCATTTCAGCAAGCTGTCAGTGATACAATTGTATTGGGAAGCATTTCCTGGCTTCTGCCAATTTTAATAATAGAAGTTGTCAGTTTTTGTAAACAGGGATTTGATGATTATTTGCTGTAGGGCAGTAGGTACTTTCTTCTTCTTAGAATTATAAAAATGTCTAAATAAACCAAATGGCACCTGTGGGAGAAGATACATTCCTAAGCTGTTGAAATCATTGAGCTGCTTTGCATGTACTGTGAAAATCTTCCACTAAAATTAAGTATTAACTAAACAAATTAGTTAATAGAGAGGCTGTTGCATTTTGTCACCTTACCTGATCAAAAGTTTCAGCATACAAAAATTCATTGAACAGTCATTGATTTAGACAAGCTGAGAAAACCTTATGGGCTAAGAAGAGTTTACCATCATTCAACTGAGAACCCAGAACAATTTAAACTTTTTTTATCTTTATGTCTGAAATAGGCCCATTTGGTCTTTTTCCACTTTCTAATTTTCTGAATTATTATAACAAATAGATTAATGAAAAAGTATTCTGAATTATATCAGAGAACTTGTAGAGTAGGGCTGATGGTTGGACTTGATGATCCCAGTGGTCTCTTCCAACCTAAATGATTCTATGATTCTATGATTCTACATCTAAACGACACAGGTTAACGAAAAAGAATATTTAAAAAAATTCCCATGGAAATCCAAGTCTCTCCAGATCTAACTGGGGGAAAGGTGGAAATTAAATTACAAATGAAAGAATGATGAGGTACTGATGAAACTGTTCACATACATTCTTTCATAGTGGTAGCTCTTAATTTGTCTTAAATTTCAGTGAGATCGAGCACTAGGACGGAGGAATGGCACTAGGATGGGAATTAAGAAATTTATGAGTGCACTTCAGTTAAGTGTACCTTCTGAGACAAAAAAAGCTTTGATTACTGAGTCTGTATGAATCTCATGCTGAGAGAAATCAGATCCTTAATGCAAGTAAGAGCAGCCTGCAGGCTGATCTAATTAATATCCGAAGAAGGCATTTTTAGCAATTAGCTATTGGCAGAGAATAAGAAAATGGGAGATTTTCTCATTTACCTGGCCATATCCCTTCTGTGATGGGATATGATTCCCTTATGGCTTGGGTAAAAGTGATACAACTCAATCCTTTTGGTGGCTGCATTCAGTTGAAGATTCTTTCTAGTTCTGTTTTCAAGTACCAGATCACATTGAAGGGCACGTGACCAAGTCTCTAAGTTTGCAGTGGGAAAAGAAGTTCCATGTGCCTTGTTAAAATGATTTCACTTGGCAGCCTTAGCTATAATAGTTCAGTCCTTAAGATACTTAGTTCAGATACTAACCGTCCCAAAGTCAGAATGACTAAAATCAGAGTCTGTACACTCTTGTTCTGTAGCTGTCTGCCTACATACCCACAAATCATCACCCAAACAGTACAGCAACACAACCATTACACCCAACAGAAAGAGCACATGTAGGCTGGCAGTACCAGGTGATAACAGAAGAAATAGCAGAAAAAAAAATCAAGCAACAAGTTGTCTAAATTTTTAAAAATTTAAGTGACATGAAACTAGAGGCTGATAGAAACTTTCTGAGCCCTGTACCGGTGAATACCTAGCAAAGGTGAACTCCTACGGGCTCCAGTTCAACAGAAGCTTTCTTTGATCTCTCCTTATTCTGCAAGACCTTTACACGTACACAAACCTTTGCACACTCCAAGCATCTGCCTGAACTCCATCATGCTGAGAACCTGGCTGAAGAGGAATGGATTGTGGAACAGGGCTCAAAGGTTTTTCTAATTAGTCCCTAATAAGTGTCTAACAAAAAGGATGTTCCTAAAAAAGGAATGTTCTTGGAAATGGCACTTTAGGGAGAGGTTAGAATATCTGCCAACATGCAGTAAGCTTTAGTCATGTGCAGAGATACATCTAACAGAGAACAGACCTCCTCCACACGTGATGGGGAAGTTTACAGATTACTGAGGTCGCTTGAAAAGCAAAGGGAACTGAAGAACTAAAGAGAAGGGTGTAAGAAGCACAAGAATCTTTCCCCTTTTCATCCTTTTCCTCTTTATTATTTGGATGGATGTTGAGATGCTTTTCAGGACACTCTTACATAAGAAAATGAACTTTGAAGATAACTACATTTATGTCATGCCATACATTGCTGGTTATTCCTCAAGTATCCCCCTGCAGAAGGTGAGCACAAGCTTTTCTGTTACAGAACTGTCTTTGATGCAAATGTATTGTGTCTTTGCTTCACAGCAAATTTAGGCCTCCCGTTGCTGGACTGCTTTCATACCACATTATTATACCCTTTCACATCAGCCTAGATAATCCATTTCAGTGATTAATAAGGTGCAGCTATTTATTAGGAGATGGAATTTTTGCAACACTATCCATTTAATAAACAGTAAGTCAGGCATCTTATGTCCTCGCTACAAGATCAATATGTCAGGCGAAAGGCTGTGAAGGACTGTAATAACTTAAAACAACTCAAGAAAAAAACCCCACCCTTATTTCAACAGGTAAAAGACAACAGGAAATGAAAGAAAATGCAAGATAAAATGGACAGCTTGATGGGTACTATCGGCTAGTTTATTTTCTCAAAAACCCTAATATACCCAATTACTTATAACCTAATTAAAATCTGACATTATTGTATTAGGCAATATCATTATTATAATAGCGTACAGAAGCAAATGAAATACAATATAATTATGTAGCAAATAGTCTCATACAATAAGCCAGAACAGAAAGCTAATGCTTGAAATATTGAGTGCAAAGATAATGGCTGGTGATGCTTGTAAATGGACACAGCAGAACCAGGCTGGTAGGTATGATTCACTGAACCCGTTCTCTCCAACGCTGGCTGGACCCTACTGCTGTATATGCAAAATATGCTTGAAGAGGAACAGTTTTAATAAAACACTACTAATTATATTGCAAAAGAACACTTAGGTTATAAAAATCCCTCCGATGCAGCATAAAGATTCCTGTTGGTAGAAATATATTTGCAAGCAGACTTTCAGATGAGAAATTTCAGTGTCCTGAATTAACCTCCTGGATGGTGAGGAGGCTGTGTGAAGAAAGCCAAGGGGAGCACAGGAAAGCCCGAAAGAAGCACAGCTATCAAACTGGCAGCTATTACTCCAAAGATTCCTGATGTGCTCTGAAATCCCTAAATGGTTGTTAGAAGAGATTTTCCTTCATGTAAAATGAAGTAAAAAGCTTCTTAGAAACACGTGTCTAAAGGGCAGCCAAGACAGAAGATACGTTCCTACACAACCATTGCTCTAGGATGCACAAAATGCATCAACTTTTGTGGAAAAATTACGTTTGTACCATTAACAACAGGTTACCAGGGGTGCCAAAACAGTCAAGACATGGTCACACAGAGATTTACGTCTGTATGTGTTTCTGTTGTGTTCTGCCAAAGACCAAACTTCCTGAAACCCATTTCTTAACACCTCCTTCATTTGCGAAGGTTTTATTTTCCCCCTGTTTCTGCTGAGAACTCTTATTCTTACATACATGTACTACAAACGCCACAGTTTACATTTACATTACAGTTTACACACATAAAGTAAGATGAGCAGAGTGCCACAAAGATGAGCAGAGGGCTGGAGCACCTTGCCTATGAAGACAGGCTGAGAGAGCTGGGGTTGTTCTGTCTGGAGAATTGAAGGCTCCAGGGGGACCCTACAGCAAACTTCCGGAACCTAAAGGGGGCCTACAGGAGAGATGGAGAGGGACTCTTTATCAGGGAGTGTAGTGATAGGACGAGGGGTGATGGTTTTAAACTGAAAGAGGGAAGGTTTAGATTAGATACTAGAAAGAAATGCTTTACTGTGAGGGTGGTGAGGCACAGGAACAGGTTGCCCAGAGAAGGTGTGAATGCCTCAGCCCTGGGAGTGTTCAAGACCAGGTTGGATGGGGCTTTGAGCAACCTTGTCTACTTGGGTGTAATCTCACTAGGCTCGAATTTTGACTAGAAAATGTATTTGGAGTGACTCTGACAGGTGAGAGGCATGTTACCCAGGTAATTACAACGAGCAGGCAGCTACAGACCACTTCTACCCTTAGGGGCACTGGCTGTAACTAGCCTGCTGAACTGGCAGCCAGCTCACTGGTGTGATGCCCCAACTGCCCACCGAATGATCGCTTTCAAAGCAGTGACCAGTTTACTTCAAAGAACAACAGAAACTGAAACAGAGAAGTCTGTGTTAGAAGTGCCACACCACCGCCTTAACAAAACCACATCCAGTTTGAACCCTGCTGGCAGATGGAGCTGGCCCTTACACTGGTCCAGAGGCACCTAAATTGAAGTAGTTTAAGTTGGTAATAAGCAGATTTGAATTAAGCTCCTTAATGTTATCTGAAAATAAGTGCACCTACATCTCAGGTATCATTTGCTTTATTCTGACACCATGTCTAATACTCTTCTGATTATTTTTGGTCCGCTTTATCAAATGCGCCACATCAGAGCCGGAAGCAAGAGACCTTCTCCCTTTGTTTGGCTCTGGTTCAGCCACACTCAACTGCTACAGTCTGGTTCAGGCACCAAATTGTCTGGAGCCTATTGACAGAGCAGAAGGACTGAGGAAAAGAGATGGGGAAATACTCAGGGGATGGAGACCGGAGGGTCTGATTTCTGGGAAGAGAATTACATCAAATCTATATGTTTTTGTTAAATGCTGATGAGCTGGGAATAAAATAACTATATGCTGTACATGTTGAGGAGAGAATCATTAGGTGTGATACAGAGGGTTTAATTAGGAGAAAAAGAAATGATACTTAGACACAGAAAATGTAGATGTCAGATCTTGACAGGGGAACTCTGAAGTGAAAGACATATTGTGCTGTGGACAGTCTCTCAAGAGATGCAGTGAATGCCTTACAGTCTGGTGTCCTGAGGTGAGGAGAAACAACAGCCATCCTGGGTCTGCTGTCACAAGGCACTGTTATGAGATATTGGCTTTGAAGAGCTAGGGACCAAATTAGAGCCAGGTAGCCAAGACAAAACCATTCAGGATCAGAAACCTGAGAAGGAAGACCATAACAAGGCCAGGTCTAGGGGCAGACATGGTCAGAAGTGGGGCTCCACATCAGAAAACCGGGTGCATCTTATGTAGTAGGATCCCGAGCAAGACCGAGACAGAGCTGCAGAGGGAGAAGCAAAAGCATTTCAGCAGAGCAGAACCAGGTCTAGGCAGAAAAGGGACAGCACTAAGAAGTGAGATGAATTAACACACTGTAAGACACTGAGCAGCCAAGAAAAATTGGTGAGATTATCTGCTATAGTTTCTGGTGGGGTGAGTGGCCAAAGCCGCAGCTCTTCCCAACCTGTGTCTGGCCTATTCCATCAAGAATACAGCCCATGGCATGGCCGTGAGTCTTAGAGAGGCTCTGTCTCAGCTGACCAGGGTTTTTTGTTGTCCCTTGACGAAGGACACTTCCAGGAAGACAGTGTCCTTCCAGTTGTGCATGCTGTTACCGTGTTCTGCTGCTGATTTCCCACAGAAGACCTGGCCTTTCCACTTCACCTTTCCCACTTTTGCAGGGAGTGGTGGCACCTCCCCATGTGCATTGCTTTCTCCCCAGGAGATCTAACTTGAGAAGTGCTGGAGCTGACCTGGAGGGCACAGGAAGCCTGACAACACAACAGAAAATCCTTCCCAAGCACCACCCGAAGGACCTGAAATACCCAAATCCAGCTTGGCTTTTCAGCTAAACAATTTCCATTTCCAAACCCTGGAGAGACAAAGGATCATTCTACCTTCTCAATCCAATCCATTGCCTATTGACTCAGGTTATCAGTTATCTCAAATCTATTTCAGCTCTTCTAATACCTGCATTTCACTAGAGATGCCCAGAGGCAAAGGGTACCTAGGAGTAAGAGGTGTGAATTCATTTCCAGAGGCACTGGAACAGATTTAACAAAATCTATTGGGTAAATATTTAGCTGCAGGCCTGGTTCTAAGCAAGCCTGTGGAAGTGGGGTTTTACAACACAAACGAGTTGAAAAGGGGACTTGAAAGAGCCAGAGAGGCTTTTCACTTTACAATTTTATTTTACTTACTTATTTTATTTACAGTTTTGCTACTCAATCCTATTTGTCTAGCAGCCAGAGAGGACAAATACCTTTGCTTGGAACAGACTTACATGCTATTTATATAACATATTGAAATATTTAGCAAAGAAAGGCCTTTGGTGCTGTTCCTTGTGCACAACTCAATTTTCCACAGCTGAGGAGAAGCACTGAAAGGATTCCCACCAGCAGTTTCCAACGTCAGGAGATTTGTCTGTATCAAGTGCCAGTCATTCCTCACTGTATCAGCAAAAGGCTATTTAGGGTTGTATCTTCTAATGCACAACACCAGAGAGATTTGGGTGAGGGAGAATACTACAGGGTAGCACTTCTGAAGGTAAGCATTTGGATGCCAGTCATATGAGCTGGCAACATCAGCAAGGCTTCCTAGAGCAGAAGCCCCAAAGGGGCCATAAGAAGCCAGGGCGGAGCAGAGCCTACTCCCAAGTGGCAGCAACCCTGGAAGTCTTTCAAATACCTAATTTCTGATAGAGTCAAGTCTGCCCGTGAAGGTTTTAACATAACCATTACGGTGCTATAAATAACCTGCAGCATTAATAAGTTCAAAATAATGAGGGCAAACCCACCTGTAACAGGAGCCTTTCAAACTTCATTTTCATCTAAGATCTTGAATTACAAAGAAAACCAATATGGATTTTTGAAAATCATGTTAGCTATGTAAGGCAAATACTCCAGATTGAGACACAAATACCTAAATTTTCTTTCTTCTGGTTGACCTGCTGAAATTGTACTGACTAAAATGGTCAGTATCTTGGGGGGAGACTAGAAAGCATTAGAAAGCTTTTCTAAGATTACAGATTTATAAAAACTGCAAAACTATATACACATAAAAATGACTGGCTGACACACTTAAAAACCAAAAAGTTAGAGAGCATCATTTTAAAGCCCCTGGAAGTTGCTGCATCTGCCAGCACCAAGTTCATGGCATCAGCTGAACTCTGGACCGATGCTGAAAACTCAGCTCCTAGAACAGCTTCATGTGAGCTCCTCTGCAGAGGAACTGAGCACCACATCCATCGCTTCAGATGTGAATGCCTTCTGTTCACTTCTCAAATTTCAACAGAGAAGCTAAACACAAACATTTTTTTAAAAGGCACACCTTATCAGACTTGAATAATGTATTTGCTGGGATCAAAAACTCACGTCACGTGATCTTTGTTTTGACTGCTCAGTTTTTGATACAGCAAAGGACTTGAAAAACCCCCAAATACAGTACTCTCAAATGTCCACAGAGAAGCTGTTCCCCTTCTGCTCATGCACACCAAACAGAGATCACATCTGCACACATTTGGTTACATCCGGATAGAGGTGAGTTTGCATTATATTGGTTTCCCTAGTATTGCAGACACTCACTGTAAAACACATAACACCTGAATATATATGGGATAGAAAACCTTTCTAAGATTAAACCTTTTAAGCTTGCTCTGGGCAGCAGCTACTCTGAATAATCTTTTCTGCGATATCCCTATCCATATAAAAAAAGATTTCTACACAGATTTCCTGTCCTTCCAGGCAAGATACAGCGTCTGGACCACTTCTGTCCTGCTAAAAAGGTGGTTTTCTTATTCTTGAAGTCATGGATCTACCTACAACAAATGCAAACTTCAGTATATGCATCAGTTTATTGATGATATTTATATGGAAAAATACTGATTTGGAAAGAAGGGGACTTGAGCTTACGTTTCTCATCGTTTTTAAAGGGTGACTTTTAAAAGACGTCATTTATTTCTACTTTATTCCCGTAAGCAGTTCTCTTGTATTCCAGGCAGGTAATTGTGTGGGAAAGTAAACGTTTGCTCTTTGGAATAAAGGATTTAGATTTTTTCAGGGTCTGGGCCAAAGTTGTGCCCTGAAAGATGAAGAGCAGACACTTAAAAGATTTGCGTTTGAGGGCTCCTAGCCAGAGTTGCCATGAGTACTGGAGCAAAATATTGTGGCAAGTTTATTTTGGCTGGAAGGAACGCTGCAAAATTTTATCTTGAAAATATGGCATCCTGACACAAGCCCTGCTTCTTCCTTAAGGATGCCCATTCTCAGGTGCAATAGCACTTGCTCCATTGCTTGCGGGGCCCCAGGCAATCTCCCTCAGTATCAACACCTGGAACAAAACAGACCTGACACTGGTCCCTGCTCCTCCAGATTTCTGCCACACAGAAAGGGCAAACCAGACATCTGTCCATGGAAACAAACATGTTTAAAAGTCAGAAGTAATTTACTCTGAGTATTGCTATGGTGTAGCTTGCTGCAGACTCACTCCCCTGAGTTGAAATCTAAGATATTAAGTTGCTGTAACAATAGACTTTCACAAATGCAGCCTGCACAGTGTCTTACGAAAAATGTCTTGAACTGAACTTGACAGCTTCAGTAAATATGTCTGAAATTTCTCCTTTTAACACTGGGAGTTTAAACCTGTTGAAATCTACCTGGAGTTTTCTCCCTGCAGCCCTGTCAAGTGAAACACCCTCCTGTCCGGTAACTCAAGGCGTTGGCTGAGGTACATACCCCTTAATGCTATCCCAGGGCTGGCAGCCGTCTCTCCTAAAGGCTGGGAACTTTTAACCAGCTGTCTTCCAGCACAGTACATGCAGAGCAGAAAAGGGAATAGGAAGGGTGCATGCCTGCATGTGAAGAAAGTAAAAGCTCTTCATCTTCTGTGTGAAATAGTTGAATCCCAGTTCCACTCAAATCAATGAAAAGACTTTCACTGACTTCAGTAACAACAAAGTCAACTTTGCCAGGGTTTTACCTATGTTTAATTTTAGTCATAATGGCTTGTGTTTTCAGAAGTTACCTGTAATTTAGGATACCCCTATTTCTGGATACATTTTAAGATGTCCATTAGGTGTCTGCCTTTCACAAAGGAAGAGTTCCATTCTCCCCCCAAAAATCAAGCTGGGCAATGAAAATAAATAGCATCTTTTGCAAAGAGAGCCTAGTCTGTATGTTTGTCTATTTTGTAATGTTGCAGTGTTAAAATTAGAATGCTGCAAGGTTAAATTGCAAAGTGAACAGACTCACAATCAAGGGGGAGTCAAGGCAACAGAAGAGCAACATCAGAAATAACAATTGCTAAACAATGAATGATAGCAACGTGTAGATCAACACTATTCTTTTCTTTAATTACTGCAGGATTCTCAATGAAAAAGGTGGCATTTGTTAGAAACCACACAATCGTGTTCACTCTAGAGGGGCAGATGTGAAATACTGGTGGGAGATTTTATGCACCATTATAGCACCTCGTTTTTTCTACAACTTTATCCACTTTAGATCATTTTGGATTTAAAATCATATGCTGTTTTATAAAGATAGGAAATTAACCTACTGACCTTGATGGAATAATTTCAGTCACTAGTTCCAGTGAATGTAATCTATCCTTTAGCTCTCCAGAATTTTGATAGGAAAACTTAACTACCAAGCAGTGAATATATATAAAAGTGAGGATGAAAAGGCACAGAGATTGAGTGGGACACTCCCTAAAGAGAGGGGTTTAAAATATTGGCTATTTTTATGCAATAAGTCTTCTTCCAGGCCTGCAGGTGTTTTTACATATCAATTTTTCATGTGACACAACCGGAATTTAAAGAGACAGGACTCTAATTAGCAATAGTTCACACAGTCCTGCCCTTTGCAAGGAGCTGCAAAAGCCAGATGGAATATGTTGAAGACAGCAGTCGCGGTCTGTTCTGCCTCCAGCACACCAGTGGGACCTTTCTGCTCACATCTACCAGCCATAATGGAAGGGAATGGATTAGCATTTTCCCAGGTAGAATGCACTTACAGCCCTGGTGTTACTTCCCTAGAAGGTGACAGTTTCAGAAACTGGAATGGGACTTCAGATTTTTACTATCCCCTTCCAACAGTTATGACTACAAAACAATGTTGTCCTGGGTTGACAGTTAAGCAGTTAAGATCAGAAATGTCCCCCCGAAGACATATTCTGTCATGTGATAACACACATACAACTTTGGTTTTATGGACAAGGGCAGGACATTTCAGGTAAATAGAAAATGTATTTTTTTAACTTTTTTTTTTTTTGGCTAACTGGTGAGATCATTGCAACGTTGTCTGTCTTTACAACTTTGTATTATTCTGGGTTCTGGTCAGAATTCAAAATAGTGATGTGAGCTTAGCAAAAGGGGGCAAAAGCACTTTGTGCTCCTTGGCTCACTACTTTCAGGTTGGTAGCTGTTCTCTAGGTTGCCAAGTCACACCCCGAACTGAGGAACATTTTCTGAGCTAATACTGACTACACTGGTGGACTGCTGACTAAACTCCTTCTTATGTCCTAGGCTTTAGGGAGCCAAATGGGAACAGAATGGCCTGGCTAAATTCTGATTTGGTTTTCTGTAAGGATTTCTTTGAAATTCACCCAAAACTTAAGGGCTTGAGATGTTTTGCTATTCAAAATCTTTTTTCAGAACTGCAAGATCTATTTCAGCACCTACCTGATAGATGCTCTGCCTTGCAGAAAGAAAAGACTCAGTAGTTTTAAATCATTGCTCTCTCTCCATGCAGCTCAGTTAAATGTGCTGAGATGTGCCCCTTGTTTAACTGAGAGGGAGCAGAGAGCAGGCTGGAAAAAAAGCCCCGTAAAGAGCATGCTTCACTGGTGGCCACACGCAGGCCAAGCGCGACAAGTCCCAATTTCTCCTTCAAGGAAGATTTCCTTCTTCAGTTTTTGTCTTAGAACTCTTTATTTCTGTTTTAAAACATGGTGATTTAGTGTATATTCATCATAAACCCAGGCTTTTAAAGAAAATGGTGGTGAATAATCTTTTTTCCCCTGACAGCTGGACGACCGTTACACTTAGGCAGCCCTGCAACCACCCAGCCCCACAGCAAGTCTAAGCTGGTGATGCTCCAGCTCCTGGGACTCTGCCGAGCCCAGAGTGCTTGCTGCTTCAAAGGCACAAGGTTTCCTGTTGCAGCCAGCTCTGTTTGCTTTAAAATCATTAAAAGGTCCCTTGTGCCAGAATAATTATGCTTAGGCTCTTAAAAAATCAAAACCTGACCCAAAATGAATAATTATTTCATTCTGCTTTTAGTCTTTTAGGTTATTTATGTGATTTACAGATTTTTACATTGCCACCTGGGAGACATACCTTCCCCCCCCCCCCACCCCGTAATGGCTACCTTAAAACATCCTCCGTCTTCAGTTTCTAATCATGGCTCAGGATTACGTCACTTTCCTGCATTTAACATATCACTGTAATAAAACCACTCTAAAAAGGAGACTCAGCAGTGAGGTGCAGCAGCAGCATGAAAAAGAAGGCACAGCAGGAGCTGTTTTCCTCTCCTTACGCTTGGTGCAATTGTAGTGGATTTCCTCCTTTGCAAGCCCTTACTCCCTTGTCGCTGTGCTCACAATCCCCCACCATCACCACCTCTCATTCACCCACAGATTTGCCTTTCCAGAGATAATTGTTCAGTGTTCAAGGTGCAGAAACCAGGCTTGATTCCCTATTTCACAGTTTCCAAGTCTCCAGCATGTGAGCACATTTTTAGGGCATGGCTCTGCCACCCTGTGACAGCCCAGACATAGACAAGAGCCCAGACCCGGTGCCACAGCCCCCAGCACCTCCAGATGTCACCTTTCAGCTCAAAACTCTTTTGGTCCCCTATGGGCTACCCGGAGAAGCCCACCAGTGCACACAAGGAAAGCATGTAAACATCCACTGCAGGTGGATCAAGGCACACACTTTGCTCACAGCCTCCCCTGCGAACAGCATCTCTGCAGGAGAAGAAGGGTGTGGGCTTCATTAGGAGAGAAGTCGAGCAGAGGGAAAGCTCCTCAGTTTCAGTATGTTTCCCCAAACAGACAACAAGCAAGTGCTGGGCTCTAGCAACGACTCATTTCAATCAGATACACCAAATAGGTTGTTCTATCAAGCACAAAGCAAGAATATGATAGAGTGTGGGTGAAGTCCCATTAATAGCTCTGAATAGCATCGGAGATTGGCTCTATACGAAGAGTAAACACAATTACAGCCCCAATGCTGATAACAACCAACACTCATGGAGAATCACGCAGGTAACCAGTGCTTCATGAACACAGAGAAAACTTGCCACCAAAGACAGGACAAACAGAAGACAAGACATACAGAAACCACTAAAGGCAATGAAAAGGAGCAAGAATTATTGGTAATGAGAGATAACAGTAAGTCCTTCGATAAATATTAAAGGGCAGATTTGAAGAAGAGCATCTGGCCATTAGAAAAGGAGAGTTGGCTCCAAGGAATAGCACCAGAGAGGCAAAAAAGTGCACATACACAGTGAGGATGGAGGAAGAATATGAGAGGTGGGAAAGAAGGGAGTGGGAAGGCAGACAGAGGAAGGCAGTAAGAAAACCAGAGGAGAAGCAATGAATGTACAGCCTGGAAGCTCAGGTGCACCTATCACTGCCCTTCACACTAAGGTGTTGGAAGTATTTTCAAAGCCTATTGAAGACACTGAATTGTGCCTTTGTTTACAGAGTTTTCAGAGGTTGGCAGTTAAGTTTCTAACATGGAACACACTAGGCTTGTGGAATCAAACCCAAACAACAGGCATTTTTGGACAGTCTACTCATGAACAACACATCAGTTTGAAGCGGTGCAGCAGAGAAGCATTTGGGCACCTCACACCTGCTGGGTGACCATCACCAAAAAAAAAGATCATCAAAATCAAACAGTATCTCTTTTGATCAGAGGCCAAAGAACTAGGCTTTGTTTCTGAAGCCGCATTTAAGTTGCTCAGAACTGATAATACTATTTGAGAAGAGCTACAGCCACACTTCCAGTGAAACTGGAACATCCTGACCTTTGCATCCACCTCACTGCCCAAGGCTTCCTACTGTCTCCTCTCCCACGGTGCCACTAAGATGCACAGACTCATAAAATCCTGCTGGGGGATAAAAGCGCCCATAGTTTCAAGACCTCAGCGCTTGGGTGTATTCCCTAATACCTGATGATGGAAATCCTACTAGAAAACTAATAAAGGGGATAAAGTAGAATTTAAAATAGTTCATCTATTAGATATTGATAATAAATAAATAAATAATCCATTTGTGTTGCTAGTTGGGGCCACAGCATTTCTTTGCATAGAAAATGACACAATATCATTTTTATTAAGCTTGGATGTCTTCAAGCATAAACTTCTTTAAAATAATCCAATTAAATCACATTTTTCAACTTTAAATGTATTCCAAATAACATGTGTTACGTCTTATTTCAGAACATACTGCAAGCACTTGCCCTCTCTCAAAAACCACTTCTGTCCATACCATGATCTGGTTAGTTTAATTTTGGTGTACCATTGCTGTTGAATTTGTCCCCTAGATTGGGAATACAGTTCTTTCAAAGGACAAAAAAATATCTTCATTTGATTGCACTGTTAAACTAGGCACCCCAGAAAAGCTGAGTAACTGAAATCTGGTTTCTTCCAGGAAAGCCAGATTGAACCACTGCTTCCCCTCCCTGCCACCAGCAGAGCCTGACCCCTCTCTAATCCGGGAGAAGAAAAAGCAGACAGATTTCTCTAACAGCTCTTCCTCACAAGGATCTTGCTGGTCAGTCTAAAACATCCACAAAGAAGAGAATCTTAGATTTGGTCATCTTTTGTCAGGCAGAAGACCTTGCCACTGTTTCCTGGCCTAAGAATTTGCACAACTTATGCTCTTTCCCCGGACACCTCTGAAGACTCCAGAGTGCTCATAAGCCCTATAGAATCATAAAAGCAACTGGTGACTGATAGGAAACCATAAAAAATTTGGTCTTTTGCTATAGCAAATGTTCCATTTTGTGGAAATATACTCTTGCAGAGTATTGGTTAGCTATTATTAGCTATTTACCTTTTGAATACAAGTACATTTACTTTTGTGTGTGTGGAAACACATGCACAAGTTTTTTTGCCTTGGTCTGTAAATATTCAATTAAGCTAATAAACATTTTAACTGAAACAAATTAACTGTGCCAGTGCAACATCTCAGTTTCAATTAACCTTTTCATTTAAACATTCATCTGCCTACTTTCAATATAACTTAAAACTGGTAAAAATCCAAGCAAGTTTCAATATAAGTGAAAGATACCCTGACTGGAATGATAATAACTTCTTAGGTGAGATGTCAGCAGTGATTTCCCAAGCAAACTGACAATAAGGAAGTGTGATGCATTTATGAAGCCTACAGGTTATGAAAAGGAAAAAAAAAAAAGCCCTTTTATTTTGCTTTGCTCTGCTAACTTCAGCAGAATTAACAATCAAGATGTTCCCAGTTTCCCAGTATTAGCATTCTCCAGTGCGCCCTCAGCTCGGCTGCCATTGTCAGAGGGTGCTTGAAAGTCTAATCTGCCACTTTTCCTTCTAAGCAGCACTCCACACAAAAATACCTGTAACAGCTAACAGGCTTTTAGTCTTCACCTCGTGACATACATGCCTGAGAAATAACGTTCCTAATTACAGTCAGTAGGTAGGTGGCACTGTGCCTCTTGGCCCTGCAAACCCAGTTGCTTTTAGCCCAGCCTTTGGCTGCAGCTGGTGGTGAGTGCAGGACGGCCAGCCTCAGAGGTCTTCAGCATCGCAGAAGATCAGCACACAGTTTGGCACAACTAATAGGCTCCCTGCTCAGTAGAAGGACGGGGAGACTCAGCGTTTGCACCTATTTTACTCTCCTTGACCCAATCTGATAACACTTCTTAGGTCACTTACCTTTCATAAAAGCGCTCACGGCATTTAATCTTTTCTTCTGACATTTTTCTCTTTGGAAATCATGAAAACCAAAGTAATTAAACCCAAACTCAGTAATTTGTGTCTAATAAGTGTCATACTTTGTTGTTGTTATCATTATTATTATTACTGTTGTTGCTGTTATTATTCTTGCTATTTGTTTTACTGCACCTTTCAGAGGTTTCAGGTAGCACTGGGTATGAACACCTTGTGCAGCCTACAGACATACAACACTGTCCCTTGTTTTGAAAGGTTTATAATTCACAGTAATTTGTGTCATACATGACTCGCTTTAAGTGTGTCTGTGAGTGTGTCTGTGTGTTCATGCACATACAAAGGCATGTATAGAAGGGTTAAGTTACATGGGACAGGCAGGGAGGGAGAAGGAGCCTTGTGGTACATTAATTAATTAGTACAGCCTGAAGCTGATGGACGAGGTAGTAGAATCACAGAGAGGAGCTTTTCCTTAGGAAAGGATCTGGATAGGAGCTTTAGTCTTTGATGTTCAGAGCCAGAGACCATCTCAGCACAGGTTTATTGGGAGATAAATCTGCAGGAAGAAGCTGTGCTTCCTTTCCACTCGAAGACCTAACATCTCAAAGAAGCTGGTTTTGCTTTCTTTCAAAGGAAGTTAATTCCTCACTGACAGCAATTATCTGCACATATTCCCAAATAAGTCTCTTAAGTTTTAGGGTCCCTGCACTGTATGCTGACATTGCCCACCTCCGAGATCTCTTCTTCTGGCTGTACCCCTACTGCTCCAGCATGAAAAGCAGATCTTTTGGGGTGTCACAGCATTTACCATTTTCTCCTTAACAGACTGTACTACAGGAAACAGGACGCTGAACAGACTCTTTTGCTCTGCAGTTAACTTAGAATTTCTCCACGGTTCATGGCTGCAGAAAAGAACATGCAACGAGCCAGAAAGTAGGGTAGCTCTAACATCTCATGACTGTTCTGCAGCATAGACTCGTGATCTGTGAGCGCTTGGGGCTTGGCAACATTGAAGGCAAGTTCCTCAGAGAAAGACTTATGGGAAGTCTGACCACATGCAAATGTGGCCTGGTAGCAGCTTTACATCTCTCCCTGAGGCATTCATATACAAGCCTCCTTTCCTTGACCAGTGCCCACGGCAGTCCAGAAGCGAGAGCCTTATTTCTACAAACTGTTGCATGCGTTTGACCCCTATCAGCATACCCTTAAAGCTGAAATGGGTATTGCAGCCAGCCCTACAGACATCTAAGACAAACATCCTGATGCCACAAGCTCTTGTGCTCTATGAAGAACTAAACCATCTTCTCCTGGGATGATTTCATAGTGGACTTCCTTCCAAAGAGAACCGATTTCTTTAATTCTCCGTGTTGAATGCTTTAAGTGACTGGACCCTTTGGAAACAACTGGTCCTGACAGCACAGTTCCTGCATGTAAAGAAGACGCCATGTGACTGCTGTCAAAATACCCCCTCTTGATCTGAGATTTATAGAGATATATAGATCTGAGAATATATAGATCAAGGCCCTGGAGATGTTAGCTTTCCCTTTGGGAATGCTTTTGCCCATTTTGTTTTGAGTCAGACGAGCATTTGGATGTGGAGCCCAAGCTCCTAGAGTTAGCATCTGCTACTGTAGTCATCGTTGCACATATTTATCCCTAGAAAGATATCTCAGCCATCTGACGGCTGAGCGAGGGACTGGCCTGTTCCTACTGGTGCACATATTCCTACATCTATTAGTCACTCCAAGTTGTTCCATATTGGAAATTTGCCTACGTTATTATTTGCATACAAGGCATATACACATCATATTACATGGCCTTAAAATTTTGTGCCTGTTTTGATTCCTAGTAGTCAAGATCCCAGATTTCCTGATTTCTTTCTTCTCTGAGGCTGACACACAGTCATGTCAGTCAAGTGGAGTAACCGTTCTCTTTCCAGTGAAGTTTGTTTTATCTGCTCTTTTTCATTAATTCAAAACTAGCAAAAAGATACTATATTAATGCATTGTGTGATTTTAATCTGTAGGAGAGGGCAGATGAGATCTTAGCAATCTGCTGACATTACCAGTGAATTATAACGCTGGGTAACATCTGAATAGCAAAACCTTACAGGGAAATTATACTGATGGTACAGTACTACATTTTAGCAGTCATCCATTACTTGCTCAGCTTGTTCATGTAAAAGAGGCATCCATATCTTAGAAAGAATGATTATTTGTTTCATTGCATCTTTCAGAGGTTTCAGTTAGCACTGGGAGTTAATAAATTCTATAGACATTTTAGATACATCCTTTGTTTTGAAGGTTTTATAAATGATTCAATGGGATTAATGAGACAGTAGAAAGTAGGTGGAACAAAAGTCCAAGGGGGAAGGTTCCTATGTACTCACAGATCTAAAAATGGACAAAACGTGATACTTAAAAATACAGTACTCTTCACCAAATCATGACCAGGATTGTCATCTACAAGAACATTTATAGAGTCTAATAGAATCCTAGAAAAAACATGCAAAGGAACATCCTTTGGTGAAGGAAACTACCTTTTGCTGCCAGTGATCATCTTCCTTCTCTTCACCAGGCTTCCATAATGTCTTACCTTTTTGCTACTCTAGCAAAGATGACACTCTTTTCTATTTTGTTTTGTGGTTGTTGCTTAACAACCAAGCCCCTTAATTAAGACTTTCTTGCCTGCCTTCCTTGTGGTAAACTATCATAGCTCTGATCCTAAACACAAATGAAAGTCATGGAGAGGGAAGTACTTATTAGAGAGTGTTTTGTCTCCTTTTATCTAGATTCTTTAATTTTTGAATTCCCTGGACAAATTCACCCCTAGTGCATCTCTGGGACAGTCAGTTAGTGTGCCAGTGATACTATGCTATGAATCACTTGCATCCCTGGTGTCTAATGTATCGGGCAACAATGGATGTGCTGTATTAGTGATAAAGAGCTCTTGGGTGTTTGAATTAGATTGCTTGTTCACCCAATTGGACAAGGTCCCTAAATCTAGATAGATTAAGCTTCTTTGATTGCTCAGATAATTTGATCTAGATTTTCCTTGCTCTGTTTGAACTGGTAGAATCAGAGCTCCAGACCAAATCATGGTCGTACTTTGCTTGAGTGTTTCCTTGTACAGCTAATCTTCCCCTTCAAAGATTTCCACCCTTTCCAAAACTGTATTTTCAAGAATCCCAACTCAACTCCTTGCAAATCAGTCTTGTTCTGGGATCATAAATGGGCTGGCTGTTTATGCCCTTTATCATAAATTCTCTCCTGGGAGTCTATAGCAGAATGGCTGCTGCTTTCTTCACCTCTGGCAGGTTCAGATTCGATATTAGGAAAATTTTTTACACTGAAAGGGTTATTAAGCATTGGAATGGGCTGACCAGGTAAGTGGTTGAGGCACCATCCCTGGAGGTATTTAAATGTTGGGTTGACACAGTGCTTAGTGACATGGTTTAGTGATGGTTTTTATCAGAGTTAGGTTGATGGTTGGACTAGACAACCTTAAACCTGTAAACCAACCCCTTCCAACCTAGACAATTCTAGGATTCTATGATTTTGTTTAGGTCATCTCATGACAGCTGGAGAAGCTCTGAGCTTTGACCACGCAGTTCCTACAGTGTCACATAAAGCACACTTGCTCTTTGCTTGTGGCAAAGTTGCCCACTGCTCAGACCTGGGTTAGTGACGCCATAAATCAGGTTGTCACTTCTAGCCACTAAAAGGAGTGAGTGGCGGGGTAAAGGCTGGTCTTCACACCAGCCCTCAGCTTCCACAGGAATGCTTCTCATTTGCCTACAGTGGCAATGAGGGCTTTTAAACAGTGCCTCACCAGGGACATAAATATACCTGGGAAAACCCAATATATTAGATTATATCTGGAGAAACTTGAAATCTTTTACTTAAAGCAGTGGAAAAAGATTGTACATTTGCACACCCTTGTCACATCCTGTGTAAAAGTAGTGGGCCAGGCCACTATTTCCTTATATTTTATGTCTGTTACCATAAGACATGCTGGAGCCTTTCACATGGACTGGCTTTGCACACACATCCATACTGTGACTTGTGCTTTCTGACAGAACCAGAGAGTGGATGAGGCTTTAGCTTCACCCCTGTTTCTAAAGTGGCAAAAAATCCTCTTGGATTTCTGCCTCTGCATCTTGTTATCTGCATAAGCAGAATCATCTAAGTTTGAGGTTCTTAACCACCTTAGAGCAAAAAGCAACTAATTGGTGAGACAAGCAGGAGGCCAGTGGTTAGAAATAAATGTATTCTAAGTTGCAGATAATAGAAAGTATTTGAAATGCTGCAAGCGCCTCATGGGAAGCAGGAAGAGTATAGAATCATCTATCCTAAACTTCAGGCATGCTCTCCATCCTCTCCACTACTGTTTTTGTCCCTGTTTTTCACCTTTCTAAAGTACTGCTGTCTTCCTCCACCTAATGGAAGCTACTTGAAAGCCTCTTGCATTTAATATGGATCTGAACTCACAGATCAGTTCAGTGCTGGCAATTATTGTTTCTGTTTACCTGTAGGCAGCTGGATGGTTAACAGAGTAAAAACTGTAAAACCCTGTGTCACTGCTTCCACTTTCACAGGTGCACTGAAGTTTGCTTAACTGCGTTAAGAAAACTGCCAGACCTAAGGAGGCAGCATAAAATCTGAAGGAGGAAATGACATGAAAATTCATTTCCAAGAAGACTCAGACACCTTGATGCAGCTGATCGGGAGGGGAGAAGAAATGTTTATAAATGCTAAAGACAGCAGCAGACGGTTAAAAAGGACTGATGATAAAGCTCACTATGTAGGTAAAGCCCTGGATTCCCACTGGCAAAAGAGATGTTCTGAACCACTGTGCAGATAGTAACAAAATCAGAACTTGTTCAACACCTTAAAGTAAAGATGAAACAACGGCAAAAATCCACATAGCCTTTTGCATTGACTTGACACCTCCCAATCTGTAAGGCTGGTCTCTCCACAGTAACACCACCTCTCTTAACAGCTTAGACCACTGTCAGTGCATTCACATTGCCACGTTAGCAAAGTAACTCTAAAAAAGATCACTTGGAAAAACTATGAGAAAACTCTCTGGGAAGTTCTGCTGCCACTCCGAGGAGGGCAAGACCTCAGGTTAATTGATGCGGCTGTACCTTACCTGGTTCTGCAGTCTAACACCGCCACGCACCCCTACTTCTTTCCGCTGAGCACAACATCTGCTGGGAACTGGAGCATTTGACCTTCCCCAGCTCTCCCGCAGAAACTCCAGTATAACCTTTACCTTCAGCAAGGAGCTGTGCTCATTTTCCCCCTCGTGCTCCGCACAGAGCAATCTAATACACCTCATCATGTGGTGTGTTGCCATAGCAGCAATGAATCCAGCTGCTGCAACACAAAAGACTGACAAAAAGTTGGGTTGTTTTTTTCTTTCCTTTTTCTTTTTTTTTTCCTGTCCACCCACTGAGTACAAGTCAGGGTTGTTTTCTTGTGCAGCAAATCCAATCCTGATAGACTCATGCCACCTGTGAGAGCTAAGTTGTGGCAAAGTCTAAAAAGAAAGACACAATTAAACTGTACTGCTTCGCGGGACTCCAGGTTTATTTTTAAGAAAACAAACGAGTTAAGAGTGTGAAATCACCACTGATTCCTTTAAAGCTGATCATTATTTTTCTTCTCCTCTTTCAAAACGTAGGTCCTTCTCTCCATAGGAATTGCAGTCACGGAATCGCGCTCGGCTGACAGGAATGCAACAGTATAGCCAAAGAGCCAGTGAGGGTGAAAACCATGAAAACCACCAGATTTACACCTTCAGAACAAACCAGTCATGCACTCCTACCCTCTTGGACTGGCACAAACTTTTACAAAGAGTTTGTTTGTGGAACAGGATTGTATTTATCTGGAAGATGTTAAATAAACATTATTACCACTGCCCTACTGCATTAAACATGAATACTAACCTTAGCAGAGCCTTCTGCTTCAAATGAATTCTTGCCCTGCTGAGACATCTTAGTAATACCATTCAAACTTGCCCTGGAAAGAGTATTAGACTATGGGAATTACCACCTCTAGGGTCCCAGTCTTGCAACTGCATCTTTGATAGCAAACTCTTCCTGTGAAGCAGAGCCATAGTCTTCCTCCAGCAGTTTCAGCAGAGAGAAAAGGACTGAAGGTGCAGGAGAGCCAGGCCTTTCACCTGTGGGAAGTTTCTTCAAGAGCAGGGACCAAATTGGCAGCAATCTGATACGTGCTACAAGAACAGCGCCAGGCTTTTCTGAACTGGTCTTAATGGAGCTAGCAGCCTTCCCCAAGACCTGCCAGGCATTTTTAGTCAAAGTAACTGCTTCTCTTCTCATTTCCAAGATAAAAACTCTGTTCAAGGTGTGTAAGATACTATTGCTCCAGAGGCATCTTAAGAAAGAATGTAGTCCTGCAACTGTATAAACAAAAGGCCAGCTTTTCTACTCAGTTTTCCATTTGTTTGAATTCCATGGAAGATTCAGAAAAAACAGCTACTACTGTCATGGATCTCAACTCAAACTGTTAGAGTCCAAAATAAAAATAAAAATAAAGTCCTAACTACTAATTCCTCGTACTGCTTTATGAGCAGAGTCAACTCTGCCCAAGTTAATCCATACGACTTCTACCCTATTTTCACGTAGGACCTGCCAAAGCTGTTCATGGAATCTGTATCTCACTGCAACTGCCAACGTAGGCTGGCTTTGGAGTTCACAAATCCCCAGTTCTCTAGGTGTTCAGAGCTGCAGCTGCTCTGAGAGACCCATGTAGGTGGAAAACAGCAATGCAGGCTCCTGGAAGAGTCACCGTCTTTGCCTTGCAGTAGGTATTTATTTATTTATTCACTTTTGAAATTCTCTGCATCATTCTGGATACAGGCACAAAACACAGAGTGCAAGAGGATTCTCTTCAGAACAATTTCTATAATTACTTAATGTATATCCTCTTAATTGTTACTACACAGTGAATTTTCTTCCCCAAGTGCTATCAGGAGAACAGACAGGCCATAAAGCGCATCCTGAAGTTGTATAATGGGACTGAGTTCCAGCAGTTGGTACCCAGTCGTTTGCAAACTCTGTGCTAAGTATTATACATGCCAAAAAATTGCAACACTCCCCCCCCTTCTCCCTCCCCCAGAAGCTGAAAGGCAAGCAGGGCCAACCTTCCATGCATGTCTTCCAACATCACTGTCTGTTTTGTATGCTTTTGGTGACCTCACTCTAATTGCGGGTATGGTAAACAAGAAAAACAGAAAACCTATTGAGGGAGCCTAATGGACTATTAATGGACTGTTGAAGGACATCACCTGTTTTAAAGGAAACAAACACAGGCTTTTGAAGAGCAATATCCCTCGGTCTGAATCAACAAATGATCCCGGTGGGGCAGCTTCAGCCACAGCAGACGCTTCCCTGCTCCCTGACCAGAGGGGCTCTCCCACCCAACAGGACTTGTGGACCTCCAGCACCTGCTCACTGTTTATAGAAGGGCTGACAACACAAAGATTAAACAGACCCATAATTCCAATAATTCATGCCTGCTCTGGTGTCCCAAGGCTAAAAGCAGCCTCCCGCATCACTCATGATTTCATGCTGTCACAGTCTTTATCTCTGCTGCTCAGTTCCCCCCCTCCCCCCCAACTCAGTTCTCCTTCACTCCTACAGGTCTGTAGTGAACTTAGGGGATCTGCAGGAAAAAAACATGGCAGTTTTAAAAATTGTGCTTGTCAATAACAGTGAACAGCCCTGAACTCTTCTGTAACACAGGCAGGCACCTGGAACGTGCTCCTAAGCTGGGAACCAGCTTCCAGGTGGCACTTTTGTATGGAAAGGGTCAGGCATGACTTGAAGCATTGTTGTGTACTTATTGTTCTGGAACAGTCAGTTAATACACTACCTGGAAAATGCAACAGGAGATGAAGTCAATGTCAAATGTACTCAAAGGAAGGTTACTCTGCCATTCTTTAAACACCTGTTGGCCAGGGCCTGCCTTGCACACACAGCACAAAACCCATTTGGACTTTTTTCCATTGAGATATTTTCTCACCAGAAATGCTACTGAGCCTTCTGAAGGGCTCTCTTCCTGCTGCCTGTGGCATAACTGATCCTCTCACACAATACTCAAGCTACGCAAAATAAAGGTAAAGCCTGGCTCCTGTGAGAGCTGACCCCCTCTGGAGGAACTCACCCTACAGCAGCCATCAAGACTTGACTCTCCCTTTAAAACATGGTGTGAGCGCAGGAGATGGCGTAGTGGGGCTCCTCCAGCACTGCTCTGGCACTTCCCAAGCTGAGCAGGAACCAGCACAGGGAATCACATCTCCTCTTGCTGCCCCCACTTGCCTGATGGACAGTGTGACTTCCTTGGTGCTGACTTGGTAGCACCCCTGCCCTGGCACTGGGCAGCTGCTCGGATAAACGAGTAGAAAAGTGCCTCTCCAGTGCTGCCCACATGGCCTGAAGTCAGGCTGCAGACCCCAGGAGCCCGCACGATATTAAGAGCAATCACCTGTGGCTGGGTCTGTTTGCTGTCTGATTTCTGAGCCACAGATGATCAGGGGTTTAGGCTTTCCTCTGTACAGAGGCCAGCATTCACTCTTTTCCCCTCATTTAATTGCTTTCACAAGGAGCCAGAACTATTAATTAAACTGCATCCCGTCTGAGCCAGCCTCTGTGTCCTGGCAGGGCTGGTGGGCATGGTGCAGGGACACCCAGCTGGCTCCCGAGGGTGTTGGCAAGATGCTGTGCCAGCTCTGGCTCCTGGTCTGCTGTGCTGGACCCAGGCAAGTCCTCATACAGCTGCTTGGATTGTCATCACCAGGTGCTCCTCAGAGAGACGGATCTTCCAAGCCCCAACAGCATGTGTCCAGCATGGCTTTGCAGAACCCATGGGCTTCCCACGTGCTGGCACATGGGAGGGCAGAGACAGCCAGAGCCTGGCATGGCTGTGGCTCCCCTGGTGCTAACGAGCTGGTCTGGACTCAAGCTGACCCGGGTGCCCTTCTCAAGTTAATAATGCTTCAGGCTGAAGGGGTGGAAACACAATGTAGGAACATCTCTGTGGCTCAGCCATGTCATGGCACCACATGTATTCCGTTCTGTTCTCTCAGGAGGCAGTGTGGAGGCAGGAGCGAGCAGACACAGTTTGCCATGGAAAGAGTCCTTGCACTGAGGCAGGCAGCCAGAAAGCTTGTGTTAGGGAACTACAGCCTTCATCTCCTAATAGCCAAAAAAGGGACATAACAACTGAAGTCTTTACTTCCCTGCCCTCCCTTCCCCACGAGGATCCATCTATCCTGTAGCCAGCATGGCTACCACTGTGTGCTGCTGGCAGCCAAAAGCCCGGGCAAGCCCCACAGTGCGAGAACCCACAGCGTCCCGGAAAATTATTTTGATTATCTGAACGGGACTTCTCGTTCAGCGTGTGCCTCTGGTTGTGACTAAACTCGGAATGCAAACTAAAACACTTTAACCAAAACAGGTCAGAACGAAACAAAACCTTTTCAGTCTGAAGACTGGGCTCAGCCTCGCTTTTCACATACCAGCAGTGAGCTCCCAGGGAGGTGTCACCCTGGTACACCCTCACACCAAGCCAAACAAGGAACTGTGCCGTGGCAGAGAGCAAGGACAGGAACGCTGCCTGGGAAGCCTCCTACGGGCTTGCTGAGCCAGTGGGGAAAACCAGATATACAGGCAGGGGAAGAGAAAAAGAAGGAGGAAGAAAGAAAGCAAGCGAGATGGATAGATGCCAGTTCCAGCCTCCTTCCCATTATTCCTATCTCTTCCCCAAGATGAAGGTGCTGGCGGTGGGTGACCTATAGGAACTGGGAGGTTCGACCTGTATTCCCCATGCTGACACAAGCATCCTCTTCCAGACATGCAAGAGCAAGTGCAGGGTCCTGCACCTGGGAAGGAAGAATTCTGGGTGCTGATATAGGTTAGGGGTGGACTTGCTGGAAAGCACTTCTGAGGAGAAGGATCTGGAGGTCCTGGTAGATAGTCAGCTATCCATGAGCCCTTGTCGCCAAGAGGGCAAATGGAATCCTGGGCTGCACTGGGACAAGTGTAGCCAGTAGGTCAAAGGAGGTCATTCTCCCCCTCTACTCTGCACTGGTGAGGCCACAACTGGAATACTGCATCCAGTTCTGGGCTTCCCAGTTCAAGAGAGACAGGGAACTACTGGAGAGAGCCCAGTGTAGGGCAACAAAGATGACTAAGAGATTGAAGCATCTCCCTTATAAGGAAAGGCTGAAAGAGCTGTGACTCTTTAGCCTGGAGAAGAGAAGGCTGAGGGGAGACCTTAGTAATGCTTCCAAGTATCTAAAGGGTGGGTTGAAGGAGGATGCAGCTGGACCCTTTTCAGTGGTTCCCAGTGACAGGATGAGGCGCAACGGGCACAAGCTAGAACATGGGGAGTTCCATTCAAAGATGAGAAAACTTCTTTCTGGTGAGGGTGAGAGAGCACTGGAACAGGCTGCCCAGGGAGTCCCTTCTGCTGGAGACGTTCAAGACCTGCCTGGATGCAGCCCTGAGTGATGTGCTCTGGACAATCCTGCTTTAGCAGAGGAGTTGGACTAGATGATCGCTAGAGGACCCTTCCAACTCTGACAATTCTGTGATTCCATGACTTGGCACCAATCTGCAATTCTTTGTTAAATGCATGCATAACTTTTTGCTCACTATTGTGAATTGCTTATTTACTTCTTGTTTTGTCAAGTACAACTCACTGGCCACCGCAACGCGTTGTCCTGTATTTGCCATCCATGTCAAGACTTTGTCAGGTCTGGCTTCATGCTTTCTCTCTCTTGTGTGTGCTTGCCATGTTCCTCACCCCGTCCTGCTGCCCTTCCAGGGAACAGTTACTCTGGCACTGAACACAAGGCCACCCATTGCCGTATCCCACTACAGAGCTGGGGAGAGCTAATGTTTGAAGACCAGACCATGACTACACAGCAGAGTAACAGCTCAAGCACTTCCAAAGCACGGGAACAAACACACAAGCACAAGGGATTAGGGAGTGGTTTGATAAAAAGACCTTTTGCTAATGGCTCTCCAAAGGACACATTTAAAAAAAAAAATCCATGAATCAATTAGCAATTAGGTTCCCTACCACTACGGTCACTTCTGTGCCCCTGCAGAGAGGGTTTTACACAAAACACATTTCTCCCGTTCAATTTTAACATGTTTTTACAAAGGCAATAGCTCAAATCACCTCAAAAAACATCTGGGCTAAATCAGCCCAACCACGGGCCTCTCGCCACTGACCCGAAAGCAGCGGGGCTGCTGCTGGTACCTGACAATCCTGCTCTTCCACCTCCCGGGCACCTTATGGGCAAAGCCTGTGCCTGCGCTGGGGACACATGTATCGTAATGGGCACACAGTCATCAACTAATGTACATGCTCTGGTTTGGTTTTAT
Source organism: Jacana jacana (assembly GCA_013400555.1). NCBI lineage: Eukaryota > Metazoa > Chordata > Aves > Charadriiformes > Jacanidae > Jacana > Jacana jacana. Next base: position 245,671 of record VZTM01008672.1, read on the forward strand.
TGTTACACTGGACAGGCAGTACGAAAACAGTGCAAGGTTTCCTTCAGCAGCTCGATGATAAATCATATTTAAGACATAAATAGATGTAAGCAATGGGCTAGGTGAAGAGAGCAGACGATCTGAATTTGCATATCTTCTATTTTAAGCATCTAACATGAATGACCTGGATTGCCTGCGTTGAGACACCTGCCTCTCGACAATGAAGTTATGGGGAATTGCTGCTCCTAATGCTGTCCTCTGAATTGCATCCAAGTTGGATGCTTAAAGCAGATGGTATCAGTACATCTCCTAAGGCTCTGCTTTGAGTAGACAAATCCTAACCTCCTCAAAAATGAACAAAATCAGTTACAGGAGTGCAGACCTAAATCCAGGCGATCTACGGGCTAGAGAGACCCTTATGCCAATGGGGTCCAAACAGCTGCCTACAGAAGGGCAATAAGAGCTTCTGCCAAAAGCTCTAGGTTGCTTCATCCATTTATTTCCCCTTTCCTCAGCTAACCAACAAAAAGTAAAGAGGGACAAGCCAGTACAGAAAAACAATCCTCATGGAGAAAATGTGGAGGAGGGTGGAAATCAGGAGGTGGCACCCTTCCCTCTGAGTTGGTGCCTGTGGCGGTGCTGGGGATGGATGGTGAGTTTCAGTGGATGTTCTCGAAACCAGGGTTTTTAGGCAAGAAGCCAAACGGTGTTTCTAATCACCCATCATTATGGATCATGCAGTTCGTCTTCATAATATCCTGGCCTGCAGCATTGGCCAGATTACGGTATCAGTAGGTAATTCTGGTTGCTACAGTTTCCCCGGCAATTTCAGTCAGACACAGCAGTCTTCCTCGCTTTCTGACCCTAGATGCAGGTTCCACTGGCAGGAATGGGTATTAAGATTCCTATAAATACAAAGCTTTATCCAATCTCCCAGAATGTTTAATCCCAGTGATTATTATGGATACATTTATGTATCATCGTTATCAAAACTTGTGCGGTTTTGTTATCGTTTGGGGTTTTCTTTTGGCTGTATCTGTCACAAAATATAAAAATTCTGCCTTGTAAGAGATCTAAGGATTTTCTGTCCTCAGCTTAGCATAAACTATACGTAGTGATGTTTGCCTCCGTAGATACGTGGTAGGAATCCTGTTAGCATTTATATATGCCTCCCTAGATACTTATTCCATGCTTTAATTAACCTTAGGATTTGAGTCTTTCATGAGAAAATTATCAAGTAGGGCCACCATAGTGTGATTTAACCACTCAGCCAGAGGGAGACAAGGATATTTTATTTTCAAAATTATGAAGGATATGCCAACAACCTTTCAACTACAGTAGTTCACTGGCAGTAATGGCACCATGATGAAACTGAAGTCACTGAAAATAGTACCATGACATTAGTAGCTGAAAAGCTAAAATTTATATGCATGCCTGTCCGTTTTGTTGCAGTTAATTTAAGGTTATCAAGAGAAGGGTGCCATATATTCCAGACTGCTTTTATAACCAGAACCTGGCATTTTATATTCACAGCTTGGCGCAAACTACAAGGGAAACTGATGTGGAGAGCTCATCTTGCCCCGTATCTGAGATAATCACTACGCTGCCACGGATTTTATAACAGTTAAACATATCTATTTAAGCGCAAAACTGTGGGCTGGCAGGTAGAGTGGGACTGCAGTAAAGAGACCACCAGCTGGGTCAGAGCCCAGGACCACTCCTGATTGCCCCCAAACCTCCTTCCCACCGACCTGGAGGAGCTGAGAATCTCATTGTTAAGAGGAGCAGCTCCACTGCCTCTCCCTGGCCCCGGGGACAGAGGACAAAGCAGTGGCACCATCCTCCCTGGCAGCTGCCAGGACCTTGGAGGGAGCAGCACCCATCTCTGCAGGACTCCTGCTGCTAACCCAGGGCTATGAGCCCCAGCGGTCGGCCAACAGTGTGCTTAGGCAGCCTTTAGGCTACCTGCAGCACCACTAAACAGAGAATGCACACTTCACTGTCTGGAGTTTTCCTCCTCAGCCACAAATGCCAGAAATCTTACTAAAAAAAAGAAATATCAATAAAATTTGTGTCCATGAGCTACTGGGCCCTGAGTGCCTATCTGGGGCTGAGCCTGGCTCTAGGTCAGGGCTGCAGGTTTCCAGAAGAGAGGGAAAGAACCAGACTCAGCTGACAGGTGAAATAAAGAGTGTCCAAACACCATGGAAACGAGAACAGAGTCCTAGCTATCTGCTTTTATACATGGCCTCTCGAGCTCGCTGCTGTGTTACCGTGCTGCCAGGCGGCATGTGTGCTCTGCTATGGGGCTGCATCCTGAATGCTATCAAAGTTATCTCACCCCCAAGCAACAGCAATCTGCACAGGGTTTTGTTTGACTGTACTCCTGCTATAAAGAAACTCAGTATTTACATGAACAGTCCTTAAAAGATACAATCTCCTCTTTTTTTTTTTTTAAAAAATCACCTCTGACTTTCAAATACGTTATTATTATGTGATACTTAAAATAACTTCAAATTAAAAAAAATTCTAAAGTTTTTTTTGTTGTTTCTTTTGCTTGCTTTATGGATTGAACAACACTTTGTACTTCTGTTTGCACAGCTTTTTAATAGAATAGCAGAGGAGATGGAAAGCAGTAATAGAATAAAAGAAAACTTGAAATAAAAACATGGACAAGAGATTAAGGGAAGCACGCTGAGTGAAACTATTTTTAAATGATTACACTTTATGGCCCATCTACATTTTTGAAGAAAGAAAAAGAGCGAGATTTTTCAGCAATTTTACATATTGCTTTACCATCTTACCCCAAATGCTCTTACTCATAGTGCTTATCTTCTGTCCTTTTTGGCAACTTGCCTTAATAAGTTTGGAAGATCAGTAGGAGGCAGTAACATGCCTGAGATACTTCCATCTCCTCACTGCTTTTTGCAGACCCAACTGTTTCCCTAGAACCTTGCCCTAAACAGGGAGAAGAGCCTCACTGACTGTGGAGCTCATAGGGTCTCATTGCTCCCAGCATTACAGAGTGGATCCAGACCCACATTCAGGCATGGACACTAGAGAAATACAGACTGGACCTTGCCGTACCTGGGTCACCATCCTGCTGCTCGTACTAGCCCAAGGGTCCACCCACGTCATGGACAAACCAAGCACGTGCAAAGCCACATGTATCAGCCCAAATCTTCTGCCATTTAACCCACCGTATTTTGCAGAATACATCTCCATCACCTGGTTGAGTCCAAGCAGGCAAATCAGATGTAACCTCCCTCTTTAAAAGGCCCAGCTTCACATCTAGCAAAGCAGGTATCTCTAAATAGGTATGCTGAGGGAGGGTTCTGTGCCTCACATGGGGGAAGTGGAAGTTGGGGATGTGAACACCAGTGAGACCCACAGGATGTGCTGAAACCTAGCCAGCTCCTGTTCCGCAGCGTGGAAGAAACCCTGTTTTTGAAGCCAGTAAGTCCAATTAAGCACATTCATAAGTCTTGGGAGGACTGGAAACCAACAAATTTGGCATTGACAGAGATGCAACTATTAAATAAAAACAACTATTTCTTTTAATTTATGGGTCCATTTGCATTATTTTTTTTTAATTCACGCACTGGGATGTAGTGGTTTCCCTCTCCCTAAATCTCTTTGAAAGTATGTTAATGTGTCTTTTTTTTTTATTCAGCAGAAATTAAAACAGACAGACTCAGGGACTCAGGAAATCTGATACTACTCAGAAAGAAGTGATATTAACTAAATAAGGCACCATCAGAAACAGTTGTAATAATGTCTAAGTATTGCTGCATGTGTCTGTCTACTATTATCCTGACAGGTAAGTATGAGGAAGAGCACTGTGATGAATGTAAAAGCCTTTCTACAGAAACCTTTAAGGAAAATGTGACTACAAACAGTAGGTAAACCATGGTGCTGGTTTTTATGTGACTTTAACCAAAGCAAGTCTGACTTTCCTGTTGGGAGCACGGTGAAGTACATCATTATACAGGGAACAAAAGGAAAGAAGAAGGAATGACACAAGAGATCTGAAATCATTAACTATTGTAAACTAACAATCATGTTTCAGTGAACTTTGTCATTGTGCAGTACATGAAGCACTCTCCAGTGTCCAACTGTGGGCACTGCAACAGAACATCTCAATCCCTTCATCTAGCCATACGGTTAATTACTACACATGCTGACGTCTAAAGAGCTCCAAGTTTGTGTGCTGGGACCTCGTTCATAATGTCCACACCTTCTGTCACAAACTCATTTACCTGTGAAACGTTGTGCAGGAAATGGAAGTGCACCCCGACTAAAATTATCTCAGATGGTTGAACGGGTTCCCTAGCTTCCTCGGGAACCAGTTTGTGGCAATCTTCAGACGTGAAGCCTGAAACAGACTTCAGAATTACTGCAGCAACCCTGTTGCTAAACCAAAAAAGGACAAGTGGTTTCACAAGCAGTATGTGGTGGGCACACCTGGGAGACCTTCCCTGTCCCTGCATGTGGCTCTGCAGGGGAGGGAGGTGCCTGGAAACGCTGCAAGAGGCAGAGCCCACAGCTGCACCCTTGTCAGTGAGTCATGGAGAGACCATCAACCCCAGCTAACAGCGGCTGGAAAAGAGAGGCATGAGGATGAGACGGAAAATACAGGGGCAAGAGGATGACAGAAAGTAGGAAAGGTGTCACCCCTGAACTGGGTCACTGGGGAATCCCTCTGGGCTTGTAGGATAGACTCAAGACTGTGGGGAACACAAGTGCCACCAAAGCCAGCTCTCTGCTTTGCCTTCTCCTGACGTTTATCCAACTGATTTCCCTTAAAAACATCCCATAAGGAGTTTTGGCATAAGTGGTTCTAGCAGAGAAGTCTGTAAAGAGTTAATACATTTAGTTACCCCCTCTGGTAGTCTGGGTCCTTCTTCTACTTATATTGCAAATGAAAATAAATTCTATCTTCTCCTTGTGCTTTTCCACAAAAAAAGAAGTTCCTGCTCCATTGGAGTAGATAAGCAGCCTTTCGCTCTGGAGAAGCTGACGGGGAAAAGCAGAGGAGTGATGTTGATTGAAAAAAGGCAAAACAGTCCCTGCCTTCCTGAGGAGACCTGCACAAGTCTTACAGCCACCATGGTGAGACCACCTGGTGCTTCGGATAGATTGTGCTCCTGATCATTTAAAAATATAGCATCAACTCAGACTGCATTTGCGCTAAATGAAGCAGGAGTTTTAACTAGTTTTCACTGAACAAGGATGCAGTCAAATAATTTTTAGCAATTTCACTGTTGTTAATTTAAGCTCTACTTTTAATATCAGCTGAAAAGCTGAGAAGTATTCTCTTAAAATCTGTTTATCACCTTTGTTCTAGCAGTGATTTATTTGTTTCATTTTAACCTAAATTTAACTACAGCTGTTTTTATTTCAATAGCAGTGCTTTGTATTTAGCAGACAATCACTGTAGCAAGGGGGTATCTGTTAACTGTGAACCCAACTGAACTGAGTGTTACCAAAATAGTTCTAGAAACAGTATTTGTCAATTTATAAATTGCCACCTATGGCAATACTCAGGCCCATGCTTTTTCCTGAAACCCAAAAGAACTGAAATGGCTTAAGTTACGAGTAAGGTTCAAAACATAACTGACCAAACCCTCTTGCCACTTCCTCTTGATGCCTCAACCAAGCTAAAGCAGCATGCAGATGGAAGCCTTCTCTCTCAGCCTTCAGATTTTGCACTGAGAAGCAGATACAGGACTGCCATCTGTAGTACAAAAGGTGAAACAGGACAAAAATGATAAAATGGGGTTTTGATTTGACTGCATATGAAAGATGAGCAGAGACATCTGGGAAGCCAGATCTCCTGCTGCCAGGCAACAATTCACCTATAGCTGTCCTTAAACCTGTCACCGAACTCATGGGCGCTAGTATCTTCTTTCAGAGACTGCCTATCGTCTGGTAAATGAGCTATATCTAATCACGTCTCACTTCATCTGCATCCTCAAATTTCCCACTCTAATTCCACCAAAAGATGCAGGCCACTGTGAACTGTGGGAAAGACAAGAACTCCACAGTACTGCATGCACTACCAGACCCCATCCAACTTTTCCTCTTCAGCCTCTGCTCTGAGAAATCGCCTTTGATTTCATGTGTACCTTGCCCATGGGAAGAGAGGCTGGCACCCTAGGACTCTCTTCCTCACACCTGAGCAACACTGCAAATCCCGGGCTGTGGATGGGAGCTTGAGGACATGCTAACCTATTCCCTTTCAGATCCAGCCCTTTCTGAAGACAGAGGAGCTTCCAGACCCCAGGCTCATGCCATGAAAGCCATGTAAGCCAGAAGTTTGGCTCCTGCTTCCCTGGCACACAAGTGTAAAAGGCATGGTGGCATTTCTGCCCACAGGGCATCGATGCATTCTGAAATTCCTCCCCATGTTCATGCAAAACCCCCTAATCCCACCTTTCTTCTGCACGTAAAGCAACAAAACATGAAGCATGACAGGAAGGATTTCTCTCTGCTACTACTCACCTGCAATGGAAGTGCCCCTATATTACCCTCTAAATCCCACACTTATCCTGAGCTTCGTGGGATCTATTTCTCCTTAGCCAGCTTTGTACATCTTAAAAGCAGCATCTGTACTCATCCCAGTGTGGAACTGCACAGTGTTCTCTGTCCTAAGCACCTCTTCAGCAGTTCTGGACAAAAGAAAACCTGCGTCACTGCATGGAGTATAAAGGGGAAAGGATGTTTATGATGCACATGAATCCTGTGGTATTTCAACCTGCAAGCAGAAAGGATGGAGCTCTTCAGGTCACTAACAGCTGCCCGTTCTCAGGGATGGTTCTCCACCTCGAGCACTACAGTAGAAAACACTTTATGACCTGATGAGTTAAGTGCACCATGGCCCAGGAGACAGAGGTGACTCTGCCCTCTTGAGACTCAAGCACATGAAATGACTTGATGAATTACACTGCGGACCTCCAAATGAAGCACTTGCCTAAATATAGACAATCTTGACATTACTCTTATCTGCCTTTACAGATATTATTAATACATCTAAGGATAAATGCTGGGGGAAGATAGCTAGGAATTTGTACTCAAAACAACCAAGCTGAATACAGCTGCAGCTGATTTAAACAGTTTTAATTTAACTAGTACTGGGAGAGTCGGCCAGCACTTGGGAGCAAGAATGCAAGTTAAGTGTTTGCTTGTCCTGTAAGTCCGAGAGTTGGGACTTCTGGGCATCCTGCTTCTCCTGGGCTTCCCACATCTCTTGGGCATCCTGGGGCTCCTGGTCCATCCTGTGCAGCCAGGGCAGCAGGCAGTAAGGAAGCAGCCCAGCTGAAACGCATGCAGAACTTTTCAGAGATGCAATAAACTAAAATTAGTTTTCAAAGGATCTGTGTGGGAATGGGGCCCGCCTTTTCCTTGAAAATATCACCTAAACAGTCAAAAATCAACACTACTGATGTTCAGGAAAATTTCTCTTTTTCACTTTCTCTTTTAAACACTTTCCTGCTGAACTTGCCCCACCCGACACCAAGCCTGCTGTTGGTCTTCAGTTCAGTAGCAACAAGGTGGGTCTCAGTAAGGAAATCATTTTAATAATAAAACATACTGGACCCTTTGCATAAATACTTCAAAATGAAATGTGGCTTTCAGAGGAAAGCCAATTATTATTTATATTTTAATATCACTGAAAACATTTTATTATAAAAACTGTTCCAGACAGGTGTGAGAGGCAAGCTGTAAAATCCTAAGGAATACAATAAAAGCAACATCCTTCATAACTGGGTACATTACTTTTGGTTTACAGCAGGAAATTGGGTTTAGAAAAAAAATTCAAAAGGACACTTACATTAGAAATAATTTCTATTCAACTGTATTTGCAATAAATATTTAAAACTAGTAGCTAAGAGTGGAGGGAACCTTACAGTTCTAGGGCCATTCTACAATTTTACCAGATAAACAGGGAGATCCTGGTCTCAAATTCTCTTGACCTGGAGGAATGAGTGGGGAAGTGCATCTAGGACTTGTTTCCTGCCTCCTGATCCTCACCAAGTAGACACATAATAAGGGCAAGTTTCAGAGAATATGCCAGGCACCTGGATACCTTAACTCTTCTGCAGAGATTAAATGCCTGACAGATAGTGCATCAGAAAGCCCTCGTAGGTCTGATTTTCCCAACAGGCAACCCTACTAGGTGTTCTTCCATTTGGTCCATGTTTCTTGCTTACTATATTTGGGAGGAAGGAGAATGAATCAAAGGCAAGAAGGGGAATCAGGAATACTCTCACCATTGTGTAGTCAGCCTGCTCCTGGTACTGTTTGGAGCTCAGGATTGCAGCCTCTCTGTTCCCTTGAGAGCATCTCAAAATCTTTGTTCAGTTCCTGACTTACTCTCCTGTGAGGTTAGGGTTCAGACCTCTATTCTTCTCAGCAGTGATTAACATCACTTACTTTTGCTACTGCTAAATCCAGTACTAGTACCATAAATAAATGTGGGTTTTTTTTTCATTTTTTTTTAATGACACGGAGCTGAAAACAATTAGAAAGCAATCAAATGAAAGATAATTGAAATCAGCTTATCTGCTCAGACACTGTAGCAAGCATTACTAACAGAGTTCAAAACTTGCTCAGGAAAGATGAGAACACTTCTTATAAGACAGTGTGAAAAGCCAAGCTGGCTGGGACTTCTTCCAACCTGAATTTGTAATAAGAGCATGGTGATTTATCAAACACAACACCCATCATCTGCATACCCTAGTTTTGGTAACAGTTTTAGTGGAAAGGTTTATCAGGTCAAAGGTAGAATTTTTATTCAAAGCCCCAAAGCAGCCCATGCACGTCCAGTAGTTCAGACTCCAATGATGACTGAGAAGATGCTTAGGTCCTTTGCTCACTGTAGCCTGTCACTGGCCTTGAAACTGGAATGCCATCAGGAAAAGCCATCATCCTGACTTCTGGGCTGTTGCAAATGTATGTGTGTATGAACCCATTTCTTTACAATATTTTGAAAATAGCTTTTTTCAGTGGTGCCCAGTGAGAGGGCGAGAGAAAATGGGCACAAACTGGAGCATAGGAAGTTCCATCTTCTTATGAGAAGGAACTTCTTTACTTTGAGGGAGGCAAAGCACCCTCCACAGGCTGCCCAGAGAGGTGGCGGAGTCTCCTTCTCTGGAGATGTTCAAGACCCTCCTGGACCGGTTCCTGTACAACCTGCTTTAGGAGGACCTGCTCTGGCAGCAGGGGGTAGACTAGATGATCTGCAGAGGTCCCTTTCAACCCCACATCATTCTGTGATTCTGTAATGGTTAGTGAAAATAACACAAATACTATCAACAACATGAAGAGGACAATANGGTTTGTGAAAATAACGCAAATACTATCAAATATCGCAAATCCTATCAACAACATGAAGAGGACAATACTGTGTATGCTTCTGATAACAATGTAATTCACTACCTCTTTCCTCCCTCCTGCTACAGTCACCCTCTCCAAACCAGAATGGCCTTGCAACTATGCTGGTTCCTCCACATTTCACATTGTTCTTTTGCAATAACACTTAGAAAAATTGTGCAGGCAAACAGATACAAAGAGCATATTCATAAAGATGGCATTATGGTACTAATTTGTAATTCAGGAGACCCTGGCTTAATTCCCTATTTGTTCTGATCTCAGTCCCTCATTTATAAAGAGGATTAATAGCACATCCTATCTCGCAGCATTTTTCTAGGGACACAGAAATTTATGAGCCTGATGTGATAAGACGAACACATAGGCAAGAAGCTTAGAAATATCCAAGCCAGACCTTTGCCAGGCCACTCCTGCCAGCACTCTCTGGACCGTAACCAAACAGGCCCAGCACCAGCCTGACATTTAGAGAAGTCCCTCTGAGCCCAGGGTCAGTAATCATTACATCAGGGAGGAGAGCGAGAAAGGCAGACCCAACAGCAGCAGTCAGGAGAAAGGGGGGCTCCCGGAGAGGAGGGTGGCGTGAGAAGCCAGAAGAGGATGGAGAGGAGGAGGAGGAGGGAAGGAGGGAAGAAGAGGGCAGAGTAATAGGTAAAGACATGATGAAAGGCAAGGTAAGAGTAGGAGAGAGGGGACACAGTGGAGGCATATGATGGTAAAGGCAAAAGGGGGTTGTAAGAGAGGTGGGTTTTGGCCTCTTCTCCCAAGTGAATAATGACAGGACTAGAGGACATGGTCTAAAGTTGTGTCAGGGGAGGTTTGGATTAGATATTAGGAAGAATTACTTTACTGAGAGGGTGCTCAGGCACTGGAACGGCTTGCCCAGGGAGGTGGGAGTCACCAATCCTGGAGGTATTTAAGAAACGTGTAGATGTAGCACTTCAGAGCATTCTCTAGTGACCGAGACTGTTGGGTTGGGTGATTTGTTTTGTGCGTTGGGATTTTTTTGTGGTAGTTGTTTGGATTTTTTTGTGGGGGGTTTTTTTGGGGAGTTTTGTGTGTGTATGGTTGGACTTGATGATCTCAGAGGTCCCTTCCAACCATGAAGGTTCTGTGATTCTGTGAAAAACATAGAGAAGGTGGTGTAAGCAGCTCTAAAAGAAACTTTCTTGCTCAAGGCACGTGCACCTCAGCTATGAATCATAAAATAATTGACTATCACTAATTGATGATCACATGAACCTATCAGTAGTTTTTGCAGCTGCCTAGGAAACCCCGCTGGAGCCAGCTCAGGTTTTATTCCAGGTTCTCTCAGAAGCTTCATTTCAGTTCCTTGTGTCTTGCAAGAACATCTGCAGTGTCAGCTCTGAGCAAGCTGAGCACCTCACATTTCTCACTCCACACAAACACACAAAAGGGCAATTAACTTATCGCACATAATTCACAAAATACATCTCCCTGAAGAGTAGTTTCATAGTGTCTAATACTTTTCCTTCTTAACCAAAGGCAACACTCCCTCCACCAGGATCAACATAAAGATTAGCAGTGAAGAGTCTGAGGGAGGGAAGCTGATTGATCGACTGGCACCCACCACTCACATGGATACATATCCTGCACGCTCAGCCCTTAGCATTTCACCAGTTACGTGCCTGTTAGCCTCTCTCTAAACTACCACATAAGTATGGAGATAAGAAAATAGCAATGAGTACTGCCACATGCTTGGATTTCACTGCTTATGGTGAAAACATAAATGACCACACGTAGTGGCTGAGCTGGAGAGGAGGGCACCTTCTTTCTCTCTCTAACTTACTCAGACAGTAAAAAAGCTTTTAAACATTTATCTTCTGGATATGAAAAGAAAAAAAGCAGCTGCTAACACAGGCTGCTTTTTGGGAGGCTGTGAATAGAAACCGTGCAGAACTGTATGGCTCTCCCTGCCTCTCACGCATCATCATTAGGATGCTGTCTAATAATTGAGCAATAAATCAGGTAAACTAGAGCTCTGGCTCCCTCAAGGAACCGTACCGGCTTTCATCCTTCTGGTTAATAGCACTTAACCCTCACACAAGTGACATGAAAGGAATCTTCTGATGAAGGCAAGGGTTTCCCAAGGAATTCACCCAGGTAAGCGCTAGGACCACTAGTGACAGATAGATGTGTGTGTCTGTGTTGGAAACCTCTTTTTTGTTGATTTTGACAGCTTAAGAAATTTATTTACTAGAACAATGAATACAGCTCTGATGTTGTATAGCACTATTAAACAGTAGAGGATTTTGTAGCAATTTCCAACATCTCATTGCAATTTCCAATCCACTCACTTCGAGAACTAAATGGTAAGACATAAATCCGCACTCTACAGCCTGCGTTTCACCGCTCAGAGCCTTTCAGATACCATTCCTAAACTGGGCAGCACAAAGGCCCTTGGGAAAATCTTGTCATACTGTCGATAGTCTTATGTACAGCATCTTTGTGGATGCTGTACTTTTCACTTGCAACCAAACACCTCAGTACTTCAAACATACAGCAAGCAGCATGCACTGATGTTTTTATAGATCAGGCTACCCCTTACCCCAGCCCCTAGAGTTTCAAAGAAATACTGTTCAGAGATCCGTCATTATGTTCCTGTTATTTCCATTAAGGCCTTAAAATTACACTAATCTCTGGCCACAGAGTGAAACCAAAACTATGATTCTTTTCCAAAATTCAAAAGGCACTTGGCCACAGGACCTACTGAGCCAACACACTCCCAGAGGCAGGTGGACCCAGCTCGTTATTTACAGCAGTGTAAACATGGTGATTCTACTGATTTTGCTGCTGGATGTTACTGGACCAGCAGGACTAAGCCAACTGGCTGCTAACTTACTAAGTGAGGTTTTTCTCAAGATAAAGTAAGTCAGATTAAAAATGTCTCTATTAGAATGGACAATAACCTTTTTGGGAAAATCTCTCATAAATGAGGGATGGAGAGAGAGAAACAAACCACTGATACACTGCAAAATGGTGTACCATCAGGACAACAGGGCTGAGACACTGAATTATGCATAATGTTGAAGATTAGGATTCTTACACCAAGTAAAAAAATTTTTAAACTGAGGTCATGCATTTCTTGCTGGTTGTAAGACCCGGGACAAGATGAGGGAAAAGCCTTTCACTTGGTGTGTTTTTTTTTTCTCCATTTGATTCTCCTGTTGTGTGTACACACACACACACACACACACACACACACAAAGCGAGGATGCTATGACTGTTAAAGCAACCTGTGACTGCCAGGTCACTCAGCAGCACAAGCCTGACCTGCCACCAAGACTGTCCCACAAGCACATTAGTGTCAAATCCGCCTCAGTATACAACATGCAGCTTATGTTGGCTTGACACCACGCACAGGAGGTCACCCCATCAGTGCTTTTTGAGCAGCTCTCAGCCTGCAGAGCGGGGATCAGTGTTTTGCCACCACCTCCACTGGTGCTAGGTGTTACATGCCCCAAGGCTGGCTCTAGGAGCTGAAGGCTGATGTGCTGCACTGTCAAACAGCAGCCAAGGAGAAGGTGGCCAACCTGCAGAAGGCTGCTGTCAATGCCGCTTGCTTTCTTTACAGCTCTGGCTTTTTGCATTTTCCTGTTCATCCAGTATGTGTTTCTGGGTGACAGAAATTGATGGAGGCTTTTCTGTTACTTGTTCCCTGATCACTGGAAATGGCAGAGGAGAAGCCATTCTGATGGAGGTGCTCCCTCCCATGTCAAATGTTTTGACAGCTGCAGCTTGCTCTGGTGCCATCTGGCTACACTCTGGGAAACATTATGGATACAGATGCCTCCAACATGCATTTTAAGGTCCAGCTTTGCCCAGCCAGACCTAAACAGTCCTGGGTGCAGTGTGTTATCAAACTCTAGCACTGTCTTTGCATTTTGCTGGAGAGAGAAAATGCAGACGAAAAGTGCCACGTAGAACATAGACCAGCAGGTTTGGCTCAGGCCATGAAGCCTGGGGACATTCACACCTCCATCTGACCGTACTTTAATGATGTGAAACATGAAGACCTCACTTCTGGGTCAGGAAGTCCTCAAGCCATAGATCTCTCTGTGCTGGGGAAATATTTTGGATGATCATCGCTATATTTTCCCTACCTCTGGTACACCCGATGGATACACGTGTCACACCCCAGGGCTGATTGCAAGCTCATACATCCACGGCGGGTGCAGCTTTATGTTACTGCTAGTCCGGCAGCAGACCTGGTTGTGCGAGCATCCTGGCAGCCAGACGAATAAAGGACCTGACACAGGGGTGAGGATGGTGACCCCGGCACGAGGAGGAGGGATGAAAAGCATAGGGTGGAGAAGCGATCTGCCACCAACACTGCAGTGACACAGACCCACCCAAAGGCTGTTCTTCTCCCCTATCAAATGCAGAATATGACACCTGTCTCAGGACACTTCCTTGACTGTTAGCAACCATCACACACACACCCTGAGCAGACCTTTCAGGCTGGGCAGCTTGACAAATTTCCCCACGGACTAGAAAAACAAATCCTTTCCTTTCTCCCTGCCAAGTGACTATTCAGCAGCAACTTGTTTGTTCTGGGGGAAGCAGAAAGGGCTCGGGATAAGCTCACCACATTTTAGCACAACTCAAAATACGAAGGATGCTTCTTCAGAAGCTGGGTACAATCTCTCTTTTAAAGAGTGGAGCCAATGCTTTTACGTATTACTGCGTGTTTTGCAGGGAGGCTGTGTCTATTGTGGCTGCTAGGAGGTCCATCAGCTAAGGTATGAAATCAGGAATATTTTTAGAAAAATACAGGCTGGTGGAAGAGGCAGCATGCGATCAGAGATGCAAAAGCCTTTCTTGGCAATGGATCTTGTCTCCTCAGGGCTTAAAGTATCTGGCTGTAACAAGACCTTTTCGTGCACAAAACCAGGAAAAAATCTGGCTCAGCCTAGAGCTTTATTTTCCATGGCACTCTCCTCTTCTCCTTCTATGGTCCAGTTGGATACTCTGCTCAGTAACCAGCTAATGGACGGCTCCCTTGGTTTCAAAAGCAAAGACTCAAGTAATGCTTATTTGAAAAACTAATTGGCATTTTTTAGGCACCGGTTGGTGGGCATCCCAACAGTTCTGCCTTGCTTGGTCTCAAAACAGCTTTCTCAAAAGGAACAATTTCTCAGCTGTCCTTTGATAGAAAAATCTTCCTTACCTATTATTAAAAGCTGCGTGCTGGGAGGGTCTCTGCTGTGTGATCCCACTCACATAAAAAGGAAAAAAACCCTAGCATAACCTAATAAATCCATTAGCTAAAATTACACACTGCCAGTAAAAGCTCTGGAAGTCCCCTGAAAAAGTCATTCTGAAAGTCCTTCTTGCCATCCATCCATAAGCCAAGCCTGTAAGAAGCAGGTTCCTGCTGTACTGTGGGTTAACATTTAAATTGGAAACAATGCACCGAACGTATAGTCTCTGCTCTTAGAATAAAGCTGAATGCATTATAAACCGTGTGGCTAGTGAAAGAATTTCAGGCACCAAAAGACTGAATTTTCTCACTGTCAGAAAGAAATTGCATATTTCCATTGCATTTCCATTCCAACTGTGCTTTCAGGAGTATCTCAAAAGGCTAATTTGCAACCAATTTCTGTTATAAGCTTGGTTTGGGTAAACATTTTAGAACTGGCCCACCCAACTAGCTTCTAAGCCTTCCCAAATCCGAAACTACTGTAGCCACATTTAAAAAGATTTGGCCACTGCCTGTCCACCATAGCTTGGAGATCATTCAGATTTCCGTTCCTAGCCATGCCACTGGTTAAGGCAACAAAACCCCTTTTTTTCAGGCACAAATGCCCCTTTCAAAGCTAAACTTGAACATCCCATCTAGATGACATACAACAGGCCCAGCAACCTCAAGCAGTTTGAGATACCACATCATTCCAGTGTCCTGAAGAGTAACGGACGCAGCCTTCCTCACTACAAAGGGCCTACAGGTTTGAAAATAAGTCCCAAAGCAAGTTCTCTTCACATGGAAAATCCCGTTTGCAGCCTTTATCTGTTTGGGGTTTTTTTGGTTTGGCCCAAGGATTCAAATGCTATCAACAGGGAGAAACATGATCCACAAAGAAAATGCAGCCCAAACGAGAAACTTGCAGGTTAAAATCCAGCCCTGAATGGTAAAAAGAAACAAGCTGGGAAATAACACAAGTTATTTGCTGTTTCTCTCAAATCCATTTTTCTGCTGAAAAGACATAAAAGCAGATTAATATAGTGGTACATGCCAGACGAACCCCATTTAAGCTTAAAGCTTCTCCAGGGAAGGAGCTGAAGTCAGAGTGTTTTATGTGTCGGAGGCTTTTTAAGTAGAAGAGTCAGAAAGTGGGCGAACAATACAATTTTTATGCTCGACCATGCAAAATCAAGAGTAACTTTTACTTCTACAAACAGAGGTAAAAGTGGAACTTTAGGTATACAAAATATCCCCCTGGCTTCAACAAATCTAAAAGATTGCTCTTTAAGATGGATTCAGGAGAAACATTTTGGTATAAATTACAGTGTTCTCCTTTCTGGCAACACCTGAAAATAGATCTCTGAGGGGGAGTGAAAACTGGGGTGTCTCATGAAGATGTTGCCTCCAGACTTTTGTTAGCTACATCTTTCATTCTGGTCTTAACCTACAGAGTCCTAGGTTTAATCCAACTGCATTTTCCAATCCCATATCTAAAAATAAACTTGCTGTTACCTAACCATATGCATGGTTTTCGTGCACTGCATGGCAGTTTTTAAGGAAAGCCTGTCATGCATCCACTATACAGTCTCTGATATCACAAAAACTTTCAACAAAATGTCATTTAGGACACCAGTAATTGCTATATTCATTTAGTTAGTAAGGATAGCAAGAAGAAAACACATGAACAGCATTTCACTACCACTGTTCCCCATGACTGAAGCGATGTGGGATGAGTCCTGTGTTGGGTTTGTTGGGCTTCCTTTGCAAGCTGGGTCCTGACAAACATTCTGGACACGCAGAATCATAGAACGGTTAGCCTTGGAAAGGATCTTAAAGATCATTGAGTTCCAACCCCCCTGCCATGGTTCCAACCTGCCATGGGCAGGAACACCACCCAAGTTGCTCAAAGCCCCATCCAGCTTGGCCTTCAGTACTTCCAAGGATGGGGCATCCACAGCTTCGCTGGGCAACCTGTTCCAGTGTCTTACCACCCTCACAGCAAAGGGCTTGTGAAGTTTGGTACACATATGTGGGCAGTGGGAATACAAAGTACTCAGGTAATCCTGCATGACTGGGGAGTGCCTGAAATGTCAGGTCACCCAGAAGAAAGTAGCCTAAACCTAGGGCCAAGAAGGTTGGTATACTCAGATACTGATAATGCTTTTACTGCTCCTGCTAACCCAAGTCTCTATCACTTCTCTGTAAGAAATGTCTAGATGGAAAGTTTTAATTGGTATTTTAGATGATGATTTTTTCCTGCCTGCATAAAGAATGATATACAACAGTATATAGCAAGCATTAAACCAAGAGGTTCCTTTGCTTATGGCCCTTGTGTGTTCTTTGCATCATTTGTAGAGCTCTGCTCACTTGTCCTTGCTTTGTTTGTGACCTTGAGAAACAATTGGGTTTAGGATGGAAGACCACAAGGAATCACCAAGTTGCTACTTTGCTGTTAACTTCTGATTTCGTCAAGGTTACTTTTGACTCCCATCATTCCTGTACACGGAGAGCCTCTCACTTTATCTGAAGAGCCATGTCCTCCCTGCCTGTTCCTTTGCTTTGCTTTGCCCTTTGGCAGGCGAGACATCCTAAAATAATCTGACGGACGGAAACACAATTGCTTTTACAAGCACAATACTTCATTATATATTTGTTTTGAAAACAGTTTCCAGAGCCTAGAGTATGTCAGCAAAAGCCAAAGAAAGAGCGTTGATGTTGTTACAAGGTCAGCTCTTCAGAGAGGGTAGGCAGCGATGCTGGCACGCTGTCAAATTATCACCATGGCAAAGATGGCAGCTCGCAGGCAGTGAGT
This sequence comes from Jacana jacana, assembly GCA_013400555.1. Lineage (NCBI taxonomy): Eukaryota > Metazoa > Chordata > Aves > Charadriiformes > Jacanidae > Jacana > Jacana jacana. The sequence goes on from VZTM01008672.1 coordinate 263,058, forward strand.
GATTCAGCTGCTTTGACAACACCAAGGCTCCAGCTAAATGTGAAGATCAGTTACTCATACTCCCTCCCGTGTGAGCACACACACACACACTCTACCTTGGGAGTTTCTTAATGTCCTTTTTTTCTTTTTTCAAATGAAGTCACAGGGTTTGAGAATAGAAACAATGAGCTTAAGGCTGACAGATCACAGTGAAAGCTCCTTCTTCTCATAAACATATGCTGTGTGCATATATACACATACCTATACAGACACACACCTCCTGCAGAGAGTCTATTATTATAAACAAGTCTATTATACCCCGATATCATGTGAAACAGTGCAACCTAACTCTCAAAGGGTTCCTTCCCTTGTACATCATTTCCAGCTTCCTCTCTCCTTAATGTACCTTCAGTTGTGGGGAGACAAGCTGCAAGAGCCCTCCCAGCCCAGAGCCAGCCGGCGCTGGGGCTTGTCAGGGACTAGGCACGTGCGGAGGGTTCAGCTCCCACAACCAGCAGCGTGTGCCTGATGGCTCAGTCCTGCTCCCCTTTTGCTCTCTGGGGCTCCTATTTGGGCTTCTCTCCTCTGTTCAGCTGCCAACATTTTTATGACAGTAACAGGAGTTCAGTAATTCTGGAAATCTCTTTTACATGTACCTTGTCCTCTTGCTCGTATACGATGAACATTTGCATCTGTAACATTAACAACGTCACTTACTGTATATACCTTGAATATCTATCACTGCACTCCATACGGGAAAGAGAAGAACAGAAACTGAGAAAACTCTTTTTGATGGAGGGAGGTGCTTAGAGGCCTTGCATAAATTGCAAGTCCTATTAAAACGACAACGACTGTCAGGCTTTGGGCAGCTGGTCTGTAAGAATTTCACTTGAGCTTTTTTATTGGGATGTTTCAGTATGAAGTCACTGCTTTTGTTTCATTTTGAGGATCCGGGAGGACAATTTAAAATACGCAGGAATGAAAAATCAGCTTGAGATAAAACTACCTTCAGTAAACACTGCAGGGTTGTTAGGAGACAATGCCAGCTCTATTTGCTCTGAGGAATTTTTTTCCAGGCTGAAGTAAGCTATAAATTTCTCTTTGCTATACAAGGTGCTTTGTTCTTAGTTTTGATATTAAAAAAAAGGCTTTTGTATCTGTGTGTGCCCTGCAGCCATGTCCTCACTCCATGTTAGGGCAAGAACGGGGTGTGCATCAGCTGCCTTCTCTCTCTGCCTTGGCCTGCACCCAGTAGCTTGTAGCTTTTCCAGAGAAAAGGAAACCCAGCGTGGGGAGTTCCCATCCATGCTCACCAGGCCCCAGCTGGGACTAGGAGGGGAGGACTCAGGCCTCCATTTACCATCCAAGACATGATCCTATGGGGAAAATAATTCAGCATTTCTGTTTCAGCAGGGTCTTCTCCAGGAAAGGTGGAGGAGTGGCTGCTTACCTGTGTGGTGGTGCATGTGCAAGGGCCAGGACCAGGACAGCCCTTCAACTACCAGGGTGCAGTGGAGGCTGTGCTGCTGCCTCCTTGTCCAGAGGAGTCTACCCAAGGAAGGACTTTTCTCTTTGAAGCAGAATCATGGCCTGACTGATCATCCTCCCAGGGGAGTGCAGGTCTCCCCTGCTCTCTCTCCACTGTGGCCCTTAGACTCTGCAGAGGGTGCACAGTGTGAAGCAGGAGGGTGCAGACACCTGGCGGGTTATAAAACAGCAGCATCAATAGGGCTTTCCTAGCAGTGCTAGTTCCAGGAAGTCTCCTCATTTTCCTCCCAAGAGCTGTTAAGAGGGGAACATCAAAAAATACTCCATCTTTTGAAACATAAGGATTTCTTTCTGAAGTACTGGGGTCTTTGAATGCTTCAGAGCTCTCGGGAACAGTCTAATGGTGATACGCATCTCCATGCACCTACCCAACTGACAGGACACAGAAAGCTGACACCTGGCACAAAATCCTCCTGCACCAGGAGTTTTGTGTGGCTCACTGCACATTTCCACCCTTGGCAACCGGAGGTCACGCAGCCGTGCACCGCCTGCCTCAATGCTGCTTTATCCTTTGGTGGCTTTGCTGCTTGTGAACAGAATGGGCTGCAGACAAGCACATTGTAGCCGAGTGCTGTGCTGGTCTGCCTACCTTCTCTCCTTCCTCCTTGGGATTGCCTTTCCAGCCAGACCTGGATCTCTTCAGATCAGTGAGTGCGGGTTGCGGGAAGGTCTCGGTTTGCTCAGGCAGAAGCAGCACAGGAGAAAGAGGCAAAAAGCCAAGTCTGTTTCCACACTCGGCTGTTTTTCCAAGGGAGAGATTATCACTTTTTTTCCCCTTTCAAAAAGATACTTCTCAAGGGAATATTAGTAGAAAATGAAAGACAGAAGCTGTGTCCCTGTGCCTGTGATCAGGTATGATTACAGAGAGGAAAGATAAATGTACTTTCAGCGAGTACAAGGGCCACTGTCAGAGCTACAGGAAGGGGGGAAGCTTTCACCCATTAGGGGACTACATAAAAGGCAGGAGAGAAAAGAAGTAAGCCAGGCAGTGTTTTCAAAAGGAGAACGTACATATGGATGCAGGAGTCTAATTTTAATCATCCACGTATGAAATGCTTGGCCCAGCTCCCAATCTCTTCTGAGCGGGAGCAGTTGTTTAGGATTCCCTTTCCTGGCAGGTGTGTAGGCTGTTCCCTCTCCTCCGCAGCGGGGTCCAAATAAACACTCCCGCTTCTTCTCAAGGGGAGAAGAGAGGCACAAAGGAGAAGCTCGCCGTGCAGCAGAGCGGCACTGGTTCCCCTCCGGCGGGGAAAACAGACATCAATCACCGCTCTCGGCGAGCCGGCGGGTGGATTTCCCTCCCACTGCCAGCGCTGCTCCTCAAGCAGGTGGCCAGGTCTGGAGGAAGCCTTATTTCCCGTCACCCACACGCACGCTGCTCGGCACAGGGATGCCAGCATTTTTCTTTTATGAGGGTGGGAAGCAATTGCTAAGTCCTTAAGCTAGGGAAGAGTCTCTGAGAGGCGTGACTCCTTCCTTGCTAGCATTGCCATATGCTGCCTTTTACTTCAGCAAACTGTAAATGCACAAAAAAAATAAAATTCCTCCTTTTTTTTTTTTTTACCCCGATATCTATCAGCCACGCTGTTCAACTTCACAAACAACAGCATTAGGCCGCTGATATTCTTCTTACAGGTCTTCAGCCTTAAAATGAAAACAGCCCATGCCAGAATGAGGGGAAAAGATACTACAAATAACTGGAAATTATATTGCCCAGACCCAGAGCTTCTCCTTTTGTTATCATTAGGCACCAGTCTGGGGATCGGTAGAAATGGGTTTGCTAAAAATTGGTAATCACTGACTTCCTGCTTTATTTTTAATCTAGGCTTTGCAGATTGTCTTACCCATTCAGGAAGGTGACAGCTCTCCTTTCCTTGCTGCTGACCCTGTTCTGCTACGCACGGGAAAGCAAAGGAAGGAAAATAAGAGCAGCCTCACAAGGAGGTTAAGATGCATCAGAGAGATTTGTTGGCCCAAGAGGGCTGGAAAAGAGATGCAAGTATTGACCAGCAACATCTTGCAACCCCACTCATTACCCAACTGCTGGAAAATTAAGTATCATAAATATTTCATTGATTTTCAGGAGGCTGAAGAATGTGCTGTGGTACTGAAGTTCAGAGACCAGGGAGGAGAGCAGAGGGAAATGTGAGAGAGGCTTTTTTCAGCACTAACTATAACTGAGTAGCCCATCCCACCTCTGCTTAAAGACTGAAGGCCCAGTCACAGCAATACTATTGAAATCCTGGATGAAAAGATTCCTTTAGAAAAAATTAAGTAAACAAACTGTATATAATTTAATGGGAGCCAAAATCAAAGCAGATGGCAACAAAAGCCACTCTGCAATAAAAATCTGAAAATGCTCATGACTTCCTGAAAGCAAAACACACCTGACTATACATTCTCAATCACAAATCACTGCCAGCAGCAGAAAGTATTTTAACACTTCTGATTTTGGAGCTTGGAATCAGTTCTACTTAAAATTTTATAGGGGAAAAACAATTTTAGTAATTCCCCTTTGTAAAAACAAATTTTCACAGGCAGGCAAGTGTTGGGTTAAGTAGCTCCAAGACTGCAGATCCTGCCTCAGTGAGAACATTTTCAGAGATGAGATATAAAGGAACATTAAATAACTCTTGCCTTGCAAGCTAAAAATAAAACACGTGAATTCCTGCTTCCTTTCATGATGCTAAAACAAGCCTTCAAACAGTTACTTGAGACACTGTTTCACTGGTTCGTGCTACAACTCATCCTTCCCTCCAATTTATTTTCTGTCTGTCCTTGGCAATTGTTACACAAGGTTCAAAAAAAGACTAGGTATCGGTCCCCTATGGAAAATATGATCCCTCTCAACTCAACAAATAACTCTTACTGCACTTGTTACACCACTGGACACAAAAATGACACCCAGCTCCCAGTCTGAGGTGTGCACTTTGCTGGTGCCCCTGCATCTTACACAGCCAAGGCCTCCATACTGTGCCCACCCTTCTCTCCATCCACATCCAGGATGGGAGTAGCCATGTGATCCAACATCTCCCTCATCCGAAAAGGCAGGAGGCAGGTCCCTGCAATACATTTTGCAGTGCCTAGAGCTGGATACTGCCCTGGGCAACCAGCCCTGGCAACTCAGTACCGCGACTGAGCGCTGGGTAAGTATTTCCCCACCCCTGAAGTCTGACTTGGGTGCTAAATGGAGTTTTAAACCTGTTTTTAGTCTGGCTACATAGCTGAGAGTGGATTCTTCGTGCCAGAATACTGCAGAGGAGTATCCTGATCTCTTGCATGGATTCAAGGAGCATCTGCCTGCCTGGGTGTAGGGCCTGGGGTGGTGAGGAGAGCTGGAGACAGCTGTGGGTCTGCCCTAGCTTATTGCTCTCAAACAAGCAGGGTCTGGCCCGAAAGGAAGTGAATAAACCAGGCCATGACCAAAGTGTGCTGAAATCTCAGCTCAGAGATCTCCTCCCTTCACAGTGGGATGGGAAGAGTGGGTCAAGGCAAGATAAGAGCTGTGGCACATCTACTCAGGAGTGTGGGGAGTAATAGCCATGCCACCCAGCAGCCCTGCCAGCCCCATGGTGTAGGATCCAGGTCCCAGGGCACCTGGGGAGCCCAAGGACCAGGCAGCGGATTTATGAGGAGGTGGAGGTGGTGCCATGTGTGTGCTCTAAGGAGATAAACCCTGGTACCCTCCTGATTCATAGGCAAGGTAGTAAGAACCTTTATGGAGCTGAAAATGGGTCAGAGGTGATTTTCCTTAATCACCTATTTTGTCTTTTAAAAGTACTCTATCAAGAGAAAAGGCTGAATTAAAAAAACCACATTATCTGTGTTTTTCAAAGATGTCTGATTTCTTAACAGAATGGTTAATTTGGTCTGAATATGCAACTAACCATGTCCATTTCATTCCTAAACCCACTTAAGCACATACCAGGCTGTGCTAGAGCCCCAAAGCCCATGTACCAGCCTATAAAAATCCTTATAAGTTGACATTAAAAATGAACAAATAAACTCTTTTCATTTCCAACTAGATAAGAATTAAAGAAAACATATTTATTAGACCTTGATGCTAAGCTGTACTGCATAACAACTATAATAGTAATAATAAACAGCTTGCAAGTTGTTGCAAATACTTGTAAATATTTGAAAAACAAAACTGTACCAAGAGTCAAAATCATGAGAGGTGGCACAGAATATTCACCTCTTGAGTCTTCCTAGCAATGACTGACTTTGTCACCAACCTTTGGCATTTTTCTGGTGCGTTAGAACAACTATGAATTTTATCACCTATAAAAATAGTTTTACTAAATTTCCTCATTTATAACTCCCATTAAATAAGAATGATAGTTTTAATTTTATTTTTTTTTTAATACTTAGTCCTTGTTCTTTATAGCCCTTGTGCATCCTTTTTTTCCGTTGTGACATCATGAAGAATGCCATCTGCAGATGACTATTTTTGATCAATTGCTTCGCTACCTTGCCAAATGTATAAAGGACCACGCACTCGGGTATTAGTGAATGTTCAATGCATCCGAGGAGGAAATGTGATGGTCAGGCAATGCATTTGAACACTTCTTTACAGGCAGAATTCATCACCTGGACAGAGTAAAGCACCCACCTATGTGTTTACAAGACCACTGGTGAGAACAAAAGAGAAACGAAATACTAACCTGTAACGCTATGGGTACCCCTGGTGTTACAGGGTAATTCAGTAACGGTTGGACAAAATGAAGAGCTACGCTGCCATTTTCAAGGACTACACAGAAAAAACATCACTTCTTACCACTTTTTTATTTTTTTAACACTATTTTTTCCTTCCTTTTTCTTTTTTTCCTGCTAGTTTTGAGGAGTGTCTCACAGTCTTCACAATAAACTGGGTCCCTCTCCAAAGTATTTACCTGCTAACAATGCAGTTATCTTCAGTGGTGTCTAGTCTGGGGCTAATGGAAAACCAGCAGAGGAATGAAATGATGGGAGAAATAGTCTAAGATTAAGTTAGATGTATCTAAGATCCATTAAGTTTTACAAAAAACCCTAAATGTAGTGCATTCTCTCAAATAATTTAGTCTTCACGAGTTAATTAACTACTTTCTTAAAGAAGAAGATGAAGTTTCATATTAAAAACCCCTACATTCCCCCATCTCCCAAACAATTAACTTGGCTATTCTGTTGGGGATGGCAGTAGGAATAACACAATTTCTGTATCAATCCTAACATTGCACATATATATTTTTCCTCCCTGAGCTCTTGCTCTCTGGGGGGAGGGTGGGTATGTTATCCTCCCACCCGTCCCCCCCCATTTGGCCTTTCTAGCAATTAGGCAGATTGCTCGATGACCCCCCAGAGCCATTAAAAATGAAATGCCGAGGTCACCACCGGGACTTGGTGATCAATAATTCCATGACACAGGACAATAGTGGAAAGCGACTACGATGGTTAAACACATGATTAACAATGATCAGAGATCACCCACAGGAAGTGATGGAAGAGCTTCTTACTATCTGGGATGGTCTGGCAATTCCTTGCAGGTAATTCAGCCCTCCAGGAAAAAAGCAGTTTGAGTGATTCTCCAGTGACTCTCAGGTTCAATACACTGGAGCAAAGCAAGGGAGACCTGGGGAGCTGGTTACTAGCTCTGGACATCAGAGACAAAACTTAGGAAGAGAATCCCTCCTATTAAAGGGCACTTGGTGAAACAGAGAAACCAGTCCCTTCCCTCTAGACCTTCCATTTAAAACAAACAAAGGCCAGAAATAACATTCCAGAGGGAATGCCTTTTTTTTTTTTCTTTCCTTTCTGTACTATATTTTTGTAGAAAGTAGAAATCACTGCTTCATTTCCTAGGACCCACAGGACTTCTCCTACAGATAATATTACTTGTTAAAACCTCTGAAGTGGGCTCCTGTGTAATGTCCAGGTCTCCCACTACCAGCTAACCCATATGGCCACGTGCCATGGTCAGAAAACGCGGATATGTGGCTTCCTACGGAGACAGCGCTGCCATGCAAGTCTGCAGTGGCACCGAAGAGAGATTCTGACTTTTAATCCACTTGGCAACTATAAACAATGGAAAAATTAAGTAGTCAAATCCTGGTAGTTAATGTCTGTGTTCAGATGGCTTGCTCTCACAGGAACAGGAGCACCTGCAGTGAAACTGAACTGTGTCACAGAGTCACAGCGTGGTTGGGGTTGGAAGGGACCTCTGGAGGTCATCTGCTCCAACCCCATGTTCAAGCAGGGCCACCTGGAGATGCTTGCCCAAGACCATGGATATCCTACCCAGGAACTGCTCAGCAGTTTTTTAGCACGATAGTACTATATTTACAACGTCCTTGAAAATCGGGGAATTTGTAAATTGCATTAAAAAAGAATTAAACTGATCTTCAAAGTTTAGTTTTTAAGTAAAGCAGTAATTTCAGAGTGCCACAGTTCTGCTCTATGGCTCTGCATGGATGCAACAAAAAGCTGAAATGTAAATTCTCTGTTTTGAAAAAAATGTTGCTATTGACTTTAAGTAACAGCTGAAGCACAGCAAACCCAGAAAACAGGGTAATCTATTTAGAGCATTAACCACATTTTGTTTACTGCTTAGGATGAATTCATCGCTCTAACGGTCCAAAGTGAGATCCTGGCAGGCTCCGAATGTGCCCAGAGAGACTGAGGCCAGAGACATTCTACATCCATATTAGGCTGTGGATCAAGTCCTGAGCTGGATTCAGCAGTTCTGCTTTGCCTGAGCCTTCAATGCACATGTAGAATTGCCACTACCTTATAATGTATTTGATCACACTACGGGAGTACCAGCTGTAGAGGCATGAAACTACAACCACTGAACTGGAAACCAAAGCTCCCACATTAAAAGGCTCAAGGAGGATGAGCAAAAGGACTCTCATCCCTAAGGAAAATGAAAGTCTTTGCAAATTAAACTTGAAACTTTAGCAAAAAGCACAAATCTAATATACATCTGTCAAATCAAATTTTTGATTCATACTAAGGAAACTACAGAACTAGCCTGTTTACTCAGCACAGAATTTATTTCTAAGAAAAGAAATAAATCTACCTCCCTAAAAATGTCACTGTGTTTATTGTTATTACTAAACTGCAGAGTGCTCAGCAGTTCCAGCTGGCCTACACAGAAGTGGGTTTTTTTCCTCAGGCCTTTTGATATTGTGGATAATGTCAGGGAATCAGGTAGAAACGGCATGATGAGCAGTTCTACTACATTTAAGCTTTCTCACAATGCCCATTATTATGGCATTTGAATATAGCTACTTGAACAAGTTGAGCAACCAGCAAACACATCTTCACATACTAGTTAGAAATGGATACAAACTTGATGCACTTAATTTAAGAGTTTGTGTGGAATGAATTTTCTGCTTAGTGTTGTGCAAAGGGACAGATGCTTCCTTTATAGCCAAGACTCAGGACAACTTTCCTCTGAAAAGGAATGAGCCCAGTGCAGTACCGGTCCTTTAGTTCACCTCCTGACTGGGATTCCTCTTGCACCCACATACAAGCACATCTCGACACAATGTGGACCAATTTGGACTTTCGCTGACAATCCCTGGAAGCTCAGATTCATTCTGAACCCAAATTTTCCCATCCAGATTGCTTGGCTCTTTGCACACATGCACCAGTAACATCTGGCACCTCCGGGACAGCAGAGCTGCTTAAACCACAGTAGCAGCACCACGTTATGTGTTACTGAGCTGCCAATAAAAGGTACCAGTACAAATACTTTTTTTTTGTAAACAGAAGAAAACAGAATGCCAGACACAGAGCAGTTCAGGAAAAAAACAAAACTGCCAGAAATTGGAGCCTCCGTGATTTACTGCAGCCCACTGACTATGTTGTCATTGCTTTTGAAAGCAAATGTGCAGCCTCCCAGTATCTGAAGGGAGCCTACAGGAGAGCTGGAGAGGGACTCTTTGTCAGGAAGGGTAGTGACAGGACAAGGGGTAATGGCTTTAAATTGGAAGAGGGCAGATTTGGATTAGATACTAGAAAGAGATTCTTTTCTGTGAGGGTGGTGAGGCACTGGAACAGGTTGCCCAGAGAAGCTGTGGATGCCCCATCCCTGGAAGTGTACAAGGCCAGGCTGGATGGGTCTTTGAGCATGAGTGGGAGGTGTTCCTGCCCATGGCAGGGGGGTTGGAACTTGATGATCTTTAAGGTCCCTTCCAACTCTAACCATTTTATGATTCTATGTTCTTGAAAAAAACCTGCTGATAGCCAAATCCAGGCCAGCAAAAGACAAGCAGTCAAGCTGGGCTCTGGCATTTCCCAGGCCAGATTTGTTCCAGCTTAACTCAGGAGCTGTTAGGGAGGCAGTCTGCCCAGAGTTATTGAATAATCTATTACAGTAGGCAATGGGGTTCAAAACCCGTGTCCTGCAATACGATGGTGAGTGATGGCAACCAAACCCCTGCTGCTTCTTTGTTTGGTCCTACTTCCCTGATAAGGCTATGTCTGTATTAGTGAGTAAAACTGGGCAAGCGAGCACTTCTGGGAGCTGGAGATTCTGGTTACACCCCTAGAGCATTGCAGCAGTCCCCTGCACGGCTTTGGCCCGAAACAGCCTCCTTCCTCCAAAGGGCTCCAGGGCACAGCTTTGGGAATTTGCAGGAACCAGAGACATTTCCATCAAGCTGTTTGCCTGTGTGTCCACCCTGCTTCGGAGACGAAGTTCAGCAGCGTGGACATGTGCTGGGCTGTGCTGGTTTGTCTCAGTGCCAGAGGCATCTCCACAGCCTGTTTACTACAATCGATGCAGCCCCGGTGTCTCAGCCAGTGCACTACTGAGTATGTTGAGGTCTCTACATCTTTAGATAGATGTATGAATCTGGATGCCAGAGCTCTTTCCAAAATTATTTAAAACTGACAGATTGCTTACAAAAGCTCATGCTTCAAAATCAGCCTTTTCCCTTTAAAGTAATAATAATGGGAATAATTCATTCCAAACTAGATGATTTCTGTGAAAGAATTGTCACCTTCCTTGCAATCTTGAATTTACGCCTTCACAGCCATAAGTGAGAATCCAGACAGAGGTTGCTCAGACCTAAAACTACTTTAATTAAAGATCATATACCTTAAACTCACTGTTTATGTGCTTCCTCCCCACCCCCCCACTCTCTT
>VZTM01008672.1:273739-301841 GCA_013400555.1 Jacana jacana
CCCCTTTTTTTTTTTTTAATGAAATGCACACTAGGGTGCTCACAGCAGCCAGAATCTGTCTCTATTAGGGCAAACTCTGGCCTTCTTGTCTAGCAATGACCATATGCTAGGAGCAAAAAATAAAGATAAAAGCCATCCCTGTCCAAGAAATTGCCATGCTTTTGGATACGCACAAACAAAACTCTTTGGCAAGCCTACACAATGCGTCAACAGAACTCATAAAACGCTGCTCTGCTTCATAAAAGGTCCTTCAGTTTTAACAGTTTCTCTTAGAATGAGTATTTTATGGTCAAGTATCCTTAACTCCAAATACAGGTTATTAAATGAATAGAGGTGGTACTAAGTAAGTAGGAAAAATCGTAGGTGAGTATGAAAATACATATGCTCTCAGAAATACTAGCTTCTGTTCCTGAGTGTAGGACTGACAGCACCACATCCTTCTAACTAGCAAGAAAATCCTCAAACTCCACAGTATTTTCCAAAGTAGAAGTTTTGGTATATGTTGTGCTGCCTATTAACCAATGACGTTGGTAAAGGTGCTTTTTGTGAATGAGACCTATCTATTCCTTTGTGCAGTGCCTACAGTACTTTTCTGTTCTGCTGCGTAAGGTGCAAATTCCTGGGACAAAAAGCACATCTCATGGTATCACATACCCTGCGAACAACAAATGCTACCAGAGAGCTGGAGTTGTACTTCCCTTAGCAGGCAGCCAGAGGCAAAGTTTCTCCTCCAAAGCTATGCTTCGTGTCGGCAGAGTGAGCCCACTTGAGCTGACATCCTAAATCCACTCCCCAGCTGATCATCCAAATGATTTTGTTGTTTACAGGCTGCTTGATTCGTGTGATTGGAGAGGAACTGTCACACATTTTACTTGCAATTATGCAGCCAGTTTTAAATCTCTTGGGAATCTAGGAAGGGGGTAGGTGGGTTCTTTTTCCTTTTAAGCCTTGGTTTCTAACCCCACTTGTACGCAGCAACAGATGCTGTGGCAGGACTGCAACAGGAAAATCCCACTTGTGCTCTGCCCTCCCATTCCCCTCTCTGGCCTCCAGCAAACACAGAGCACCTTCCTCACCCGTCTGTTACTTCTCATCGTGGACACAGAAGGATTCTTATCCGTGCTGCTCCTTTTGTAAAAAAGCCCTCTATATGCTGTATTGTATTTCAGACATCAAAGTGATCACCGCTAGCCTAGGCTTATGCCAACAGCTACGTCAGGTTTGGGGTAAGCGCTGGCAACCTCAGCACCATACAAGCAGAGAAGATGACTTTGGCTCCCAGCCTGGCCGGCACAGCAGTTATTTCTGTGCACACAAAACCACTTGCAACAGCAATATAAGCTCTTAGCTGCTTCTATCTGCACATCATCTCTTTCTGTTCAGCATCTTTCCTTTCTGCAACACGAAGTTCACAATTTTCCTCTATTTATCTAAATCCTGGGAAATATGTTTGTCCATGGAACTTACCATTTATTCTCCTGCCTTAATTTGTCCGAGCAGCTGGTAATGCCTTTATTCGGGTAGGAAAGCCCAGAGTTCTGTACAGCTTTCTGAATCCCTTGATACACTGCTATACCAATGCCTGTGGTTTAACACACCAATTACAGTGCATGAAATGGACTGGTTCCCTGAAGAAGTCAGGAAGGCAACCTTTGTCTGGAGTAAATTGCTGGGATGTGGGATTTCTTACTATTTGTTTCCGAACACAGCTTCCTGCTTAGGGAGAAAATGTGCCCTGCCTTTAATAAACTACTTAACTATGGAATTTTCTTTTTTTTTTTTCTTTATGTTGTCCAGCTGATGAATTATTTTATAATTTTGGAAACTGTAGAGGTAGTGTCACTGAGATGTATACAAACCTTCTACATGTTCTTTATGCTTTGGCCAGAATATTTTTCCCAGAGCAGCCGAGAAACATGAAGCCCAGTGAGGTGAAAGGCAGGAGAAGCAAGCACAGAAAATGTTGTGAAAGAGATCTGAAAATATCCCAAAGCCTGTTTCTTACAGGTAACTGGAGGGAGGACTTTTGATTTGTGTATCTCTTTAAGATGCTACCACTTCCATTTGCCAGAATTTTGTGTTTTCAACAGGTACAAGTTGGCTTTCAAAAAAACCCCACCGTTTCTTGCAAACTTTGCCTGTTATTAATCCTTAAGCCATTACTACCAGAGAGGAAACCAGAGCAGGAGCAGTGAGTCTGAAAGCAAGAAAGGACTATATAAATTAGATCTTTTCAGAGGAAAGTTATCTCACAGCATTAAAATAAATTGCAAAGTTATTGTAGTTTATATCCCATTTTTACCCCAAACATATCCCTATCGTTTTATACCCCATGGTAACCTGCTCTAGTGGGAGGTGTCCCTGCCCATGGCAGGGGGGTTGGACCTTGATGATCTTTAAGGTCCCTCCCAACTCTAACCATTCTATGACTCTCTGATAAGGAATTTATTTAGGCAGATGTAGGAGGAATGAGGAATCAATAGAGAAATGTATCCAAATGTAGCTCAGTAAACAACACTAACTCTTTGCTCCCCTATCATACAAATTTCACACTGTTCTCAAGCAAACCTATTTGTGTGCATAAAATACAGTAAACATGGGGCATTGAATAAGTGGGAAATAACATCCACCTGACCACAATGACCAAAACAGAAATTGAATCATAAGGCCCTTCCTGAAGAAAAGGGTCATTGCTAGAAGAGAACAGCATCAACAAAAAAATGCAGAGCTGAAGAGAAGTGCAATCCTAACATCAGACGCGCTGATGACAGCAGGCTTATTGTCCACTCAACACTGGCCAGTACTGGCCCCATAACCAAGGTTTCAAACTGTTCATGTAATTATTTTCCTTCTGTTTGTTTTTTTTTTTTCTGTCTGAGACCTTTTTCGCTAAAGGTTGGGCAGGTGGTAGAAACCCAGAAGTTCTGAAAAGCACTTCCTCATAAAATGGAGATGAACTTGAATGTAAGCCACTTTCTTTCCCTTGAGCTGGTGCTGCTCAGGGTGTTTCCTGCCCCTGCCCTGCCGGAGCTGCCAGAACTGTGTATGTTCTGCACACCTCATGCAGGCAATACATGGGAGACCCAAAGTTCTTTGGGAACCTTGATAAAGGTTGTTTTGAATGCTAAGCAGTATAACTACCACAGAGCACTGGAGATTCTGTCACCTTTATTCAGCAAAACGAGGGGAAATGCCACGGTATATGCAGAATTATTCCATGCACCAAGGGTAACAAGAACGTTATGTGTTTGTTTGGTTTAGCAGCCTCAGCATTTAAGAGACAGGAGGTACCAAAGCTCTGCCCGTGAAACTGCAGTGCTGCCCTCGTTGTGTGTAAGGGGTTCAGCCTTTGACTCCTCAGTACACATTTTTCACGGCCACTTCCTCACTCAGTGAATCATTCTGTTGGAAACTAAAGACTGGAGTTCCGTGTCTCCTCAAGAGGGGTGAAGACAAATGCAGCAGAAAACTTCCCAGGTGCTCCAGGGCTAAGGAACAACTCAGGTGCCAGGAGCAGGCACAAAGACTCTCCAGCATGTGCAGAGAGGCTGGGTCTGCCAAAACTCTTCACTTGCAGCCAGTTCTCAGCCCAGATAAGCTGCTCTGCATTTGTTTTCCCTGGAGGGCTACTGTATAGGCCAAACATGGGCAGATTTGCACAGGGACAAAGAAAAGAAGTGCTTCTCATGCAAAGGTCACGTGTTCTACTCAAGTCTACATCCTTGCTCCAAACTACAAGCACACCAAAGAAAATGGCTGAGTTTTTCTTCTACGGTGAGGAAAAAACCTTATTTTCATGCTAGCCTTGTTCTCAGTCATGCTGAATCACTTGAGCTGAAATATTCCAAAAATACTCAGGCTGAGGAAAACAGCTGGCCTGAAAAATTTCAGCTCAAACATTAAAAGTTTCACAAATACCCTGAAAACCAGGGTACTGTAATGGAAACTGCTGGGCAACTTTCCTAATCGGTGGTGCTACCAACCTATTACATATTCAGGACTTTATGTGCTTTGTTTATCACAGACTACGTTATCAACTACCCTCCAGTGAGATGATAATAAACAGAAAAACAAAGAGAGGAGGGAAGCAAAAAGGAAGCAGAGCTGGCAGCTGAGCTGGGATGAGCTCAGAAACACTGAGCGGTATGGCAGTGACAGACACCGAAGGACAGTTTCTTGTGTCTGCCACGGCCTCACAAAGTTGTATCAGACACAAGCACACACACACGTCACTCCAGTACAGAAGGCTTTCACAACAGGAATAGTCTGTCCCCCTCCCAAGGTCATGTGCCCGAAGCCCACAGCCAGTCAGGCTGACGCTTAAAGGCAAGTGGAGCCGTACAGGCTGTTGAGATAAAATTATCACAGTCATATTTCAGCAGATGAAAAAGAAACCTGAGACACGCGCTCGGATTAGATGCGAGAAAGAGGATACCTGGGCAGACAACGGGTAATTCTGTTTGTGTGTCAAAAGGAAAACTGGAGCAGCTTTCACACACAAACCAACCTTCAGAGAAAGAGAAGCAAAACAATACCTTCTTCTAAGGCAGTAAACGAGCATCTCCAGAAGCGTGTGACGATGGTGTGGTCAGTACTGTACCTCAGACCTACCTGTTGGGACTACAAGGAGCACTGAAGCACCAAAGCACCTTCCCTAATTCAACAGATGAATTTAATACATTTTTGCAATGACACACATATAGCCCAAAAGATCAGGCCTAGAAGCCAATCTTTGAATGTGTGGTTTGCAGTTCGCAGAACAACTCTAAGGGAGTGAAAACTGGTGGACGTTTAACAGCATGACTTTTTATTTTCTGCTAACTCCAATATTAAAAGCAGCAAACAAGTAGCTTGCATGGGACAAGAGGAAAATGGCCTCAAGTTGCACCAAGGGGAGGTTTGGGATGGATATTAGGAAAAAATTCTTTACCAAAAGAGTTATCAAACATTGGAACAGGCTGCCCAGGGAAGTGGTGGAATCACCATCCCTGGAGGTATTTGAAAGACAGGTAGACGTTTTAGAGATGGTTTAGAGATGGTTTTGGCAGCGTGTTGGGTTGATGGTTGGACTCGATGATCTGAAAGCCCCCTTCCAACCTAGACAGTTCTATGATTCTATGTTCTTAGCTGCTTCAATGCATGTGTCTGAGCTATAATAAAAAGGACAAGTTTTATTATTTTTAAGTGGCCATTGTATAATAAATAGTGCTCATTACAGGAATTTTAGAATCTTCAGGCAGGGGAAGATTAGATTTAAGACCCCAGAGAACTCTTGGCACACCAGAAACTCTTCACTTCACGATGAATTACAGTCAGGTAGAGCTGTCATTTGGAAGATTATAACACCAATGTCCTACTCAATAATCATACTTGTACAGCATGTTGCTTTTAAATTTGTAAGTGGGGTTTTGCACTTCTTACCTTTAGGAATGTGTGATTCCATCTTTGGACTGCCTGTTACACTAATATGAAGTGGCACTTCTTTACCAAGGGTTCAAATTTTAGTTGACCTTCCATTCTGCCTCAGGCAGGTGAACGAATCAGACTGTCAACTTTGTAATAACTAGTTGAATTGTACTTTTAATAAGATTTCCAGTGGAGATTGTTTTCCAAGCAGTTCTACCCATCAATTTTCTATAGGGTCAGAAGAACTGTTGTTCTGAACCTTGAATTGCATATGATAGCATAAAACAAGGATAAATTACCAAGTACAACATTTGATAAACAGTAGACAAAAGATAAGGAGTTCACCTTTAATAAACAGGTGAATGCAAGTGCTAAGGTCTGGTGCTGAAAGCAAAAGAGGAGAACCCTGGTAAAGAGAGCTACACTTTACTAGTGTCATTGCCATGTATATTTTCCATGGACTTCATTCAGAGCTACAGCAGCTCAGTGTCTCTGAAAATAAGACACAAAGGGTAATACTGCATTTAAAGCTATGGAAGGTATAAGGTGCGATGCACTGCCCACCACCCCCAATATTTCTAGAGCATGAAACAGGGTTAATTTATGAATAAAAAATTCATGAATTTAGGAATGAATGAATGGATGGATGGATGGATGGATGTCCTTTCCCAAAAGGCCATTAAGGCAGAGGGCAGGAAGGCGTCAGAAAGGTGGGAGTTTCTTTTCTTTACACTCAGTGAGTCTGATCTCCATTGGGGTTTGACCCCATGAGGAAGGCTAAGGCACAAAGTGGTCTTGGGATGTCTTCATTTTGGTCTCTGTCAAAGACCAGCTCCCCTTCCCTGCCCCACAAGCGCACACATCCAGTTTATTCAAGATTGCTGCTGACCAGGTGAAAACAGAGGAAATGCTGTTCCTCTGGGCTCTCCTCCATGAGAGAGGCTGTGAACAGCACGTAAATGCCTAACCTGGGTCTCAGAGGGGTCATGGAAAAGGGAGAAACAGAAGAATGACTACAGATCTGTCTGGAAGCAGAAAGCATGAACCATCTGGGCTTTTTACCACAACAGGGCCCAGAATGGCATCAGAGACAAAAAAGATTTGGTTTACATTGTAAAGCTCTCATGAGATCATCATGCTGGTGTGATTGTTTCAGCAAAGTTTCACTAGACAAACTCAGATTTGAATATGCCTGTTGTTTTAAATACTGTTACAGGAATCAAAACTGCTGTATTTTCCAGTATGAAGAGCAGGGATTTAGGTGGGAACCAACTATTCATTAGACTTCACTGCGATCTCTTTGCCCAAACTTCANGTGAAGAGTGGGGATTTATGTGGGAACCAACTATTCATTAGACAGACTTCTCTTCCTAGGAGAACTGCGATCTCTTTGCCCAAACTTCAGCACCTAAAAAAGATCATTTACAAGCATTAAATCTGTCATCTCCTGCTGCTTTTGACGCTTCCTGCAATACTTGGAAAATTCTGTTTTTTATTTAATTGCTATGTTATCAGGTGTGGCTATTAATTTCCCAAACCACCTCTCATTTCTAAATTGTTGCCTACATCAACAAGGGAATTTATAGTGATCCAGACTGTACCTTCATTCTACTGACGTGCTGTGCAAAGTTGCTTCAAAACACCTGCAGTTCTGCAGCAGGTCCTTTCCCTCACCCAGGTGTCGCCCCCAAGCAAAGCACCTGAGGCAGAGGTGCCCAGGGAAGCAGACCAGTACTCTGCATCACTGCCCAGCGCTGAGAGGACTCTTAATAATAAGAACCCTGCTCCACAAGCAGCAGTCAGACCAGACCCTGCAAGCCTCAGATTCAAGAAGTGCTTCAAAGGTCTCCTGCCTTGCCACCTCCACCAACCAGGGAAATCCTACATGGGCCACCACTGACTCACCCCAACTTCTTCCTCCCTGAGGCACCCACATACAAGGCAGCTCTAGACTGGTTCCAGCTGCAGCAGTTGCTCATATGCTGGGTATCATCACTGGGCACAGCGTGGTGCTAAGTGAGCTCTGCAGCTCCTGACTGGCATTGGAGCACATCCCACCAGCCTGCGGAGGGGACAGAGGGGAGCTCGTGTTGCCATCTGCAGACAGACTTCAAATGGGGAGTGGGGACACTACACCTCCGTGTAGGCAATCGAAACAAGATTGCTTGAAGCTTTCTTCATTCCTTGCTTTGCTTTCCTTTCTCTTTCTGTTATCAGTGACATTTACAAACGGGTAAGTCTGAACCCAGGGATGAAGCCTTGTGGAGAAGCGATAGCTCAGCCAAATTTATCAGTTTTGTTCATTTGAGAAATCTGCTTACAATGACCATGATCCTGATTGTGAAGGTATCTAAGCAGGCAAACACCTTGCCCATCAGGAGTTCGGTTGAAATGGTTCAGTTCCCTTAAAACAAAAGCTTGTAGATAGGGCACCAAAATATACACTCCCATAGATGTACAGATACATATACATATGTGCAATATACACCTGTGTACATACATACTCACACTCTAGAAGTACCTTAACCTGGAGTCACCCAAACTAGTATATTTGAGCTTTTCCTTTTCAAATCTGTGACAAGAGTGCGATGATGGAAACTGAAGAAAGTTTCAAAAGCCCACAAACATCTTCAGTGAAAAGGCTTTTCACATCATCTTTGTACTCAATGTACAGTATTTAAAAAAATCATTTTAATAGCTGGCTTCTTATAAATGATTAATGCATTGTATTGCACGTAAGTGCTCTCCTGTTTCTAGGAACATCTACTTGGGTAATATTCTCATTTGTGATTCATATCCATGTTCTTTTATAATTACAGTGAAATAACAGTTTCTGGGGAAATGTGTTTTAAAAGTATGTCGGGTGCTACAGGCGGAGATCAAAGTATTACAAAACTTACTCGGGAGCAAAAACTGTGGCTGAATAACGGCAGCAGCTTTAACAATGGCCTGAATAAACACATCTAACTCTGAACAGGATGGACGGAATTTTTCATCCGAGCCATTCATCGCAGAAGGCTACATTCACATGAACAGGCTGGCTGAGCAGATAAACTTGCACCTATCACCATAACCATTTGCTTTAAAAATATGTACATATACGTGCCTGGGTTCCCATCGGCAGGGAAACTCTCACTACAAGATGTCAACACAGATCTTTACACATAGTCTTTGGGATCCTATAAACAGAGTAAAGGCACACGTAAAAGCAGCCTCAGCAAATAGTAATGACTAAACCAGGCAGTCCTTATTTCAGGGAGCAGAGGGGCAGCCAGAGAAGCTGGAATTACCTCAAGTTCATACCCCACCATTACCAAGAAGCAGAAAACAACTGCAAAATGTGCCAGATATGGCACATCAGGATCGAGTCACCTGTTGTTTCGCTTTAGTGAGGGAAGACATTGAGGCAGTGGCTGAGAATGACACTTTGCTTGGCTGTTTGAAATAAAAGGAGATACTTCTGTAAGCATGCAGTAAAGCAAAGCACTCAACAACTCTAACAGCAGCTCACTCACAATGTCAAAGAAAATTCCTCATAGCAACAGCAGCACTTCTACTACTGCCCATGCAACCCCAGTGGGGACTCTGAATCTCATCTGACAGCGCTAAAAACTACAAAATAAACAGGTTTCCAGCTTACCCATCTGCATTTGGAACCAAATTGTTCAGCTGCAGGGCTCTGGCATTTATCTTGGTAAAAGTAAATTGCAAGTGCAGAGATCAGCTGGTGAGCAGTAGTCTTTGTGGAATTACTTGGTCACCCAAAGTGATCACGGAAGACACAGGTTAACTTATTGCTTCCCAAATATGAGATGAAAGTAAAAACTGGAGAGGACAGCCTAAGTATGACTTAAACAATTGAGCAATGAGCACAGAACAAACCATGTCAGCGGTAAAGGGTTTTCTTTCAGAAAATTATACAGCTAGAATAAAACTTACAGATTTGTTCAGCATAAAAGAAATGCAGCAAATAACATATTTTACCTATAAAAAGCTTGTTTTTGAGTAATTGTACCAAAATGCAATGCTTTGAAGGCAATATCCAAACATCACAATGATCATTTGATCCAGAGCTATATGGATCATACTTTGGCAAATTGAACAACAGAAAAGAGAAATCTTTGTGGCTTATATTGCTCTGAGATTTCTGTATAGCCTCTTTGCAGAAATACTAACCTGCAATCTAGTGTGAGGAAGGAAAAGTAGCAACTAAGGAGATTCAGACTGAATACCTGCCTTTATTCCCAGGTGAACAGAAAGCTCCAAGACTTGTGTCCAAATATTTCGAAAGCATCAGTGCAGGGAAGTGACAGGTATTAAAGACACCCCCTACCTTCCCCAATTACATGAACTATCAGATTGAAGCAAGAAAGCTTTTTTTTTTCCTCCTGCTATGCTATTTACTTTCATTCCCCTCCCCTCCCCTCCCTCTACTCTTCTATGGGATGTAATGGCACTTTAAAAACTGAAATGTGAAGGTCGCGAACGGAATTAACTCGAAGGCTAAAAACAATTTAAAGACTCTAGTACCAACATTAATACAGCAGTTTAAAAGGACATAATCATTATGAAGTCTGTGCAATTGTTTGTGTATATGAAGGGCTTCAGGGGGATGGAAAATGTGAAAGATTTATTCAATTTCGATTGTAGTAAAATTTGAAGAGTCTTGTAATCCTTGGATGTTCTGCAAGGCCCTGCCGGTGGGACCAGCTCCCGCACTAGGAAATGCTATTCTGTCACTGGGAGGGATACACAGGCGAGGCTCTCCAGCTCTGACTCAGCTGTGGATGCCAGAAACCCTGCTGGGTCCCTAGGTGTGTGCCGAGCTGACACCTGATGGCATGGCAGGGGCAGAACCAGGTGGGACCATTGCTACACCCTGCCCTTGGACTGTGCTGGAGGGGGAAAATACAGAAATACCAGGAAAAAAGAGAAGCACAGAGCATTGAATGGGCTCACTGGTCTGTCTGGACAGCAGAGGGACCAGGACTGTGGGCAGCACTGCAAGGAGTACTTGCCATGCTGCTTTCACCCAAGCTGTTCAGGTTGGAAGGGACCTTAAAGATCATCAAGTTCCAACCCCCTGCCATGGGCAGGGACACCACCCATTACACAAGGTTGCTCAATGCCCCATCCAGCCTGGCCTTGAACACCCCCATGGATGGGGCATCCACAGCTTCTCTGGCATTTTCAGATGCAGACCTGTTTTCACCAGTGCTGTAGGACAGCAGGTAAAGGCCAACCTGTTCCTGTATTTCTGTCTTCCCTCTCAGATGTCTGCTCTCCCCCATGCCAAGTGTGGTCAGCAAGGTCACTCTCTCACAGTGTCTGCACACTACGTGACTCCAGTGTGGCCCAGGCTTTCACACTCTACTGCTATACAGTAAAAACAGTGAAGGTTTTCTGCTGAGACAACAGCCAGTACAAAGCACTACCAGAAAACCCCCAAGCAAAAGCCACCCCCACAAGAGAGAATTCAGAGTGCACAGAACAAGTCTACGCTGTTAACAGCATTGGGTGAATAACTTAAGGCTTTAAGAAACACTCCAAAAGCCTAACCCTGATCTTAAGAGGCTAAAAATCTTAACAGAAATTGCATATGGAATTCCTTTTCTTTCATAAGTTGCAGAAACACATTCTTTGAAGCCCCCAGTGCTCTCCTGTCAAACACTGTGGAGGTGAATAAATGTAGCAAAGAGCAAAGGCATTACAGGGCAGATCCCTCGCTGCCTTTCATTGCACTGTACAGCCACTCGCAGGTGTACTATGAGTTCAAAGCTTGAACAGAAATTCTGTCACCATCTGGCAAAACCTTTGCATTCTGTCTCAAAGAGCACCCATTCACATTTTCAGCAGTGCTTTTTTATCTCCAAGAGGAAAGTTTTCAAACATAAACCGTGTTTCTCAAAGCCGCTGCCAATACCCAAGCGCTCCCCACGAAGACAGTTAAGGGCACCCTACCCGTAGAAATGATGCTCCTCCGATCTCTTGCTCTGTTCCCTGCTTCTTCTGCCTCAGAGTGCTCAGATCAGATCCTGCCCCAGAGAAAAAGCAGAGTCAAAGGCTTGGGATACTCAGAGCCCAGTCCTGGAGTCAAGGCTGCAGGAGGATCAAGGAGTACTGGGCTGAAGCAGCATGGAAGGGAGACATGGCAAAGTGCACTATTGTTCAACCATCATGGACAGGTAGTTGAGAGCAACTTAATTTGAAACCACTGGTCACAATCTGCTGATAAAATAAGGAGATACCAAGTGAGTTACAGCAAGCTGGTGCGTACTGGGGTATTTTACTTACACTGCCTATTGAAACCCATCGTCACCTCCGTTCATAGTGTCGTGTCTTTCCCACCTTAGCAGTTTAATACAACTTGTGTTAGCTTTGCCTCTCCTTCGCTTCAATTACAAGCTGATTTCATCTTTGCAACAGATGGCATTGCACACACATGTGCACATAACCTTCCAAATCAAGACACTGCTGACATGAAGTTAAGTGCACAAGAGAGCAGCTGAGACTGGCACGTCAGGATGATTATGTTAAACAAGGCAGAATTAAAGGGTTAAAAAAAGACAGGACTCTATCTCTCTCCCTGCTTCACAACCCTTACATGCATATTTGTAAGTCCTGGGACAGTGGTAAAATTAGGCTTAGCTGACCTTTAAAAGAACGAATAATTTCCTAACACGGCGAGATGTTTTAAATATGTGTAACAGCTTTAAACACCTGAAGTGCTCTGCTTCTAATCATTTTTGCTATGTATGAAATATTCAAGGAAAATGTATATGATAGATTTAATTCATTAATTACCAGCTGGCTCCTACCATGCATTACTAAGCTACTATGGCAGTGAGTAATGCTTCTGGACAATACAGAATTACCAACAACACCTTGTGGAGGAATGTGACCTGAGCGGCCTAGGAAGGACTAGCTGCAGGTGTTTATTTTCAGATAAAGATGGTTTATTAACCCAGACATAGGATAACAAAGGTGAAACACCACATGCACGGGTCCCTAGGAGGAGGGCTGCTCCCCACACCTCACCACGTGCTCTCTATCCCATGGGAACCACCATGTCCCATGGATGGAGTGACCCAGACATCTGTGTCCTATGTGGTTTCAGAGGCTTCGTGTCAGTACGAGTTTGTGCACACAAAAAGGGCCAGGCCCTACGCCATCCCTTCCACATCAGCAATTCCCTGGTGTGGAACACACGAGGGAACTCCCGCTGAAGAAGCCACAGCCATTCCCTTCTGCCTGCAAAGGGCAGGGATGCTCAGCTGCAAGAGATGCCAGGCAGAGGGGCTGGGGAAACCAGGGATGTCAGGGATTTTGCATGGGGGAAGATGAAGATGATGAAGAAAATGTGATTACCCATAAAAGGTTCCTAGGCTCCTTTGCACAACTGCAGCCCAGGCACAGCCCTCTTCCTCTCACCTCGGAATGCAAGCCTTTTTTTTTTCACTATCCCCCCCCCCCCCGACAAAGCACTTTCTGCCAAATCGATTAGATTAATAACATTATATAGCTCAGACGGGAACTTACATCTCCTACTACTGAGTGTGTGAAATAATGTCAGCCTCCTTTCCAAATCCTCCTGGAGAGGTTAGGAAAGCCAGTCTTCTCCTGTGCAGTTGCATTATAAAATTGCTGAACAAACCTATTCCACGGTAAGGGGAAGGGACACATTTTTTCCCTACTGTAAGTAGGTCAATGAAAACATGATGTTGTGAGGATGAAACTGTTTCCCTCCATCCTCTTCCCCCTAATGGCAGTTTCAAATCATTCCCATCTAATTATGTTCCTCGTGTTAGCTATAATACCATTCCAAGGTTATTAACAACTCATATATTGGTGATCCTAAAGTCTGGGGTTCCTGCTTCCTCGTGGGCTTATTCTAGCCTCAGGTAGGCACATGCAATTCCTACACAGCCACTGCACTGCAAAGAAACCTGGGTGTGGAAATGCAACAACACATTATGAGGCACAAAATTTTAATACTCAGCTCTGAGATTCACACTGAGCGTTTACATCAATGAGATCTCTTTTTGAGGATGAAACCCTGACTATTGCCTACTGTAAATCTAAGGTAGCTACACTGAACAGTGAACTCGCTCTGAATTAACATTGGCATAAACAAAGCCAGAGTATTTTCAGTGGAACTATTCCAATTCATAGCACCTGGAGACTTCTCTGCTTGCATTTTATCGAGAGAGATTAACCAGTAGCTGGAGAAACGTTTAACTTGCAGTTGCAACTGTCCAAATACTAAATGCAAATTAGAGGCCATTAACAATAAAACCCTTTGAACATCTGGGGAGAGAATCATCACCCCTGAAAGAGAAAAAAGGAAAAAACTTGCATTACACTAAAGAGAACACAGACTGCCTGAAGTCTTATCAAATGAAATTTTAAAAACCAAAATAGGTATTTCTTTCTTACTGCCTGCCTCTGTTTTTGAACAGATGGTGTAAATTAGTTTTGTTGACATTATCTGAAAAAGGGAAAAATTAATTCGCCTCACATAAAGCCTGCTGTAAGCCCTCACTCACCCACACAAGCACTCCAAAGGCCCTCTTCTGCGACCACATGCTTGCCATAGCAAAGGTTACACGCTCTTACAACCCACTCCTTATGTCCTCATCCTGGAAACAACAGTCCTGCCTAGGACAGTAAAGCCAAGCACATACAAGTGGACACCACTCTGTCCTCACTGGGAAATTTCTACCCTATAAAAACCCATGACTTCAAAGGGGACTCGGATTTCATCCTAAGAATCCAATTACGTGTTTCAAATTTAGGATGGACTGTCAAGTGCCAGCTGACAGAGTGATGTCCCCAAGTATTTCAGGACAATGATATCTGAGCTGAAATGCAAAGGCAGCTGTTTATGCCTTAACCACTGACCTAAGGAACATTTCAAAATGAGGAAATTATATGATGATTAAGTGCCTCTGCACCTCAGCAAAATGCATCCCACTCTGCAGAGAGATCTTTGCAACCCGAATTTAGAAAACACGTCTTTCGTTTTGAAAATAATTGTGTGGGCATTATTATCACCAGTATCACCAAATCATAAGGTTGGTAGAAAAGATATGTAATCCACCTCCCACTCTGAGATAAAGTCAAACATGCTTCACCCATGTTTTAAAGTCATTCCAAATGCCTCCAGTGATGGATACTCCACAAGACCCACTGGCAGTGTATTTAAGGGATTTTCCTAGGATTTACCTCACCTTTCTTTCTTCACTTAAGACACGCTGCTCTTTGTCTATGGCACACAGAAGAGATTACTAGGGACATTTCACTGAGGAAAAAAGACTTCATCTTTTTCCTGAGGCACATTCTCTGGTCATTTTTACAGCCCTCCTCTCTACTTCCAAAGTGGCACTCACGAGCACTCACAACACTGAGATTATTCCCTGCAGGCTTTACTTGCGCATGTATCCCTATATCCATGCTTTGGTTTTACCTTTCTAAGACATTGCCAATTCATGTTCAACCAGAGATCCACAGTAACCCCCCTTCTTTTCTGGAGAGCTGCTGTCTCGCCAGTGTCTCGCCTCAGCCCATACTGGTGTCAAGAGCTACCAGCACACAGCTCAGGGAAGTCTCTGGAGCTACACACCTCCACTGCTGGCCTCGGGTGCCTGGTGAGCCAAGCAGGCCCTTGCCATGCAGCCTCATGAAAGGCATCGGGTTGTATATAGTTCTTAATTAGCACACAGTGAAAAATACTGCAAACCCAGCAAGGACCAGGACAATATCTGCATCACCTTTATCTCTTTTTATTTGCCTGCTCTGCCTGACAAGGGCAGGGTGGGAAAACAATTAGGAATATTTCTTCCAAGGCTGAGATACCCAGTTTTATTTCCTCACTCTATACTGAGTCTGTCAGTTACACACAGTCATGCCTAATACAAGCCTAAGGAGTCATCTCGGATGGTGTACAACAGAGTGAAGGATAGGACTAATGACCTGTGAAATAGGCACAGCCAGACCTGCCCGCTCTGATGTTGCTTTCTGGAAAAGCTTGGTTTCTCGTGGACATGACACAGTGGATGATGACTTATTTAGTACTTTACACAAGGAATTTACTTCCACTTTTGGGACAAATGAGTGGCCTGAAAAATTAACAGTCTATCTACTTCCTTGGTGTTTTTTTTCATAGAGAACAGCATTTCAATGTGGGCGGATGTTAAACAATGTAACAGCAAAGATTAGGCCCATTTAGTCCAAGTTACCACGGAGTTATGAGTAACTGTGCGTGACTCTCAGCAGACACCTATTCACCTCTCAGTGAAAACACACCGTCCTGCTAAGAGTTCACCTAAGGCAGGAAACTAAAAAAAAAAAAGACTCTACACTCTAGCACTTTTAATTCTATTTAGGACTACATCACCAGATTTAAAGTAGATGAAGAACTTATATTTGCTTGGATGCTTTTCGACCATCAGATACCTGATTTATTTATTTAGCTTTATGATTCCCAATATTGTATTTACTATCTCCTAGACTCACATCATTGCTTCGTGCCACTATCATTTTAGCAAGTTTCCTCTTACATCCACTTACTATGACAAAACTTCTTTTCAGTTGCTTTTCTAATTTCTTTCTGACCTGAAATGTTACATACCAGATATTAGAGTCAAGCTGAATGCGTTATTTATACATGTTCAGCAATTTTCAAAGTTAAAGTTATTGAAAATAAATAGTTTTACCTGTACTAAAAAAAACCCAACCACTTTTATAAAGCCTTTGCTGAGAAGCATTAATTCCTCTATGCTTTCACATAAAAACCTGAAGTCTGGCAGGTACAACTGTTATCTTTCTGCTGCTATCAGCAACCAGCCATTGAACTTATTAACAGAAAGGCATATTTCATCCCCCTCCAAGAATGGGTCACAGGGAGCCTTAGAGCTTATGAGTGCAAGCAATTGCTCTACCAGCTGAAGGTCGGAACCTTGCTGATGACTTCTGGTTTGAACTAACGTGGGTCTATGGGAGATGTGCACATGGGTTTCTCACAAGCCACCCACAACCTCTTCTGTTTGAAAATATGTTTCCTCCAGAAATTTCCTCCTTAACTGAGACTCTTTATGTAAGTGTAGGAATTGGAGCAAGGACTTCCACTGAATCACTACTTCTGGATACGCTGCCAGCCTGTCCTGGTTGCTGTTCACTGGGTCTGCCAAAAATTCATCCAACTCTACAGCTGGAATTGGAGGGAAGACTACTTGGAGGTTGGGATGAAGAGCATTACCAATGGCCTGGCACGTGGCAGAGAGAGACAGGAAGCCAAGAGGATGCAGAATATGTTGTAAGGAAAGTAATGTGATAGCTTCAGATGTGGGTTTTTTTAAAAAGAAAAACATGCTGCTACAGAATAGCGTGGTAGAGCACATGGTCTCAGCTCCATTAAGCTCTCCTTGTGTTCCTGTACCAGCAGAATATAATTTGTACCTGCATTAAGCCAATGTGATTTATTTTCCCCAATAAGACATGCAAATTGATCAAACTTTGAAGGACAAAAATAACCATGAGACACTTTGCCTTTGGTTTGATCCATTTGGAAATCTGTTTGATCTGTTTGGAAACAAACATTTTGTTTGTGTATATTCAGAGAAAAGTAAAATATTTGTAATTGTAATAGCAATTTAAAATACACATCAAATACCAAGATAAACGCTTTCAAAGTTGGAAATGCGATGTGCCTTTTTTTCCTGAGTTCTAGTCTGCAAAAGACCAACCATCTCTCCTAGATTAAGTTTAATTTCTGAGGCAAGTGAGGAAGCTTTCACTTACACAAATTAGTTAGGACTCCAGGCTAAAAGGGTGACCAGGCTTCAGGAATTATCAGCTCAAAAGTTAGAAAATGTTGAAATCAATGTGTTGCCTTTTTAATATAATACCTTTTTTTAGATGTGAAGTTAGTAATTCTGAAGTCAATTTATAGGAAAAAAATTTATCTAAACTAAAGGAATGGATTATATTTCCATATCAAACAGAAGTTATAGTAGCTCTCTTGACCCAGTGTAAATGAGCTGCCTATAAAAAAAAAGGGGGGGGGACAGAAACAGCCAAAGTATTATTGCCTTATAAATCTGGCAAGAATCAAAAGTGTTTCCTGATCTTGTTCCAAGGACAATGTCACATTAAGAATGAACACAAACTAAAAAGGTAGTAATTACTAGAAAGCATATACTCTCATTAAATGGTATATTTAAAAAAATATAGAATAAAAAGATAAGATTGCTAATTCTATCTGCAGCTGTTACTTGGTAATGAGTACTCGAGGACAGCTTCACTCAAAGCATGTTCTTCTGGGCTTTGCCTGTGCAGACTTTCATTGTGTTTAAAAGAAGTACTCCATAGTTGACAGTAAATTGTTTTTAAAGCCTACTTGCTCACAGACTTCTCTGTCTCTGCTTCATTTTTCGCTTTTTTTTTTTTTTCTTTTTTGAGGTTCCACTGAGAGCAAATGTTCTTACAAATTTACAAGGAGGTATTTTATTCCAGAGCAGTCTTATCCTTACAAAACATATAAAAGAAAATAAGAATGCAGCACTTAGGTACCACTTTTCATCCCTTGATCTCAGAGCACTTCATAGAACGGGGCAAGTATTCCTGTCACTGCTCCCAGGAAGGGCTATGCCAAGCTCCCCACATGCCTTCTCAAAGATCACAGGCACAGAAGCCGACTTACTCCCCTCACTGCCCTGGGGAAGGTTATGCTCAGCAAACAGCTCGCACCGTGCCAACAAATAAATTAATAAAGACTCATTATTTCCAGTGCTTTCCTATGTCTCCTTTATTACTCGGAGTATACTCCCCAATTCAGTTTTTAGAGTTAAATGCAGCAAGAGGCCATACAGTTGTTTCAGATACAGGAAAGATGCAGTAAAGCATGGCTTCCTGTAATACCCTCCCTGCCAGGGAGGATGGTTTTCTCCAGACTATTAGGTATTAGGCATTCTCTCAACTACCACAGCTGCAATTAGATGCATTTTTAAGCATCCTATTAGTGGGAAGTATCACTCTGTTTCCAGGTAAAGTCACTTCATACAGTAATAATTAGCTCAGGAAATACTTTGTTCCTTCTTACGCCAGGAGCCGGAATGAATAGTAAGTGCAGGCTGTCTGACACCGCTCGGACTGGCAGCTTCCCTGGATTTCCACGCAGGCACCGGGAGGTGATAACACGGCTGCACAGGACACCATAATTCCATTAGTTTGTGGTGTGGGGGTTGGGGGTTTTGTTTTGGGGTTTTTTTTACAGAATTATAAAATATAGAACTGAGGCTTTCTGCAGAATGTTGCATTGTATCAGACATTGCCTGTCACACTCTGCCAAAACAAATCAGCCACCGTCACTGGGACCCAAAGGAAATGCCATCACTCTGAGCTGCTGGTGGGTACTGTTCAGCTCAGAAAAACGCCAGCACATTCTCAGGGAACACTTAGGGAAACAAGTGTGGGGAAACTGATCTTTACCACTCTTTACCAACAGAGGTGATGACACCTCTATTTTCTTATTTTAGGCAGAATAGTAACTGCAAAAAGCTTGAAGGGGAGGCTAGAAACAGAAATTTACAAAGGAAAAAAGATCATGACAGAAAAAAAGAAAGAAAATGGGAACCATATACAATAACTGCAATAAAGGATTTTTTACACCCCTATGTGTATGCCTGACACTGTTTTCATCAGTGTCTACAAAGAAAGAAGTGTAGGATTTATTAAATGGAAAAAGATGTGGCGAACCCATTTTCTTCTCACAGAGCATGTTTTTTCTTAACTCTTGAGACAGAGTCACTTACAGCTTAATGGTAATGAAAAAGGAGGGACTGCAATTTGTCTGCTCTGAGATCAGACGTGTTGCTAGCCGTGAGGAAGCAGGGCTTGTCCCTAAGCGACACCCAACAGTCAGCACCTCAGGGCAGGAAAGTGTGACACAGGCCAGTGATGAACACCGAATCAGTGTCAGAATAGCACCTCAGCCACTCACACAGTCCCCAAACTCAGGATGCACCAATGCTCCAGCTGCAGACCTGCGTTCCCCTCATCAATGTTCTGTCTCCTGCTTGATCTCCCTGAAGACCAGGACCTCTATGATGTATCCTCTCTGTGGCAGTAAGGGGCCAAGATCAAGCTGTGCCCGGATTCCACCCTCCCATCACCTCTGTTCCAGCAGCAGTTCTCCATTGTACCTTGTGTGGGGTTAGTGGGGGTCCTGGGAAAGGGGCAGGAGTCGAAGGGAAGGCTAGAAGTCCAGGAGATCAAGGAAAAGAGGGCGTCACCACCCACATCAACCCCTTGTTAAAAAAGCCTTTAAGAAAAAGATGTCTCCCTCTCTCTCTCCTCTTCCTCCCTCCCTGCCTCCCAACAAATCCCAGTCACCTCAAGAGCACAGGGCTAGTGGGGAAGAAGGGAATCAGGAGAGAAGGCGAGGAGAGGACATAGGTCCCAGCCCCTGTGTCCTGCCCTGATAAAGCTACCACACCTGTACCCATACAAAAGGCCTGAGTAATATTGTGCTGCTGTGCAGTACCTCGTCACAACACATGGGTACCACATCTACCCTAACCACATTCACCCCAACAGCTGGCCAAGGATTCTGTGTTTCAGAAAAAAACACCCACATTATAATAGTACATAAACTACCTCACATAAGCAACATTTGCTGTGGGAGAATATCAGTTTTTTGAAGATTTTCCATTTACTGCTAGGACAACTGGAAGATGTTACTTCAGGAGGATCAGATATACCAGAATATATTTCCAACATGGCACTGTAGTTCCTTACCCTGGGACCTCCTTGTCCCTGGGTCAGATGCTTGTTCCCTTGCAGGAACGATGTTTTTCCATCAGCTTCACTTCCCAGACTACAAAGCAGGTTTCCTTCTGATGAGGCTCTCCAGTGCCTCTTGGACATCTAATTATGGGAGAAGGGTCTCAGATAATGAAATGGGAACACCGTGCTCCTGAACTATAACTTCTGAAAAGCAATACACTGTGGTAGGGAAATGCAATTTAATTTTGCACTGACTCAGGAATTTCCCATGGAACATCAATTCTATTTTCTGCTCACCTCTGAATGTCAGTCTATTTTTCTCTTTCAGTTTAGGAAGCTTATAAAAGGTGCAGCAAACCTCTGCTTCCAAATCTGTGTATTCCTCTTCCCTCCCACCTTTTGCCATAGCCCTGGGGAGAGTGCGCATCATCTGAAAACAGCAGCCTATTGTGCCAAGTCTTACCAGAGGCAATGCCTAGCCAGAGCAACTGCTATCGAGATACCTAACACAGAAGAGTAATAAAGGTATTCCCACCCCCTTCAGGTTTGCAGGGGCTCTGAGAGCTCACACGACTTGCCCGAAGCTGCACGGGATCCTGTGCAAGAGACAGAAACTAACCACAGCTTTGCTAAGCCCCATTGCAAGTTTTTACTCATCTTGAGACGTTTTGTTTCAAAGCTCTTCCACTTCAATACCAAAACAAATATTACAGTGATACCTTAATGTAAGTAACCGTTGGCCTGGAAATTTAGCATGGCAGTGAGATGTTTAGCCAGCCTGAGCTAGTTAAAAGAACACCCAACTAGTACAAACTATAAGAGAACTGGCTTGAAGTTGTTGTTTCTCACCCTTGCAGTTGTTGTTTTTTTTTTATTTTTTTCCAGATTTACCATACAGGTTATATATTTCTTTCTTCTCCATCCCCTCCATTTAACACACAAAACACTTCACAGCAGATTTCCTCACCCAAATATACCCATGTTTTGCAAAATTCGGATAAGCTGAACTCAGTCAAATGGAAGAAAGATAACAAAACATACCAGGCACATATCTTTCCTCAACCAGAAGTAACATTTCTATTTTAGTTCACCCAGTTCCACATATTTTTGAAGACACAGACTGACACTATGTGAGCCTCTTCGGCACTGATATCTCTCACCAAAAATGTTAGGCGTTTCAGTTATCCGCAGACAGCACCTACTTCCTCCAGTTATTTACAGGCAGTACTAACATATCAGGAATTCTGAGTATGCTTGGGTGAACTGCCACCAAATCCAAAGTTAGGAGCTCCTCTACTACGAGTGTATAACACACGCGCCCAGAATAAACAGTAAAAGCGATGCTATAGAAGTTCTTGCTGTATCACAGATACTACATCTAGCTTCCCACTCGGCTTCTGCCTTTTCAAAATCCTTTTGGTCATAGGAACACCACAACTTCACCAGAAATATTTAAGAAAGAGTCTCAAAATACCATTGGTCACTAAAGTGCGGTATCTGCTAGATACTGGAATTACTTCTGCTAAGTTGTAAAAAGAACACAACAGCCTGAATCTTCTTTTACTCACGCTTACTTAAAAGTGAGGACTATCAGGGGAATGTGCATGTTTTTTAATTACTGCTAGGAGGACTTTGTTTGGAGAAAACAGAAGGTCAAAATGTTAAAAAAATCCCAAACCAATAAAAAACAAACCCCAAGTAAAAGCATTATTTGGGAACAAAGGAACAGAAAGGTTAAATGTAATTAACCCTGTGTGATCAAGTTCACACATAAGGAAATAGCAAGTAAGTGAAACCATGGCCAAAGAAGCATGCAAAAACATTGATCACATCCTCTCCAATGTGGAAAACAGCTCTCTTTTCAACTTTGTAATAATAAGCAGCATTTCAAACAGCATGTCCCACTAAGGAAGAGCCAAGGTATTATAACACAATTCAGCTGACAGGAAAACAGCATTCAAAATGGCAATGGTAAGGTTATTGAAGCTCAAGACTCCCTAGGTTCACCAAGGCAAGTAACCTTGTGACCTAATGCTTCACTAAAGAACAAAGTTCATACTATCCATATGAGGAAAACAGGGAGGAATAAATCACACGGGGAAAGCGCTACGTGAATATCTACCTCATCCTACAGGAACTGCCCAGTGCCCTGAAAGCAGAAGCAAAGCCCAGAGAAATCACCCTAGCAAATGGATGCAAAGGCAAGCTTCCTACTTACCCTATGGTATGCACCATGATCTCTTTTGCCACCTTAGTAATTCCAAAGAATCCAGAATGATGTTATTTTTTAAGAGAATATTAGAGTCTTTAGAGCAGACAAAGGCAAGCTGACAAGCAGAGCTTTGCGAGAAGCCAAGTGGAGAGGGATGAATTTAAACCCTGGCTCAAGATGCTGTGTATTCTGCGTCTAACTTTAACTTGTAAATGATTTGGTTTCACATTCCTCTGAAGTCCTGCTGGCAGATGCCTTTGCGGAGCTTTACCAATCGCAGGCACCCGGCTCCCCTCTCCTCCTCTCTCCCTTCCCCTCNAGGCGGCTGGAGACCGGCTTCCCCGGAGAGAGCCCTCTACTCCCCCCGCCAGCAGCTCGAATCGGGTCTGTGCCTTCAAAAAACTGCAGTGGTTGGGCGGGGAGGTAGTCGAAATGATCGCTTTTGCCTCCAAACCCAGGCAAAGTCTCCGGGTTTGGATCCCGGAGTCGCCGGCTGAATCGCGGTCAGAAAGAGGATGGGAAGAAAGCCTTTCCTGCAGGGGATGGCAAAAGCAACCGGCTTTTGAAGGACTGGAGGGAGGAAAATACAAGGAAACACTTCACCCTCCGTCACAGCAAGCCTCCACAAAGACTCATCTCTGGATGTTTCCAGCACTTGTGCCTGTGCAGAGAGCTTTACAGAGGAACAGCATCAAAGACAAAACCAACCCCAAAACCCACAACAAAAAAAGGTTTTGCCAGATCTTAAACACAAAGCTCCTAAACATTCACTCCTAGTAAATTTGTGACTCCTTACAGTAAAAATGCATTGCAATGTTGTTCCGAAGTCAGACTCTGAAATAAGGAGAGTACTGATTACCGGTGGCATTCGAGGTGATTGAAGTGGGGAAAAAAATTCCTCACACATAACCCGGGAAGTCAGTGTCCCTTCCAGAGGCTTCAGGAGTCACTCATGATGCCAACCTCCCCGGCCCTTAATACCAGCCTTTGAAGCAGCCCTGTTTTTAATTTGTAAATGGGCCTTCAGTTGAACACTGCTTAGCATCAAGACCCCCTTATCTCAGACAGGGGTGACAACGGAGCAAGCCACAAGACCACATGTAAAACCTATGAATTACCGAGCGCTTTCAATTGCAACCGGAAAACATCGGTTGGCAGTCACACCATTTCAAACAGAACAACGTGGTACATGTCTCTGGTTTAAAGTCTTGGGCCTTTGTCTGAGCTGCTGCCTAGAGGGGTCCATGCCCAGGGATGCAGCCAAGCAAGCAGCGAGCACAGGTCGGGGCGGGGGGGGGGGGGCAAGATCAAGCTGTGCCCGGAATCACTTAGCTAAAGACATGGTTTATAAATGCCTTGCCAATGCCCTATTTGATGAAGCATTACGCTTTTCAGAGCTGTGGTGTTGAGAGGCTAGACTGATTTAGTAGTAAAAGTAATCATGTTTACTGCAGGCTAAGGAAGGAAATGGCTCAAACAGGAAAATGCCTAAAGGAGGGTAAAAGAATCATCCAAAGGGCTGTATCTCAGTGTGCATGAAGTAAGTCTGCATTTCATTGCCTGCCAGCTACTCCTCATGATGCTGTCTGACAGCATACAGATAAATATGAGCTTGGTAACATATATATAACATATAAACTTCGATAAAACCAGAAACTCCACAGCCATTTTCATCCTCAGTCCCATAGGCAGGAAGGCAAGAACTCCTCTGGAGTCAGCTCAGGTTCATGGGCCTGGAAAAGTTGCCAGCAACATACAAATATTGAAGAATAAACTAGCTGATGACTCCTGAAAAGTTGAAAGATTTATTTTGAACCACTAACCTTTGTTACTCAGACCTCAGTATGTTTAATGCCTGCCTTTCGGACCACTTCAAACACTCCAGCAAGAGAAAAACATGCCATGGATTTCCTGCCAGACAGGGAGGAAGTCACTTCACTTCTTTGTCTTGGGCCCTAAAACTCTCGATTGCTGATACAAGGGCTCAGGGATTGTGTCTATTAGTCGGTGTTAGGAGCTGTAGTGAATGGCAGGAAGGCTGCCTGGCATCGCTTGCCGATGGAGCCGCCTCTAACATTGCCACAAATCTCTTGGAGCAGAGAAAGTCACTGAGCCACGGTGTCCCCCATTCAAGTGGAGCAACTTCCTATAATGCCATGAGAACACAATATCTCAATTCAGGTTTCTTGCAATTTGGTTTTTTTTGTAAGGATGTCAGACTGGAAGGGCAGATAATCACTAGAAGCAGAGATCAAGTGTTAACATGAGGTATTAAAAAGCACAGTGCTTCAGATACTCAGGCAGACAAAAGAGAAAGAACAAAGAAAAGTCCTGCTTTTGTGGCTGAGCCTCCTTTTTAATGAGGACAACAAGGAAGGAAGAAGTTCCCCATGGAAGAAGGTTGATGGACAAATGTGGTGGTTCAGAAGGGAAGTCATGAACAGGAAGGATTAAGACTGAGCTTTTTCTAGGACTCCAACCTACCTCTAGAGAGTGCTTAAGCATGGAGGAAAACAAAGGCAGGGAAATCCACAGAAGCACGTCCACACTTTTATCTAAACTTGTGTATTTCCCCTCCTAGATACAGGGAAGAAGAGATTGGGGTTTGGATCCTCTAAAAGAACACTTAAAGTGTTTGCTTCCCATGCCTCTTAAGAGGTTATTTATAAACTTAAGAGTATGTGGGAGGTGGAGCTTTGGGAAACAGGACGCTGGAAATTACTGGGAAACCTTGGATGTCAAAATGGACAGCATGATCCCATTCCCATGAATGGGACAGTCAGAGGTCATATGTCCAAAAACTGTATCACACTAAGCCAAGGGAGAAGACAGGTGCCCAGTTTCCTCAGATGAAGAGATGTGCAGTAATACCAGTATCTAATGTGCAATGCCAAGTGTACAGCTGGGAGAGATTTACCATGGCCATGAGAGGGAATACTGCTCTTTCTCTCTCTCCAGGGTCTGTGCGTAAAACCATCACCAAGTGTTACAGATCAGAGACCCCTGTGGCATTACATTCAAGATACATGAATATCTACCAACAGAAAGCTCTTGTGGAGGAGAGGGAGCTGGAGCTGGAGCTGGGGTGGGAGCAGAGAAGGGAACGGGGTGGAGTGGAGAGTAATTTGGTACCAGTGACAAGCGTAAATATGTAACATGTTTGGAGCTGTGTGACTTCCTACCCGTTCCCAATTTAGCCCAGTGCCTGCGAGGCATGGTCTGTCCCTTCATGTTTAGCTATTTTTAATGCCCACTGAATTTGCTCTTTGTCTTCCCGTGTCTGTCAGTGTCTTGAATTCATTTGTCTTGGCAGTCTTAAGATTTGGGCTTACTGGGACAAGCAGCATCTTCTACCCTATGGGCTCAGTCCTTCTAGGTCTTACTCAGAGTACTTCATGCTTTTAGGAATAATTTTGTTAACCTCTGCAGATGATTTCAGCATGGGTTTGCTCAGAGTAAGAGCTGTGAGTAGGGGACTCCCATTGCATGGACTGGAACCCAGTTCCTGTCTGTCACAGGGGACCCAGCACTCATTTGATTCTGTATTGTTCAGTCCACACACCAGTCACCCCTCCCAAACCTACCTCAGCCTTCTTCCCCCCCACTTTTTTTTTTTTGACAAACCCATAGTTTAAACCACTGTTTAGCATCACACATAAGCACATCACATCTACAAGAGCTTATCATCACATATAAAGAACTTGGCTTTATTTTTCTACATGTGAAGAACAAAATATGAACATTTATTATGAACAATTAAGCCACCTAAGAGAAACACTGTGCACTTGTTCACTGCAAAACCAAGCCATTATTTTCAAGTTCACAAATACCTAAGAGGACAACAAGAGCAATTCCCCTTCCATTTATCATTAATACAAACACTGCAGGAAAAAAGACCACTCTTTTTGTTAGATGTCCAAATTGATCAGCAAAATGAAGACCTCTGAGACACAGTAAAGAATTTTTTACAAAAAATTAGCTTTGTGGGTAAATTGCTCAATTTACCACACTGAAAGGAAAATATTTTTCTAAAAATAATACTACTACTACTAAAAAGAGGTAAGCCTAATCCCACATAATGCTGAGTCCCAGAAAAGTCTTGCCTGGCCTGATGGTGCTCATAGATAAGTAAAAAGACTGTATCATCCATTCTTGGTTCCTTACCTGAAAACAGACTGAACTTGAAAGGTTTGAAGTGACAGCTATAGTTCATTAAAGTTGCCTTGTGAGCAGCGCATCTAATGAAGATTGTTTTCCTAAGGACTTACGATCCTTTGTTATTTACTGTTCCCAACAACAGTAATCCCTGTTTCCTCTAAAGTCTCACAACCGCTCCTACCCCTCAGGACACGACCGTTGCTCACCTGCACTTTCAGCTTCTTTTAACATACCATGCGACCAACCTGTGCTGCCAACTCCACAATAAACCTCTCATTTTCGTCAGGCCTCCACCTTCTCCCAGGTGCTGCCCTAATCAGTAAAATTATTGAACAGAATCATAGAATCATTTTGGTTGGAAGAGCCCCTTGGGATCAGCAAGTCCAACCATCAGCCCCACTCTACAAAGTTCTCCCCTAAAAAAGGTACTCCCACCCTCTTCACACACCCCTGTGTACTTTCTCCCTACCTGGGGAAAAAGCAGCTAGCAGGTCATACAGCTGGTTCAGAGCTGTGTGTGCTCAGATTGACCACCTGAAACACACAAGAGCTGCTTCAAGAGGGGAATGTTGTCTGTCTTGCCCTTACTGGGGTGCTGTCCCATAACCCGCTACACGAGAGTCAAGCAGAATCGGCACAGCCAAGATTTCTTCCTCTGTGTTGAAATTTAGCAGAAGGTGTGGGACAAATTCAAAACCACTGGCTGTGTCCTGCAGTGTGAGACAAACAAACATGCTATTATTGCTCCTTACAAAGCCAAACTCAGGAGGAAAAACAAATAAACCAACACCTCACAACTCAACTACAAAGATTCATTACATGGTCTTTGATCCCACATGAGATGCTCTTTGTCTCCTCTACTGCTTTGAAGGCTTCACATTCTCCAACCAAGCATACAAACTGTAGCGAAGATTGCTAATTGAGAAAGCTCATCACAGCCTGTTCCTGAAAAGAATAACTGCAATGCTTGTGAAAGTAAAGATTGCAACACCAAAATTTGTCTTGTCCTAACATTCTCCTGAATTAATGTCCTGATTCTTGAAATTATTCAATGCACTGAACATTTTTGTTATGGAAATGGCTCTGTTATCCCGTCTCACTCCAGCACCCTGGCTTCATTACAGTGCTATATTCCACACTGAAAAAAGGCTTCCAGTAAGTTATTTCATAAAAATACCACAAACGTTATGAATTTATATTTGCCTGGACAGACAACCACAGGTCTTTCGTGGAAACCTGGCCAGTGCCTAAAGTGTGCGTGCAGGCAGACATGCATGTGGATGGAGTGACACATGCACACTTTTTTCAGAATTGGAAAAGGATAATCTAGGAAACAGATTCTCTGTTCAGTTGGGCCAAAGGCAGGAACAATCCCCTTTCATTCATCCCACATACCACCGAAAACCCCTCCTGCTCTAAAAGAAAACTCACTTTATTTAACCCTCCAGATGAAAACTTTGGGAAAGAGGAGAAATTACTCCTTTTCTTTTCTTTTCTTTTCTTTTCTTTTCTTTTCTTTTCTTTTCTTTTCTTTTCTTTTCT
>VZTM01008672.1:301908-339901 GCA_013400555.1 Jacana jacana
TCTTCTCTTCTCTTCTCTTCTCTTCTCTTCTCTTCTCTTCTCTTCTCTTCTCTTCTCTTCTCTTCTCTTCTCTTCTCTTCTCTTCTCTTCTCTTCTCTTTCCCTTCTCTTCTCTTTCCCTTCTCTTCTCTTTCCCTTCTCTTCTCTTCTTTTTTTTTCTTTAAGAAAAAGATACACAGCAAGAACACAGAAGGCCTGGAAGTCTCAGAAACAGCTAATGAGAGCTGGTGCATTAATATATAGGCCAACAACACAGATCCCATCAGAGGAGTTATGTAAAAGCAAGCAGTGTCTGGCTTGCTCTCTGAAATGCACCAGTGCTCTGCTGGGGCTGGGGTCGGTGTCTCTGCCACACAGCCTGCCCCTTCCTTCTCCATCCCCACCCCACGGTGCCCACAGACCCCTCAGGCTTGGGGGCATCTCGGTGCTGCTGGGGGTCTGCAAGCGGAAGTGAAGCGGTTTAGATCAGCCAGAGGGTTGGGGAAACAGCCTGGGAGAAGCTTGTCCTACTGCTCCCTCTGCTGTACCCATCCTGTGGAGAAATCCCAAATGTCAGTGTGAGAAGCTGGGATAAGGGATGGCAGCTTTCAGTGAGCAATCTGTGGGTAGCACAGACCCAGACAGACTCGGGAAAGGAATAAAGTCACAGCTGATGAGGAAGAAACCACCATCACGCTCAGGAGATAGCATGACACGGACCTTCATGCTTTTAACGTATCGAACCTTTTTTGCTCTTTACCTGCCAGTGTTATTCTTAGGAAAGAATGCCTCTCCTTAGGCATGATTGTCTCCCTTTATTATTACACATATTTAGATAATGAGCTCATCTTCGGAGATGGATGGGTGTCAGGATCAGCTGCAGAGAAAAGCCCACGGAGGTCCCGGCGCAGGGCTGCCGGCAGCAATGTTAGGCAACGCAGGCAGCAAACAGGGAAAAACACCCCACTGGTGAGTCACAGCAGTGCCACTCTCAATTTGAACAGGAAGCATAGGCCAAAAAAAAAGGGGGGGAAATGGCTTATGAAGTCAATCAATCACGTGGGAATTATCAATCTGACTGTCAGAGAGAATGGGGAGTTTTTAACCCATGACCACCCGAACGCAACTCCAGTCCATACTCCCACTCTCTGCTATTTCTGAGGGCTGAGAAATTGGCAGCACTGGGTACCACCTGTAAAAGACACTTGCAGAAGCCAGGAAAGCCTTGCTTTGAACACAGTGAAAACTTGTACCCCAAGAAGAATACACATCTTCAAACTCTCAAACATTACAATGTGCTGCTTCCAATCTTCAGCACAGTATTTCAGTTAATCTACTCTTTCGTTTTAGCACTGATTTATGGAAATCCAAACTAGAGTAGAAAACATCTCAAAGGAAGAAATCCCTCTCGAGCATTTTCCCTGAGAAGGTGCACACTCATCAGAACAGGGAGGAGTTATAAGAAGAATCAGCCCTTTCAGGAAAAGTGGGCACTTTCCATAGTGAAAGAGTCTTAAAGGCTGGAATGGAATGTTAGCCATACACTTATCTTAAACCTTCTGGAGAGTTTCAGGAACTTCACATAACTTTTTAAATAAACTAAACACCTTCCCAATACCAATATGAGATTAAAAAAAAGTAATCAGTGAATTCCAGAAAGGCAGTGTTAACAGATTAGCTGCATTCCCTTTTTCCTCTGTGCCCCAACTACTATTTCCTTTTATATTATAGAACATCTACCAGCTAATGAAAATACTGGAAACCAGACTTTATGATATAACATGGTGATAAAGTGAATTACATTTAAATGTCAATGGGATCTATGGAACAGAGCAAATGTGGAAGAAACTCATTCAGTAATTTTGAAGTTCTGAATAATTAGGACGGCATTTTCAAATGCACTTGGTCATGACCTAATTCCGTCCTAAATCCTTCAATTTTAGTTTTTGCAAAGCTACAGGAGCCATGCAATACTACAGCAGTATCAGAACTGCTGCAGCAGTATTGAGTCCTGCTGAGAAATCCCACCCCTAAATGGGTGGCTCCAGTGAAGGAATGGACCTGATGAATTGGGGCAGAATCCAGCCCCTTCTTTTCCAAGGCACTATTCTGGATTGACATAAATGCAAACAAATGCAGTTTGGCCTCAGGACTGACACAATCCACCTAATTCACATTTGCCCAGTTTACATGGAAGAAGCTGGAATGGAGCTGAAAATACAAACTAAACCAACAACTTCATTAGGAAAGTGAGATACTGAAAAATATTGTATCTGTAGTGTTCCAATAACAGTTACAAATTATTTTGACATTGTCCTGTGAAGTGTTATGACAAACAGCCTGCAAATATACAATGTGCATGGCACAGAAAGAGAGCACAGGTCTGGAGACCTAATCTATTCACTGTAAGATTGCACACAGCTGCTTTGAATAAACATGCTCTTCATTATAGCACTCCCTTCCATCTTTCCAATTTCATCCCATTTATCCCCAAATAAAAAAAAAAAAAGTTTTTTTTTTCTTTGTTCAGAATAGCGTGTGCTTTATCTGAAAGCCTCAGACATTACAGCATAAATTATTTGTACTTCTAGCTACAATAAGTCTTGCTCCAGGACTTTGTGACTGAACTACCTGAGGGAAATCAAATTAACAGCAGCTCAGACAGAACTATTAAAGGCATGTTTTCCCCTATGTACGGTAGTCTGTTAACGTATCCACAGGCACCAAGAGGGTGAGGATAAAGCAAGGACATTTCTCTGAACCATCCCTATCTTTCACATTACTGTCTATTTTTGTGAAGGAGACGTAGATGTAGTGATACTGATAGGCACTGAGGTTCCTCAAGCCTCAGCTCAAGCATGCAGATTTTACAGCCACACACACTACGAAGACACCAGCTTCCAAAATAAATCAAGTGAGCTTTTTGCCTAAGACTACAGAGGTAACTGCAAGGTTGTTTCTGGTTGTAAGCATAACGATGCAAGGAAGGGGCGCACCAAAAGCCTGTCTTACTGTTTTCAGAGGAGGGCAAATACACATTATCAAGATGTTCAGGATGGCGAGGACCTCTTTTTAATTGGGAATACTGCTCTGAAAGGCAGGCAGTCATGGAGCACTCGTGTCACAGAGACCACCACTCTATGCCTGTGCTGTTGAGATGTTACCCGAGGGGTGGATATGGCAGGGGCGGTGTGGGCTTGCAGTCAAATACCACGCCAGCAGTGGGAGGAGACCTGATCAGGTCTCAAACTGGCCACAGATTTGTTTTGTGAATTTGGGAATTTACAAATTCACCCACTTATTTTCTGTTTTGTCTATAGCCACCTTCAGTGGCTTTATGATGGGTGT
Organism: Jacana jacana; assembly: GCA_013400555.1. Taxonomy (NCBI): domain Eukaryota; kingdom Metazoa; phylum Chordata; class Aves; order Charadriiformes; family Jacanidae; genus Jacana; species Jacana jacana. Next base: position 305,235 of record VZTM01008672.1, read on the forward strand.
CTTGTCACAAGGTACTTAGAGCAACTAAATCCTTGAGCTGGGACCTCCTAGCACTACTGTGACTAAAATACTGAAAATTGTTTAGGGACCATTTTTATTCCATTTAGTACATGGAAAAAATAACTAAGTAAAAGAAGAAAAAAACGCAGCTTCCTTCAAAAGCCTCTTTAATCAGCCCCAGAATCTGAATCAATGCTGAGCACAAAGATTTAAATTTGGCTTAATGAAAACTGAATAGACCAAAAAACAACAAAAGAAGTCTCTTTACAAAAGGTATGGATTCGACCTAGCCAGTAAATAATTAAAGCTCCTCTCTGTTCCCTTCCATTTTCTATTTTAAGGCTTTTCATTATATGGGATCAAAGTCAGCTCGAGTTGGAGAGAGTTAGAGGAATCCATCACGGAGACAGACTGAATGTATGATCTCATTCCCTGTGACAGCAGCCCAGCGGTACCACCTGTTTGAACTCCAGCTCGTACCACTTCTGATGACACCGGCAATGTCAACCCCACAGCTTGAGATTCAAGGGGCTTGTGCAGAACCTCTCCCCACCTAAGCAAACAAAGCAGAAGAACTGTAAATCTGGCACCAAGGAATGCTACAGGCAGCCCTAGCCGAGGAGCTGCGAAAAGAGCAGCCCCAGAAAGGTTTTGCACCCCCAGAACAAGCCACCAGGAGTCTCAGGAAATCAGCTGTATGAAGAAAGACCCATTTTTGTTTGGAGAGGAGGTAAATGAGGAGAGAGATGATGAATGTAGGCTAGCTGTATAAAAATTATAAATAGTAAAAAGAAGGGAAATGAAATATTAGTATTTATTTTCTCAGCAGAAAAAGAACACATTGCAGTCAAAAGACGAAATAATTAATGAGATATAGAAGAAAAATTACACTGGGAGTTTAAAACTGACAAGCAAATTTAAAAGAGATTAAGGAAAATTTTGTTCTACCTTTTTAGACTTAAAGCATAGTTTACCCTGTGGAGCTCTCTGCAGCATAATATAATTGGGACCAAAAAGGACTATGAAAAAAATATTCATTAGATTGTTAATGAATTCCTGCTTGTTCCCACTAGAAACTCATTTGTTTTAAAAATAAACAATACAATCCTTAATGAACCTTGCTTTTTTTAAGCAATAGAAGACAAACATTTATACCTCTTGACACAAGCAATGATTAAATGTCAGGGATTAAGACATTCCCCTTAAGGGGAATCCCCAAGGATTAAGAAAACCCCCCTTTTGTCACATTATCCCATCAGTATTGGCTGCCCAGCTCCTGAGTGCTGTCAGGAACAATGTATTGGGTCAGATCCAACACACTGATATTTCCTTAACCCTGAAGTTCAATCAGGAGATTTCTGTCTAAACCTTTGCTTTAAGAAAAAAGTTTACAGACTTGGAAGTATACCCTAAATCTTTGCTTTCTAAACAACTTTTTGCTCTGTCTGCCAGTAGCTAGCAGCACTTGAAGGCAGCAAGCACACTTTGACTCCACTCGCTTTGGTGTGTAAAAGGACTTTGGCCTAGATTTGGGCCAAGATACGTTATTTCACTTCTTTGAGCTGCTTGACGTGTTCAAGGCAAACTTTACTTCCGCCACTGCATGAAGAATATTTGCAGTTCTAGGAGTGTCAGGGTCCTCTAGCTGATGAAACTTGCTGCTACACTGTGATATGAGAGTCAAATTGTAAACTTATTACAGATAACAAAAAACATCTCACCGCTGCAAAATTTATGCAATTCATTTCTCAGAATCTACAAAGATGAAAACAGAGAAGCAGTAACACATCACAAGCTCAAAGAACTATTTCAAAACATGCTCTAGATTAAGACCGCATAGCAGGACCTTTTCCCAGTGAGAAATGCACCCTGGGGATGAGTAGAGGCCCCAAACAGCAGTGTCCTCCTGGATGACCTCATTAGCATCTGATGTGTGGGAACATCTTCTTTAAATGTGTGATTCTCTTGTGTACTTTGAGATGGTTCTTTAATCAAATTCGTAAGCTTAGTTTCATTTGGTACCAGACAGATAAATAAACCCACATTATGCAGGCCCAACAGCTCTTCAAATGAAAGGAAAAAAAAGCCTGCAATAAAAAATTAGCTCGGAAAGGTTTTGATGCTTTATGTGGGAGTTAGCTGTATGTAAAATTGAGCTGTATTTTCTTGGTTTAGCTGAACTAAGCTGCACTGACAAGAGCATGCTGAATTAGATCCGGTTGTAACCTGAGGTGAACCTGCAGGATAAACCTTACGTCATTCTATTGCTGCAGTTCTCTCTTTTTTCCATGAGCAAATGTGGCTTCCTTCCCTCAGCCTCTGAAACGCTGTATCGGGTGTGCTGGCCATGGGCTAAAAATCTAAATAGAGCATGTTTGGATTTATTAATTTCAGGCCTCTGGAAATGGAACCGAGCTACTAGGAGAGACTGAAGAAAGACTACAAAGGCATGAGGGAGGCAAAAGTGAAGATTTTTTAAAGGTAACACAGCGTATAAAAAGGTACCTGCATTGAAAGACATTCACCTCCATTTCTGATATGGACTTTGGGATGTGTGCCTATCCAGGGTAATACCAACCCCCTGTTTCACCTCCACAAGCGTGTAGACATCTTGCCGTGCATGGCAGGGTAACCAAAACTAACTGGTGATGAGGCTAAGCCCTTTGTAGCTACAACATATTAAAAATTTCTACAGTGCCCTTCCATACAAGTTCATAGGGTAAGATACAACTCTCTTCCAAGAGACTGAGGATTCTTCACTGTGAAGGACAATGACGACAAAGGGCACTTGGCATGGCAATCCCCTTTGCCAGACTTCCATTACCGTATCATTGTTTCAGAGCAGGTTTTACTGAGCAGGTAGTACCGCTTCTTACATTCTACCTTACAACCTCACATACTACCTTACAGCCAGACCTCCAAAGCTGGCTGTGTTCCTGCTTCAGACATATTTCTGAGCACAAATCTACTTTTTTTTTTGTCAGAGTCAGCTGGCAGCCTCAGTGGCACAAGGTAAATGGGCATATAACTCTGTATCATCTCAGCACCCAAAGGCTCCTCTCTCTGTTAGGATTATCACTGACTTTCTGTGGCATGCTGACAACACAGGGGCTCTCTCTGGATTAATCTCTGTACTTGTAAGAAAAGGGACTCTATTTGTAGTTGCAGTAGCTAGGCAATAGATAGACCCCTGCTCCATCGCACAAGCTCTTTGCCTGCAGAGCCCTGAAGAGTCCTCTCCCTGCCCAGCTGGAATGGAAGGACAGTAGAAAATTGATTCCATCCATAGGTGTGGAGAGGAGAGGAAGACAAACTGCTCAGTGGACAGCACTGCTGACTGCAAAACCTGGATCACAGTGCATGGGCTGATACACTTTCTGCCTTCATCACAGAACAAGTCAGCTGGAGAACAGGGGAGGTGCAGCAAGGACGAGGGATGCAGCCGGTCCAGGACAACCTGCAGCCACCAAGCACGTTTACAAATAGCAGCTGTCCCGCAGAACTAGACATTCTCTTGCTTCAAAGTGTAAAGGATGCTATATCAGGCCTTTTCATTAGTTTAAAAAGGTTTCTATTTTTCCTTTACGCTGGGAGTGGCCAACACACAGGCTGAGGACTTTCCACATTGGCAGGAATTACCTTGCTACTATAGGTTTTGCCCTCTTAAGAGCTCTAGTGCTCAGTGTTATTTTCCAACCCTGTCTAACAATTTTTTAAAAAGCAATTCAGGTACATAACCTTTACAATGATTTTTCTCATGTATATTCAAGCTCATATGCAATGGAGATGTCCTGGAGACACCATGATTTTGCTTAATAAAAATATAAATCTCTATACAATTTCAGCACTTCAGGCCTTGAATAACTGGAAATTCCCCCTCCTACATAATTTCTCACAATTTCCTCAGTATAAATTCAATATAAGAAGTGCATAGCTAAATTATGCAGGAATATAAATTTACATAACTGTTTGTAAGCCAGCTTTAATAATTAGGTATATAGAGAAGTCCAACATAGAGCTGAGGAAAAGATGATTTATAATTTGTCCTTTAGGTGGACAGTTTTACTAGTATTTAATTAGTATAAATAGAAAAGAATCTGAGAATATACTGTCATTCCTTAAGACATATGGAAACCAAGTGCTGGCAGAACTAATTACGAAGCAGCTATATGAACAAACATAAACATAATCTGTAGAAAGGTCAATTTACATTAAGAGATCACCTATATCTTGCCTTGGTTTCCCCTCTTGGAACAGCAGTGGATGGACCCACATGGCTCACTGGTATCACTTACACACAATCCATAGTATTAGGCATCCACAGTGAGCATATGCAATCTCTTTCATTGCCTATCAGGAAGTTCATCAATAATCTGCTCTTTACACCTTTTGGTAGTTTGCATTTTTCTTCCTCTCTTAGAATCTCACATTACCCACACTGCCTTCTCCTACTCTCAATGCAGAAGTCAGAAGGGAAATAAAATCCATCAATTCTCTGCTTGGCTTATTAAATCTCCCTCACACTGTTCATCGTTCCCTGTGGCCCTGCAATTGGAGCTCTCTACATGCAGGGCTCTTTAATCCTTTTGCTTTCTATCTGGATGGCTACAGGCAGATCCCAAGCACCACTTGCCCAACTCCTCCTCTCTTTTTCTAGTCCCTGATAAGAATCTTGGCTCTCACTTGTGGTCTCTCCTACCTCTGCTGAGACAGCAAAAAGCCTTTACAAGGTCACATATACAGCCTTAGATGGGTGTTCTTTGACTTGCAATGAGAACTACAGGATAGCACAAATGAACCCTGGGTTCATGGTGTAAGGCACTGTTGTTATATATGACAATTACATACAAGTAATGGGGATGAAAGTGGACTCGTTAGCAAATGTCAGCTTTTCAGCACACTCCACATACATGCATTTGGAACTTCTTGTTGCTGTACCTCATGTGAATTACAGTTTGCAGCTCCCTTGCACTGTTCTCCCATTAGGTGTGAGAATGAAGCATAGAAACAATTTGTTTTATCGCCTCCACTCTCTCAAAAGAATTAAATTAAAAATAGCAATAGGCATCATATTTAACAGGGCAGTAAAACAGAACCGTAATGATCACAGGCTCGCTCCATCTCTCCTGTAACACATCCTGCAATGGCAGAGAGGCTGCAGCTCTACTTGGGTTCCTTCTACCAGATTTAGCCCTGAGAAAAGGTTTACTGAGAGAGAAGTTACTGTGGGATAAGTGACGTGGCCAAAACCCATGTCTGTCCTCAGGCCATTTGGTTGCAGGAGCTGGTAACGTGGCTTTGCTGCTCCATCTTGCTGACAGCCCTTTTCCATGGTGATGCTGTTCTAGAAACACCTGCCAGCCCAGCATCATGAGGGTCCATTTTCTTGAGAAGGCTCCTTAATGTAGAGGAGCTTTAGTGTAAACCTAATACAGGCTGTTATTTTTTAATTTGGGCTCTCCCACTGGTGGGCAGTAGTACTAACATCCATAGTCTGCCTACTCCTTTCCTACCATAGAAGACGTTGCAAGCCTGCACTTCAGGTCACCGAGGGACTAGCAACATAGCAGGAGGTAACTTGTACTGCAGATACCTATTTGCCACCACTCAAGTTTTTTCAAAACCAATGGGCACGAATCGGGTCCCCTGCAAAACTGCCAACATTAATCTGAGCTTAGAAAAAACCCCAGGGACTATAGATGCCATAGAAACATCTCTGTGCAGTAATTCATTTTAAGCAAATATTGCAAATATTGCAGTAGTACAGGCAAAAGGAAAAAATTGTGGTGTGCAAGCAGTACCCACCTAATAAGATTACTCAGTTGATGCCTCAAATGCATGAACCTGTGTTCATGGCTGGATTTCCAAAATACACAAAAATACCTGTCTGCATATCTTAAATCACTGTCATATCTAAGCTGCACACAGCTAGGGATAAAAAAGGGGGATGATGATAATCTGGATAGGAACATGGTGTTTTGGCTTATTTAATTTGAACACTTTAGACTTTTATGTATTTAAGGGGTTTCTTTATAGAACACTCATATAACAATGGCAGTATATCCTACAAGAAATATTTGTGTGCCATTCCCATCAACGCTACTGGATTTATAGGTGAGGTGAGATTCACAGCTCTGGCACAAAGGCCCTTTGCTTCCTGGAAGACAATGAATGTGTGAAGGAAGACTAAGGACAAAGGAGCTACCCAAGGGGACTTCTCTGCAGTGTTGCATGCAGCACTCTGAGATGTTTGCCAGCTGCAAAGAGGCTGCCACATAGGAAGATTTAGGATCAGGCTAGGAGAAAGGATCACAGGAGCCAGCAGCTCACAGGTCCTGAGCACACAGCACTCACAACAGCGGCCAAGCCCAGCCCTGAGAAGCACCGATGGGAGAGCCAACACTGAGCGTTAAATCTCTTCTAGCCCTTGCTGTGTGGTGTGCTCCATCTCATGATGCACACATTTGTCACACAGGAGTGGTGACCCTCTAAAAATTTCATGCTAAGGGTAGGAAGAGCAGTTAACATACTTCCTATAGTTTTATGCACAAGTGCCTACAGCTTCTCCATCTAATGCACCCATAAATTACACTTCAGTAACCGTGAATTCCGTTACTGGAAAAAAGGTGAAACAATACATGTTTTGCTGATGCAGAGTCACCCACAGAGCAAGCACTGTTGTGAAAGCTGCGTGCTCGGGATGTGTTAATTGCCAGGTCCCAGGAGCATTCCCTTTAGCATACTCCACATCCTCCTATGTGACAGCCTCTACTACAGTGCGATGAGAGTCACTGACCCGTATTTTGCAGGTAGATTATTGCAGTTTAAGTTTATAACATAATCATCAACTATAAGGTCATTTCTTAATAGAGTTCTGCTGTGGCTTACTAGGATTCTGCACCAGTAATAAATATTTACTTACCCTTAAGTTACCTTCAAAATACTTTTCATAAGACTGAACCGGGTCCTTTTCACTAGAAAACAAGCATTGTTCACTCGAAAGATAATGAAGGTGGCAATTAGAGGTTTCTTGTATCCTATATCCTAAAACCTTCTTAGATGCCATTTATAAAAAAATATATATTTTGAATATGCCACAGAACATTGCAAATTCAGCCCTTTAGTGCTCTGTTCTACACCTCTGTTGGACAAATGGCACCAGGACACAAAAGCCATTGACCTCTTTTGTTGAGGGTCACTGCATTTATGACATGATAGAAGTACCAGCAGAAGGAGTCACATATTCTTAATTGTATAGGCTATTTGCACATAGAATAACCAAATAGTCAAACTAAAGTAGCCTGGCAAACTCTGTATCTGCAGGCTATACACTAACACACAACTATCAAGACCTTGCAGGTTACCTTGCTAGTAAGAGTTGAGAAGAGTTTTAAAACTCCCAGCAGTTCAGAAAAGGCCAATGAGCAGGTAATGAAATTGTTTTTTTCTACCTGTAAACATGACACTTCATTAGTATGTGACAGAATTAATTTCTCCCTTTGCTAAAAAAGGCTTGTTTTTCTGTATACACTCATGTTGGCAATTGCTTTTATTGTTGTACTAAGCTGTTCTACAATATCTTAAGAAGAATTTTCCTGGGGCAAACTAAGAGAGCAAATTACTTTATAAGAAACTTTCCCTTTAACTATTTTGTACTTTAGATTGTACATAAACATGCTCTTCTCAACCTGAAGCTTTCCCTTCCACCTCCAATGACGTCATTGCCCTACATCTTCATCTTTTACTGCTGTGAGATCACAACTTTTTTATCACCTGACTTCACAAGAGCTGAGGATCATGACATGACATCAGAACACAGCAACTATGTTCCATCGTTAGAAATCTCAGCCCTGTACACTCCTACAGTCCTGTACACTCCTATTTAGCTGCCTTTGTTGGCTTTTTGATATTTTCTACCAGCTATTAAATTGGACCCCAAAAAATCATTCATCTGCCAACAGAAGTTCATAACATGAATTGTAAAGGCGCTGTTTTCAGAGCTTGCATTCAAAGACAAATTAAAATAAACGCTTTATATATCTAATTAAACCTGCATAGCAAAATACACACTATACCATAAGGGTGGTAGAAGATATGGTAGAACTTAAGTTGAAGGTAAAGGTTGGGTAGGGCAGTAGTCCAGCCTACTCTCTGCTGGGTTACTTCTTACCCTACGGCTTTCATTTTGGTTTAGAAAGCCAATTGCTGCTTTTACCCTTAGTTGATAAAATCCCAAAAGTGAGGTTCACCTCCACAGATGCATCCATTATGGTACCTTAGAAAAGTTCCACAGTCTGGACTAATCTTTGCTTTCCCTGCAGAGCAGCCACTTCACATCTGACATTTTCAAAAGCATTTAATCTGGACCTCTCTCTTGGCATGAAGTCTACAGATCTGAGCAAGGCAACGTTAAGGTAGGACTAAATACCCTCAAAACACTCGATGACTATTTTTACCTTTTCAGCATGGATCCTGTTAAGACTCTTAAATATATGGAATTTCCATGTGTTCTGCTCACCCAGACTTCAATGAGGAATAAAAGGGACAAAAGACACATTTGTCAGGTTTAATTTCCTACATGAATTTTATGCATAGTCAGTTATACTACATAAAATAACCCTGATGCTCTTTCATGCATTTTGCGCAGTCAGCTTTATCAATTAAAATTGGAAGATCCAATTAAAATTTAAAAAGAAAGATTACCTTTTAAGAAACAGTTCAAGTTAAGAAAAAGGGGCAGTCTGATCATTCAGTGGCAGTCAGATCACAAGATGATATTGTAGGTAAAGAAAGTCTGAGCAGCTAAGCTCTGGAAAAGCCTGCTTAAATGCTGGACATCTGTAGGTTTCGTAATATATTCACGGAAACCTTTGCAAGACCAACTAGAGCAAATATTGGGGCAAAACTCAAAAGACTGATTCAGTTTTGACCTTCATGTTATTCCATTTTACAGAATAAAATGGCACACTGGCTCTTGAAAAGGAGCTAAGAGGAACATTAAGATTTGTTATCTCAGAAGACGGTGTTTCCCTTCTACCTGGCAAAGACTGAAGAAGAAGTTAGGATGCCCGGGTTTTCTTAACTGTATGATCTGTATGATGTTCTTTTGCCTTGTTGCCCTCATGTGGCTTCCCTGGATATCTAGACAGGAACACTCAATGCACCAAAACAACAAGAGAGGGCATTTGCAGTCTTCTCATTGACTTCAAAGGACTGATAAGCTGGCCATTTACGATTCAAATATTTCAAGAAGTGAGAGAGAGTGTTGAACAAAGGGCAGAGTCATGTTTGCTGTCTTAGTCTCTGCATTGCAGGTATTTATTTCATCCTCCACAAAGCAGACACCACAACTACAGAACATATTCTGTAAAAACAAGTTCCACTTATGCTCTTGCCTACATTTAGCCTCAATTAGAAAACATTTCCTTCTCAAAATCCTTGAGTTCTACAATAACTGTTTCCTAGGAAAATACTATTACATAAAACAGTCATTTCCTGGGAAAAGGATGTCAGATTCTTCATAAAACTCATGAGCTCTAAAGCTTTTAGAAGAAGGTCTCTATATTAGCCTGCTATACCATGGAAAGACATCATGGCTGCATCTCATGACGGCAAACTTCAAAGAAGGCGGGAAATGAGATTTGCTCTGTGGTTCGTTAAGTGGAGCCCCTTAAGTACATACATATTTACAACAAGACATTGTAAAGTTGCACAATTTAACTCAGATTGTATTCCTGCAGGCAGAACACAGCTACAGCAAACCTGATGTGAGTTATTTCTACTTAAGAATTGTTTTCTTCATTCAACTGATACCCACTGAAAACAGGTTTCAAGCGTAGCCAGGCGAGTGTCTGACGAATATTGACAAGTTTTCTGACTAAGCTACCAGCCCTTATCTGAGGTAAAAAAGTTCATCTGAATGCAAAGCAGAAAGGCATCATGTAAACCACCATCTCGTACCATGCATTTGTGATGACTACCAGGTGCTCTTCATCCATTTCAGGGCAGAAACAAGCAGCAGCAGAAGCCAACGATGACCTTGGCTTACAGCAACGATTGCAGTGAAATGGCCTAGGGAAGCTCACCCAGGAACGTACCTCCCTTGGGAAACCGTAAATTCTTCAGCTGTCTGAAATATCCCACCAATCCTCACGGTAAACTAGAAAACTCAAACCAAAATCATTGTCTATGCAAGATTTTACCTTAATTTCACTTGCCCACTTACATTCAGATGGTGCAACCATCCTTTGTAAAAAGTGGCTTAGGAAATCAACTTTCAGCTTACATGTAGTTTTCAGCTGTTGTTTGGAATTACTTCTGGAGCTCCTGCAAAGATGGGTTGCTTCAACATGAACAAATTCATTTCAGCAGTTTTCTTGCCTTACTTCTACTGAACATAGGCCAAATTTATAAGCTGGTAGAGGTCAACTTTTAGCCCTTCATATGCACATACATAGCTGAAACATAAACAAGACACGTTTGCAGGGTGCAAGTACTAAGTTTTGAAGTGAGATCATGGGAAAATGCACAGAAAACCGTAGTTGGCACAGTGAAATTAATGAAGAAGAAAAGAATGTCAGGAAATTAGTATATTTCTTGACTATAGACCTATTATGCTCTGGAACATGTTCCTAAGGGAAGCAGTAAGAACTCCATTACTTTAATAATTTAAAATTAGGCTGACAAAAAAGTAGTGTATGTTCAGCACAACATAGAATAAACTCTATATAGGAAAGACAATGAAGCAGATGACTAATAACTCGTTCTTTCTAACAGCTATGAATCATGCAAGCACAGTTGTGGCTTGACATTGGACTTCCTGTGCACGGATGGTGATGCAGACAAACAGGATCTCACAGCGTAATGGTTGGAGGAACGGACCCTTAGTATGCAATAAACTACAAATATACACGTTATTAGAGTGCTCATAAATTAGTTTCAGTATATTCTCCTCAGCTAAGGATGTTCTGTCCCAGCAAAATGAATGTACATATAAAAATGAAACCAGAATTGCTTTTATTGTTTGTGGGAGAGGGGACTCTAAGTAAAGCATCATACATCAAGTCCCTGTGGCATTTAGGCAGACTGAATGTTTTATGTGTAATCAGAGGTAAGAATTTTTGGTCATAGGTTACACCATGTTTTACTTGAGTTTAATTCATTCTGTGTTCAAAGGCATATTTAAGACAAACGTTTGATCTTTTGAGTACAAGTTCAATATTTTCACCTACAAGTTGAAAGACAGAAACACAGGCTTTTTATTTGATTCTTCTGGTTTCCAATATTTTCTCTACTACTGTAGATAAGCAAGTGTTATTTGAGCTAATCTGGCCCGGCCAAGCTCCTTGACCCAAGCACTTTGTTTCAGCTACATGACATTTAGCCATTAGAACAATTGTGCCATACCAGTGACACGTTACTCAGAGTACAGACCAGGGGTTAAACATCTGGACGAGGTGCTACAAGCCATGATTTAGAAGCATAGTGGGTAGTATTGGTGATAGGAGGGCAGTTGGACTAGACGATCTTGTAGGTCCTGTCCAACCTTGCATTTCTATGATTCTATGACTGGCCACCAGAGCAGTAGTTTGCAAATCAAAAAAGGGCAGAAGTAACAGTTCAAACTATTCACAGGACGTGTTGCAGATAAGTCTGAATATGATGTGACTTAATTTTGTTGAAAAGCAAGACTGGCCAAAGCAAAGGCTACTGTAAAATAATTTTGTCACGGACCACAGGAAGCTATACTCCTTGTGGTGCGTATTTTGGGTTTTTTTTATAAAGTAATCACTTCCAATGACAAATTTACAAACAACATACCAAAGAACAAAGGTGGCAATTTTCCTCAAACTGTCTAGGAATTCAAAGATACAGTCACCAGAACAGGCTGAGGCTGGTCCACCATACCTGCCGTCTTGAGAGAAAGCAGCTTAATACTCAGGAGAAGAGGAGCAACAAGTCCTGCTTTTTGCACTTTGGAAACAATCTGTTTCATTTGCAGGCAGGTTATTTGGTTTTTCCAGTCTCTTCCCACAGAGTTTCAGCTCTCTATGGGATGCTATTTTTCAACCAACTTGACTGGCAAGGTCTGGATGTCACTGTTCAAACAATTTCATGATCAGAAAATGATACTTTCAAGTTTGGTACCACATTCAGCCACACAGTGATGCACAGACATCGCTGTGGATCCAATATGGAATAAACCACAAAATTTTGGTTTTCCTTCTCACAGGAAAACACATACCAGCATAAAGTAACTAAGTAATACTCTTTTTCTTCCACGGTAATACAAGAAGAATGAAATAACATGAAAATGACTACTACGCCAAGGATATTTACCCACTTTTTTTTAAGACTGGTGGAAATTCACTGCATTGCAAATGGGGACAGTAGTTTATCCAGGTAAGTCTAAAAAAGCAAGGCACATGGATCTGGATCTCCCATCTGGCCTTTTATTTTTTTTTAATTAATTCATACTGCTACCAGGAAAGCAAAAAGGAAATTGAATGAATATTTATTTATTTTGAGTTTAGCAGAGAACAGAAAAAAACATTAGAGTTAGGATAGCACTATCAAGGGACTGTATTTATATCTCTCAAAAAATTTACATTTATTAACATTCAGAAGTAAAATCCATTAGAGGAGCTCCAAACCACTTTGGTCAGTGGACCTAGATTCATAATTCAAACACTTCAGTCCCAGAACTCAATGACTTCTCACTTAGGGCACTGGTGAGAGCAGATCTGTTTTTTTCATCTAACAGAAAGACCCAGCCTAGAGAATTTAGATTTGATGCCCACCTTGGGAGACAGCCAGTTGAAGGACCATTTTTAACCACTGTGCACAGCAGGGTCAAAGAAATGATAAATCTTACTACTGTCTGAAAACAGTTTCATTTTCAGACAAAGCTGTATGAATTGCTCCTATTTTTTCCAGATTTCGATATATTTGCCTTCAAAACATACTTCATGTTTTTTAACTTTTTAATTGACTGAAGAAGGGGCAGAGTTAAAATAAAAGAAGAGAGAAGGCAAAATAAAAGGAAAAAAATCTGGAAAGACGTAAACTGAAAAAAATCAAACACATTTCTTAATGTTCTAATCCCCAAGCAGGAACTGCTAAACTTGGAATAACCTGTTTTCCAGAAGAAAAGCTATGGCTGACTGGCAGTGACTGCTGAAGAGTGTTTTGTCATTTTCCTGCAGAACAGGGAGCCGGGGCCATGGGATGCTGAGCTGATGATCAAATCTATAGAGTAGTCCTGAAGGAAAATGAGGGGGAACGCAGGGTGGGGTAGGATGGGTGAAAAGGAGGGTGAGGATGAGGAGATGTGATCATTAGAGGCTCTCACATCAGTTGGTGGAGTCCTTGAAGGCCCACCTTCAGATGAGCTGTGGACTTGTGCTGTATACATGAGTGTACCAGGACAACTTTATATATGAAAGATGTTCCTTTGCCACAGCAGGACCTGAAGCTGCCTCAGCATTTCTTAGTATTGTGTCTGATGTCATTACTACGCTAAAGAAGAAAAGGAAATGTCACATGTATCAACAATGTTGCTTAAAATAAGTCAGGCCCACACAAAGCAAAGAGAAAGTATAGAATGGGTGGACATAAGCGAAATGTCAGCCTGAGCAAACTGGCATAACCCACTGGCTTCAGCCAGCCACATAAGCTGGGCACAAAAGAGGCAAAACAATTTTTAGTGATTAACATCACAAACTGCATTCTTAATGTTGCACATTTTGCTACTGTGAGCTGGAAAGCACAGGGAAACCTTTGTTGTCACAAGCACCGGTACCTTTCTCATACTTGCCACCTTTCTGATTTTGATTATCTGATCCCAGCTGTTCCCAACAGCCTCCCAGGAACTGATTCCAGGATCACTCAAATTCACTTTGTTTTATGGACATGAGTAATCCCATGGTGTTCAGTGCAGTTACATTAATAAGGACACACAACTCTAAGTGATTGTAGGATCGGGTCCTTCGGGTTGTGAATAGTCATTGGTTTCTCTGACACTAACAGGTCATTGATAAACTGCAGTTTCCTTCTCATCTGACAGAGGGCTGCTAACCAACACATACATCACTGTCATTTTTCTGTTACAACTTTTTAAAATGCAGCATCAGATTTAAAAGGCAATCAATAGCAATCCACTTGCAAGCACCTCTAATGAAGCGCAGCAGAAACAATTTGGTATTAGATTTTCACCTAAAAGGTCTCGGAAAAACCATTTCCCTGCGCCTCTCCAAAAAGAAGATCGAGTTGTTTATCCCAGGCTCTGAGCCAGGGAGGATGAACACGTGCACTGAACTTCACACACAGCAAGAAACTCCACTGGTAGGCATAGCACAGCTCTTTGCAGAAAGTTACTGCTGTCTTAGATGGCTTGGCCTACTCACATCTATTTTTAAGTATATATTTCTACTATTCTAATTATTAGAATTAAATATTGTTGAAAGGACACTGGTAACTATCAATTCTTAGAATTATTTCCAAAAGGAATTAAAAATGGAAAGCCTCTGCTAGGATACCCTGCCAATATCTTTTGTATTTTTCACTCACATTTGTGAATAACGATAGATTGGTAGCAGTGATATGGGTCAAGTTTAGAGCAAATTCCTCCACACCTCTCTGACCATGCACGGCAGCTGCCCCTGTTCCCTGACTCCTGACGCCTCCTCAGTAAAGTCTGGAAGTCACAGTAGATTTGTATTTTAGTCAAATCCAGAAGAGCATAATTAATTAGCTCTTCCTCCTGCTGTGGGAGTTAAAGATAAAGGCAGAATGAAACCTAGTACACCAGTTGACTGAGCTTGTTTTCAGATTTTCTTTCTTGAATAAATTTTCTGAACACACTTTTATCATAACTCTCCACAATTCCAACCATTCTATCCATTGCAGATGACACCAAGTTGGGTGGGAGTGTTGATCTGCTTGAGGGCAGGGATGCTCTACAGAGGGACTTGGACAGACTGGATCATTGAGCCAATGTTAATGGCATGGCCTCCAAAGAGGCCAAGTGTCAGGTCCTGCACTTGGGCCACAACAACCCCATGCATCGCTACAGGCTTGGGGAAGTGTGGCTGGAGCTGCCTGGCAGAAAAGGACCTGGGGGTGCTGGTCGACGGGCGGCTGAACATGAGCCAGCAGTGTGCCCAGATGGCCAAGAAGGCCAATGGCATCATGGCTTGCATAAAAACCAGTGTGACCAGCAGAAGTAGGGAGGTGATTGTCCCCCTGTACTCAGCACTGGGGAGGCCACACCTTGAGTATTGTGTCCAGTTCTGGGCACCTCAGCACAAGAGAGATATTGAAGTGCTGGAGCTAGTGCAGAGGAGGGCTACGAAGCTGGTGAGAGGCCTGGAGAATAAGGCTTATGAGGATCAATTGAGGGAGTTGGGACTGTTTAGTTTGCAGAAGAGGAGGCTGAGGGGAGACCTCATCACTCTCTACAACTACTTGAAAGGACATTGTAGAGAGGCTGGTGCTGGTCTCTTCTCAAGGGCAATTAGTCCAATGATGCCTGACAGACCAACGTGATTCCTATTCTCAGATACACAACCTAGAAGAAGAAGAAGGAATAAAATAACACAATAATTTCCTCAATGTATGAAAAATACAACTAAGTGTACACTGCTGCAAATTGTCTCATATCTCCCACACCTCAACTGAAAATCCATTACCTTTGCTCATAAAGTACATTCACGCACTTGACTTTCACTTCCTCGATTAAATTAATTCAGATTAAGGGATACTGCTACATATGCAACTCTAATCCACGCTGTTATTCCTAACTGGTAAAAATTACTTTATTAAGCCCTAGATTCAAATTGGTCTGTGGTATAGCAGTACGGAAATGCTCTGGATGAGCCACTTGTTTGGTGACTGATCTAATTCCGGATAAAAAATGTGCTTGATCCTAATTTTGCTTTCAAAGGACAACGAAGAATATCAGCACAAATCACCCTGAAATCACAGTACTGGCTGTACAGAAATTGTGGTTTTAAATTTTTATGTTTTTCTAATAGATTTTATTTCCAAGGTTTTCTCTAATACTATCAAAGACAATATTAGATTGGAATTTTGTACCATCTAGCAGCTCTATGTAAAAGACAGTCCAGTATTCTGAGAGTTGGTAGTGTTGCAGCAGACCACAGAACTCCATCTCCCCTGTAGAAAAGCCAGCAAGAGACTAAAGCCCAAAGCTTCTGCATCCGTATCCCAGTTCACCACTAAAACTTTCACAGAAACTGTTTATTTTCATGGCAGCAATGCAACAAAGGACCTTTTAATCCCAACTGGTCTTCCCAGACCCTGAAAAGCTTCACAATCACACACAACCCCCATCTTTGCAGGCTGGGAACTGTTACCAGTAGCATCAAGGAGACTCTTTCCTTGATTTTAAGGCAAAGGAGTTTTGATCTGGCCACTCAAGAGAACAGAGTCTTCACCAGCAACTCATACGCCTCTGGTGCCTGGATCACCAAGTCAGGTGTGTGGTTGCTCTCTTGTTCTGAACGTTCCTCTGAGGTGATAGTCTAGAGCCAAGAGCCAGTGAATTTTCTTCTTCAAAGTGCACAGAGTGGTGTGTTTTCTGACTGCTGACACAGAATGAAAAGGGGAACAGTGCCACGCATAAAACCAGCCCATCTGGTTTTGCTGGCAATGCTCATGTTGGAATCAGGGTCACAGTTCTTCTTACAACTGAAGACCAGCAGCAGCACCTGGGTTCACAGAAACCATAAGGTGGTAGGAATGCCTGTAAGGAAGAAAAGCTTCCTACAGTCTGCAAACACAAAAGAGTTTTGTCAAAAAACCAAACATGTTTCCAAATATGCGGTAATGGATTGAGCAACTCTGGGAAAAATCTGTCAGGTGAAGTATCCACAGGAAGAACCATGAAGAGGCAACTCTCAGAAAGGTTCATGTACCTCCCATTTACGGATGAGTAACTTGTAGCAGTGGGAGAGTGGGAGCAATCAAAAGGCAAGCTCTTACCCTGGCTCTACTGCAAGGCAGCACAGGGCTTAAACAGGCAGTAGCACTTGTTAATAGGGTTCCAAACGACAAGTGCCAGGATTTTTATGAAAACAGCTTGTTTTTAATACATGGGCTTGCACTGGCCCAGAAGACAGAAGAGTAGCAAAGCAGAAAAGGAAAATAACAAAGGAGAAAAAAGACAGATAGATCTCAGTTTGAAAAGAAAAATCAATTAAATCTAGATTTAATGAAAAACCTGTGAGAATTCACATTCACAGAGCAGGTCTTTCACACTTATTTTGCAGGTCACAGCTAGGAGCAGAAGAAACGCCATTCCCCAAAATGTTCTTTAGAAGGAAAACAAAAATTTGGGTGTAGTAAACTGACAATGTAAAAGCAAAAGCCAAAATTAAATGAGCTGCTCTTCTATATATTTTGCAGCCATCAAAAGCTTTCAAATACATTTATCAGTCTTTTCTTCTTCAGCTGAAACTTCACTTTTCAGCTTTCTTTAATCCTAGCTTTCTAGGATTAGCCCTTTCTTGGATCTTAATTGCTCTCATTCCACTTTCAACTAACACATGTTTTGTTGCCCTGTAAGAAACATTGATTGCTCAACATGAAGAGCTACAAGAGGCTTTTTAGCTTATTCTAAATCAACACTGCAGTATTTCTATCTTTTTTTTTTCATTAATTGCCTTTACAAAGGTCATATATATATATATATGTATGATGTCCTATATCAAAATAAAGCTAGTCCATCAAAGAAAATGCTTTAACAAGCATATAGCCAGGACTCTAAGACTGCACAAATTACCACACTGTCTGTGGTTTACATCTGTGTGCATGCATTCACTCATTCAGCGTGATTCTCTGCTGCAGCTTCATGACTTGATAAATTCAGTGCTACCACAATGACTACCAGGGGTTGGGAGATTCCATCACCCAGGAGGTGAGGCCATGGAGAGCACGTGGGTGGGTCTCGTCACACACAGAGAAGGGAGGAGATTTTTTTATGGGACTCTCTGCACAGGCTCCTCAGCTGGAAGGTGGGGGCCAGGGTTGAAAGCCTGTCAGCGACCATCAGCTCCAGGGAGCACTGATGAGATGTTCTTGGCATCTGGGGGAGGTCTGTAGCTCATTCTGCCTTACAGGAAGGTTCAGCAGCTGTGGTGTGGGTAGGGTCATTAGTAATGCTGCATTCATGACTCATCTGTGAGTTATTCCCTTAAATACACACACAAAAAGAGGAATTTTTGTTTCTCCAGGCTCCAAGTTGGTCAGGACCTTCAACATAAATGTGTGTACCAGTCTGCACAAAAGTTTATCGTCTGACCTTGACATGTTTCTTTCACTTTGAAAAAAAGAGTACTGATTCCGTAGTTCCCTACTTGTAACAACAGCAAATGTATCTCAGAAGAAGATAAACCTTCACAACAAGGATATTTCCCAGTTACAAGGCACGCAAGCGAAGAACAAGAGACTCTGAGAAGAGAGATGGTTAGTGAACAAAACCAAACAGTGGGAGTTTTAGCACACAAAGTGCTTTAAGTTGAGCTGAAAACTGAAATCTTCCATCAGCAAAATCCAAATGGCTTCATAAAAAGCCAGGTTTAAGTCATGCAGAAAAAATGTATCACTTTCAAAGCTGGCTGAGTGGTTTTGTTTTGGGATAAACTGCATCTCTCTGGGCTGCTGAAACACCTTACTGGACTCCCAGTTTCAGTGCCCTGTAGACTGGACTATGGGGCTGCTTTTGGACAAGGGATCATCTCAGCAGTAAAAACAACCTCCCCACCGGGCACAGAAGCTGCATAAGGGTGACACACCATGAAAGATGTTATCTCTGGCCTGACTCACTGGGACACATGGAGGAATGGACAAAGTGCTGCAGTAGCTCAGGCAGGAAAAATTAAAAAAAAAAAAGAATTAAAAAACTTCAGACTGTGGTGAAAGAAAACAAAGAAAAAGTCAAAATGTTTGATTTCAATCATGGATTTTTAAATGAAATGTTATGAAATGTCTGAATGGGAAGTTTCAGCTACAGCCTTTTGTTGATCAGTTGTTTCCGCAGAAAGGAAGTATTTTTTGCAAAACATCGCTCAGCACTGGAAATTATTCCTTTCTTTTTTTTTTCAGTCACGCCAATTTCCTTCTTTGTGAATCAAATTCTTATAAGATATCCTAGAATAAAGAGAAGCACAATGAAGTCCAGCTTCAGATTCAATAATACAACAGAGTAAAATTTGGACTGGTGGCTTTTTATGCTTCTTACATTTAAAGAGCAGTTTGTTTATTTCACTATTAATATTACATGCCTAAAATGTGCTAGTACTGAATATAAAAGCATGGCTTTTTAGAACAGGGGAAAATTCCCTGTTTTATTCTCTATGAATCACCACAAGGTAAGAAATCAAAGTCAGGACTGAATTCAAACCCATACATTCTTAAGACTCACAAGTGGTGGTGTTAATTGTCTAAAATATGACTAGTACCTCAAAAATATAACTCTATTTCTGATCTTTTCCAAAGATAAGACCTGGCAAATTGTTGGTTTTTTCATACTCTAACAATGTGGGTTTGGTTCTTTAAAGCTCTGCGTTTTGTATGTGTTAGTTTTTCTTCCTCTCTTTTCATAACAGCTGCTTTTTTCTTTGCCTTGCTTTTGAGAACAGGCTATGCAATTTTTAGAAAATAAGCACTGCAAATGAATCATCAAATGATAGTAGTTAAGCTCCAGCCATTGTGGATGCTCCTGCTAAGGGGGTGCACACGGGTTTGCTCAGGCACTTGTACCACATGAGTGGGTGACCTTCGGGACAGGCTGTCCACACTCAGGAGATGCCTCTCCTACATCTGCTGCAGGTTACGAGCGCTGTGTGGAAGAGCACAAAGTGCAGGTGAGCATCCTTCACCGAGTTCACAGGATTTTGGTTGACAAGAGCTTCTCGGCAGAGTAATCAAAACCAAAATACCTGCAGGGAAAGGACACTGCCATCTGGAAGAGGCACAATGAAATTACCCCCTGGCTCCCGGGGAGCCTTGCAGAGGTGTGAACAAGGTCACTTGAGCTAGGACGACACAAAAGCACTACGCAGTGGATTCCTTTCAGCCCTGCTAATATCTTCTCAGGGAAAGGGGATTGTAGAGACTTTCTGCAGCCACAAACCTCTCCTTGTATATTTTACAACCAAATCCCATATCTGGATTTAGCTCAGTGTAAGCTAACATAATCTTAAAGTCCTGGTGTATACAGCAAAGCAAAAAAATCTTATTATGGCAATAAAATGGTGGCTGAGGTAAATACATTCAGCATCTCTGCTTTCAGACACTAGTAACCTACCGAAAAATACTGTCCTTGGGTTTAAGGATTTCAAGTCTTGTCAGTTCAAAAGACCACTTAAACAAGCAGAAAATGTTTGCCAGTTGTTTTTCATCATCTGAAGTGCTTAAATAGGAAAGTAAAAGAGGAAATAAGTGTATGGAGCTCAGAAGGTCACAACTTACTATCATTCAGCCTTGAGAAGCCTTCCCCCTGCAACCAGGTCTAACTTGGCACCTGGATGGTGCTAAACCAGCTGGGATTGCATACAGGGACTGAGACGGGAAGTCAACTCTACTATCAGCTCCCAATGTTTTCATGATGTCATTTTTCCTACTTAAGCTTAAGTTACCTGACAAAACCAAATAATTACTTTCAAGCCGTGGTCAGTACCATCAGTAGTTAAATACCACAAGAGACAAACTCACTTGGCTGGTAAATAAAACAAGTGGATGAATTCCCACCTCTTTGGGACTTAAACCTCACAGTGAGAAAGGGGCTGACTTAATACAAGTTCAGCTGCAAGTGGGAAATGATCAATGGACTGGAGCACTTCTCTTTTGAGGAAAGGCTGAGACACCTGGGTCTGTTTAGCCTTGGGGAGAAAAGACTGAGAGGGAATCTCATCAGTGCTTACAAATATATAAAGGGCAGGTGTCAAGAAGATGGGGCTAGGGTCTATCTCAGTGGCACCCAGTGACAGGACAAGGGGCAATGGGCACAAGCTGGAACAGAGGAAATTCCCCCTCAACATAAGGAAAAATTACTTTGAGGGTGTCAGAGCACTGAAACAGGGTTTCTCATTAAGATGGTGGTGTCTCCATCTCTGGAGATATTCAAAACCTGTCTAGATGTGTTCCTGTTCAATCTTCTCTAGGTGAACCTGTTGTGGCATCGGGATTGGACTAGATATTTTCTGAAGGTCCTTTCCAGCCCTGACCATGCTGTGATTCTGTGATGTGTTCATCCTGTCAGGTCACTGAGAAGAACAGAACAATATTCCCCTCTTACTGAGACAAGTCACTTCAGGATTAATGCAGGCAGGAACCCCATCCCATTTGAAAGGGCCTTTGACCAGTGCAATCCATGTTCTTAAGGCTTTGACTTTCTTTTGTTGTATCTGTTTGTGATGCACTGTACAAATAATTCAAAAACAACCTCCTGGATGTTGATTCCTAACCTTTTTTTTATTTTTCGGCATTATCATTGTTTTCTGCCCCTCTCCCCCCAAATTGCTAAGAAATCCAGTCACCTCTCTTTTGCAGAGATGCAGGTATGTATGCATATATTCAAGGATTTATTTCCCTTCTCGATGCACGTGTAGTTTGACCCTACCCTAGTGTACGCCCTGGGTGTTTCACTATTAATAGCTTCACTGGGAGCACACTCAGAGTCAGGGCAGACCCTTCAGACGTGACTTCAGTGGAGCGAAGAAGCTACTGCCTGGAGTGTGTGCTTGTGTTACACACTCCTTTCGTACTAGAAGGCACAGATTAGCAGTAAAAAGCCTTCTAGACTGGACTTTTTTACTGCATTTCTTGATAACTGTTCCATGTGTTTTTTTTAAAAGGGAGATTTAAAAATAGAATATTAAAAAACAATGGTAACAGTACAGCTACCAGCAACAAATGGTGCAGTTTTAGAAGCAACTGCTGTAGTTGCTTCTGCTAAGAATATTTGTCAAGTAGAAAAAAGCAATAGTTAAGAAGCCAGTTAATACAGATGCAGAGATGACATGGTATGGAGCCTCCTTATGTATCAAAAACCTGCTAAACACCTTAATATCTACTGACACTGATGAGTTATGAATAGTATGGAAGTGTGTGCTACCACCTTCTAAAAAAAAGTCACATCAAACACTCAGCTCTTGCAAGGTAGGGGAGGGTTGTCTTATTTAAAAATAAAACAAACAAAGAAAAAAAAAGAAAAAAGAATAAACTGTGAAAAACAAGCTGTGAAAAAAAACAGCAAAGGCCCTCTCAAGGTCTGAACTTTCAGTCTAACTGCTCACATGGCACGCGCTAACGAGTGTTTTAATACTCAAGGACTGTGCATGAGCGTTTGCTGGAGCTTCAATTTAACCAGGTTAACATCATTTAGTTAACATTTCATAATTTATGTTCCAATTGGTGGTATGTTCTACCCAAACACAAGCAGAAATATGAGCATAAAGAGCAAAAATACTCTTAATTAATTTTTAACCACTTGTTAACAAAATATTCATTGGACTTAGCCAGGCACACAGCAAGAGGCCCAGGAAGTTTCACTGCTGTGAGGCCACCAGACAAGAAAGTGATAAAATAAACACATTTCCTTTTGGTTTGGGGCTCTGTGACCAAAGCAATAAATTGTTCTTAATTCCTCTATGTTAAGACTACTAGAAAAATGTAGTACTTTTTATATATATAGGCCCAGTATCTTAGTCCTTAAATGAAAATAAATGCATGAGGATTTAAGTACAACATGCAAGCTTTGCTGTCATTTTAGTGAGAAGTTGTTGGAAAGCAAAGGAAGGAAAAATACCACTATGAAAAAACACTCTTTCCCCCCCTCCCAAAAAAAACCCCCATGAGAGTCATCCAAATGGATGCTGGTCATTTGGCATAACTGGATCTGATGAAATAAGTTAGTTTGTCTGTTAAGCATGCTGGTTATCAACAAACTGGGATATAAATTGTAATACCAAAGGGACGACCAGTGCTTTTTTTTTTTTCCATTAGGCAGAGCCATAGAGAATCATCTGTCAAAACCAGCATGAAGTTCAAGTGCCCTGGACTTGGTTTCAGGAAAACTAAAATCAGGTCCTCTATCCTCACTCCCCTCCTTTGCATTCTGACCGAGGCAGCGTGCCACAGGACGCACTGCCCCACTCCATGCCTTCCCCTTTCAAGTATCACCACTTAAGAAAACGTGAAGCGTTCTGGGCAAACAAAATGGGAGGAAAGCGACAGCCCACCCGCTGATGTCACAGCAACCGTAACACCTGCATCCTGCCCTGCATCTGTGGTAAATCTGCAGTTCCCCACCTGGCCAAAGTGACACCCACTTGCCCAGTGCCGATGACCTGACTGCACACCACAGCTCCCCAATTTCAATCCGCAGTACCGTCGTGCATGAAATTAAAGCTTCTGGTCAGCTCCAGGCAACCACGACCATCTCGTAGATTTGGCAGCAGCTCTCCTTCCATTGTGTAGTTTCAAGGTCTTGCAAAACACATGTCAGTGTATGTAGGGGAAATCTGGCTTTCAAGGACACATCTGATGTAGTCAAGCTGAGTAGTAAGCTTGACTCATAGGCATAAAGTCTGCTGTGAAAGACAACTTCATTTTTAAATATTTTTCCTCAGTTTTTTAGCAGGAAATGTCACAGTGATATGGGACTACTAGGGTTCCTGCTAGTGTTGTTTTATTTCTGCTTCTTTTTTTTTTTTCCCCAAACTCCCATATTTTCCAAAGCCATGTCCTTAATTGGGTGTTCAGACTAATGTGAGAGATGTATTAAAAATACATAAACAGTAGGATCATCAAACAGAGCATATGCAAAATGGTAGATTTGAGAAATACTCCCTGCTAAAACTTCAACTGTTAAGTGTGGTTTGGTAGGCAAGGAAGACTGCAGCTTTTTTAAACACGAGGAAATCCAAAGGATTACATCAAATCATGTTACAGACACTGACAGATACAGGCTTTCAAGCAAAACAGCTGTCATTAAAGCTCCTGTGACTGCTTAGACTACATTGCTGCAGTCTCCTAAAAAATGAATCTGTGGGGGAAAAAAGGAGTACCTTTAATCTATGCTTTAGCTTCAGAACGGAGATGCAGCTCCATGTTTCTTCCTTTTTCTATAAACAGACAAAAGCAACACGAGCCATTTCTATGCCCGTGGTCATCAGCCAGGGCCCCAAAGCTGCAATACGCCCTCCAACCAGCATATCCCTCTGAGCAATGACTGCAATCTCACACATACTTTCTTAGGACTGCACTTGTGCGTGTAAATTTTATTTAACGTTAAGAATTTCCAGATACCACATGACTTTCAACATTCCAAACATCTGCACTACTTGAAAAGAAGATTGTGAGCGCTGGGTAGGGTGCCTGAAACAGCATCTAGTATCAATACAGCTTCTGAGATGTTGTTGCGTCTTTCCTTTCCTTGGGCACCCGTAAAAGCTGGCCCTGCACATCCACAGCAGCAGCAGCCTGCCCCGGCCACCCGGCCTTGTGCTGTTCTGCGTGACAATGCCTGCAAATTATTTTCTGAGATAATTTGCATGCTCGTATGCCAACCGTGGTCAACGTGCAACAGTGGCAGAGAGATGACAGAGCTGCTTAACTCCAAGCACCTCTGAGAGAAGGGGAGAGAAGATGCTCAGGTTTGCAGCGGAGAGTAGCTCTGTGCTGGGGAGGGAGGGAGGCCAAGCATGAGCATGGCGTTCCATGGCATGTTTCTGTGAGGAGCTGGCCAGACAAGAAAACAGCTGGGTCCAGGACACATACAGAGATGATTAAGGTCTCAGAGAACCACCTAGAAGGACGTGTCACCTCTAAACAGGCCTTTTTTGCCGAATTTTTGATTACCCTCATGGCCTGAAGGTGGTCAACTTTGATCCAAGGTTCATGTCGTTATATGGCACAGGACAGAGGACAAGGCTAATGATTTTTGTAAGCCTCAGCTCCCAGAAGCGTTGTTCAGGCCTAGTGTAATCTATAACTACGTTAGAATAACATGGTTGCCAACTTGCATAGTTCCCAATTTGATTTATGGCATAATATTTACACAGAAATACAGGCAAATATGTGTTAATGCCTTTAAAAGTAATTTTCACAAGAAATGCAAGACAGACCTACCTGTACATGTCTTAAACCTTCCCTGTTCATATCCTGCCCAAAGAATCACAGTCATTTATTGGGAAGCACATGCCCCTGCCCCCCAAAGGCCAGTATGCTCAAAGCCTTTCTTCTAGTCCTTCCATCTGGCTACTTGGTGAACTCCAGAGGCATTTGCATTGATGGCGCAGGACTTAGCACTAGATCTGTCATATATGGTTAAGCTGCTGCTGCTGGGCTAAGCTCCCTTTTTTATCCTGAGTGGTATTTTCTCTTTGAACTTTAGGAATTTATACAGTGTTTTATCCTTTCAAGTATCTCTACAAATTCTTCATAGGATCTACAGCACAGGCAGGGCCTTTTTCTGACAGAAAGACACAGTGGGTTTCTGTGCTTTGCAGTCACTGTAATATAGCCCACTGCTCCACTAAGCCCACTAACATTACATTAATTATTTGGAACAGAGCTTATGGTTAATGCTCTACTATATGCTTTTTCATGTGTTGAAAGAAAAAAAGAAAAGCCACAAATTGCACAAGAATAACTATATTCCTGCTAGCTTCTTTTCAAAAGTAAAATGGCAACATGTAAGCGTAAATTCCTGTGAAGATGCAGAACAGCATTACGATGGGACAAATGAAATACACCCTTCACCAAAATGTGAAGGTATTCTACCTATTCTTCTACCCAAGAATGACAACCCGCTCATCCACGGTGCTGAGAAATGTACTAAGTAGCTGCATTTTAAGTTACTAAGCTGGTACAATAGTTATTGTTTATCTCTTCTGTACAAACAAGTCTCATGTAGTTGCCCATAACAATGCTGGGTTTAATATGAGTAGATTACACAGGGGTCAGGAAGGAAACATTAGCCAAGCATTAGGGTAGAGTGATGTTCACGAATACCGACTGCTTTGAAATCTTCTGTATCTGCCTAGAGAAAGAGGGACTACAGAAGTAATACCTCTAATACCACAGTACTTGACAGTGTATATTGCCTTTCTTTGCAGAAGGTTATAGAGTGCAACTTCCCATGTGCCTGTCTGCAGGCTTAAAACTTACAGCCACTTATTTTCCTCTTTTCAGTGCCAGGATAAATACATTCCTACCTCTGCAGACTCAGTAATTAAAAGGAAATCCGTGTCCTGTCTGTGGACATAAACAGATACAGCTTGACCCTGCTACTGCTAACGTTGGTCTTCAGCCCATAAAGGTCTTCTCAAGCAAGCTCCTCATGTAAGAAGTCCCATAAGGTCAAATGGGACCCTTTTCCCAAAGAAGCCTTTGCAAGACCAGTCCTGCTTTGTCATGTTAAGAGAAAAGGAACTTAGCTGGAACAGGTACTAGTTTTCACAGTACAGTCCTCATCTGATAATGTGGGGTGGTTTATTCCTCTTTTCCTCCCCCTCTTTCTTTTCCACTGGTTTCAGGGTTGTTGTTTTTTCTTTCTACCTTTCCCTTTTGCCTTGCCTTCCTTCTCCTTTAGCATCTCATTTTTCTCCATTCCACTTTTAACAATCATTCTCCCTCCAATCTGTTTTCCTTTCACTTTGCCCTCTCCAAGTCCTTTGGGGGACTACACCTGTGGTTTTCCAATAGTCCCACCGGAAGCGGGTGAATGCGGGTGATAAGAAAACTGATAAAAAACACTTGAGACTTAAGGGTTATGATCCCCTTAACCTGCACAAAGGGGAATGGTAGATGTGGGCTAAAGAGATGGGGATTAAATGAGTCAAAATTTGCAGAATTCCCACACATAGGATTTCAATTTCTCTAGTTCCCATAAACTAGTACACACTACCATTAAGCTGCTTGTCCTGGTTATTATTTAAAAAGGGAAAAAATGTGCAGTCACATTGTAATCATGTCTGAAAGCCTCAAAGAAGAATAAAAAGTTAATGAAAGTGTATGCACATCAGGCATTACACTTACACCAGAACACATTTGATATTCAGAATGCACCAGGCATACTCTTATCATTTCCATTATGGGAGCAAATACCTGTCTCTGAAGCCTACAGGACTTTTTCATCACCTTTTGAAATCTGGGCCCTAGTAAATGAACTAATTATTGCCCCTCTTCAAAAAAGTCCTTTCATCATACTCATTTCGGATGCCTTGCCAGGTAGGGGAGCCCCCAACAAAGGCCTGGTCCCATCCTTTAGTCCAAAACGCACTCCCTAGCCCTGTTGGCCCATTCAACATGCTGGCTTGCAAAATTTCCCCATGCACTGTGTGCACTCCAGAAGCCAGTGACCGCAGTACTTCATTTGGGAGTCACACAGACAGCTGCCATGTCACCAGGTTAAGCATAAACAGATTACATTAGATCTGGTAAATATAATTTATTTCCTGGATCCAAGCAAAGATTTTTCTTATCCAAATAATTCCTGCTAATCTAACTTAAGGGTCCTAGAAACGTAAAGCTTCTCTCTGATTTGATACTGAGGGTATCCAGAGCTCATTACAGATTTCACCAAAAACCACAAATCCTTGGTTTGCCTTATCAGCTGAATGAAAACTGCATCCACAGACCTTCCAGAATTATAGGAGGAGCCTGAGGCAATCTCTCATTGGGTATGGGATGCTCCTCATCCTACAATCCACTAGTGCTCCCTCCTAGTAAGGGGAGCTAGACTTTCAAAAGATACCTGTTTGCCCTGAGACAGCAAGACCAGGCAATTCTCCAGCATCACACTAATAAAATTAGGGAAATGGGCTCAAGGGAAATGGGCTTCTGCAATCAAATCCCTCTGCAGACAAGTTCAAATCATCTAGCTGTTTTATGTCTTCTGTAGAGATGCAACTAATGTTAAGGTCTTCAAAAGACTTAAAAGTGTTTAATTGCCAATAATATGCATGTGTTAGCATTTACCCTCTAGCCAACCACAAACAAAGATTTTGGAATCTATGACCTATAAAGAAAGTTTTGTTATATTCTGTGCTGGTAACTGATTTCCAATGCAACTCTTGCTCTTGCTCAGTGAAGTATTTCATACTTCAAAATGCAATTTGGAAAAAAAAAAACCCAACCCAAAAGTGGCATGCACAGATTTCTACTGATCTCAAGCTGTACTAGGTTGGTAGAAACTGAGCTGGGAGCAAGCTTCAAGCAGTTTGTAAGGGGATTCACTACAGTAAAGTGTCATTTCCCACATTCCCAGTTGTAGTAATCAGAGTGCCTGGGCTCAAAAGACTAAATACCCTCCTTTGTTTATTACATAATCTGCAAAACTGCAAACAGAGAGCAACAAGGAAAGCACAGATCCTTCCTCTGAGCGCTCCAACACGCCCCCTCCCCAGGAGAACTCTCTCTTCAAGCTCATGGCTTTAGTACTCGGCCTTTTGCTTTGGCAACTTTGTGCAAATTGCAAAGATCCTTATTTATTACGCCCGTACATACAACTATTTCCATCTACACGTATGTATGTGCCTTGCTGGCTGCCTACATTCAGGCCCATCTGTTAGGCTGGCGCTCTGCCCACCGAGAAGTTGGTCGGTCCGTTTCACTAAAGCGGAACTGTCAAGCCGTGATGGGCTTTGGTGGGCAGCCAAGAGCCCTTCTTTCTTTCTCCAGGGAGGCAAGGCTCCCAGCACAACTCAAGGTTGTGTTGCACGCCACATGACCACGCTTCATTGACACGTCTGCCAAAGCAAAGAAGATTTCAAAGAGGGAAGAAAAGAGGAGAGCTGACTGGTACTTCAGCCTGTGATCAAGACTTACTCTGTGGCGGTGATTACCGCGGACAATGCTGCTGTGGCTCCGCACAGGCCAGCCATCATTTAACTTTAGCTGTGGCACCAATCAAGTACAACAGGGCAATTGTGAGAAAACTCAATAGATGTAAATAGCCACTATACAAGGCAATTCTGTGAGGCATATGGGCATGTACAAAGGGCCTACAAAAGGCAGCTCCTTTCACTTGTGCCCAGACTTGGTAAATAACTATAGTTGCTCAGGAACCAGGGGTCAAGATCACAACAACATGCATCAGATCATAAACTCAGCTCAGATCTTCCCAGGAGGATACCACCTTGCACACACTGCTCCTTCTTACACTTCCAATCTTTGCTTTTCTGCTTGCACTATGTTTCATCTTTATCACAGAGATGGCTCACGGTTTACATTTGGGTTTTAATCTTTTAATGGTAATAATTACATTTCAAAAAATGTGCCATTATGGTCTACTTTTCTTCTGCTCCACTCATCAGTGGATTTAGACACTAGGAGGCTGCTTTGGGACCACTCGATGTGGCTCTTGCTCCTGGATGGATCAGCTCACCCATCCTGCCTGGTGCCAAGTGTGGTGCCAATACAGTTCCGCCTTCCTGCAGAAGCCAAGATGAACAGCTCAACGTGGTCTCACTCTTCAATGGATCTATTCTATTCTGTTCACCCAAAAATATGACAAATTCTGGCACTAAAACAGCAGCTCCTCTGTGCCCCAGGAAGGCCCAAGGGCAAAATGATATCAGGCTTTTATTTAAACTAGCATGGTCAAACTTCACTATAGAGGAGTTTTACCAGTTAAACAGGCCTCAGCTCACACCCCGCTGTGAGGAGTCAGCGATCGGGAGGAAAGCCTGGCTGAACTTTTGAAAAGCCACAGATAACGCTGAAAGATTTCCTTCCCCCTGTTAATTTTCATCATGTCAGAAAAATCTTATGTTATGATTCTTACATCACAAAACAGTTTATAGAAGTCACTGTCACATCACATTTTAATTGCTGTTACCTCTTTAGACAACAAAGCCAAGGCAGAGCTTGTCAGCGCCAAAAGAAAAGAAAATCAAGTGTGCTTCTGAAGTTTGCATCTCATTTGAAGCAAAATAAGCAGAGGCATCCAGACCACTACATGAGGAAATTCCACATGAATCTTCTACTTCATTTTTGCAGATCTCCACCCCTGGCTCTTCTGACATCTCTTCCAGCTAAGAAGATTAAAAAGGCCCAAATAATTTGAGATATTGCATTGCTTCTTGGTATCAATCTGGTAGAGGATTTAACTGAAAAGAGCCTTTATTTTTGTACTTTGTATGTTATAGGATGGAATTCTGTTAAGTTGTAATCTCTTTTTGAACAATTATAAAAAACTCTGTACTTCCCTTTACAGGCTATTCTGGGCTATACAGAGCATCCTTACACAAATGCAGCTTCCACGCAGTATAAGATACAGCTCAGAATTTCCCTCTAAGTCCTTGTGGCATACACACAGGTATGTAAACTGTCAGTGGCACCTCACATACCACCACTATAAATATAGTGGATACAGGAGGAGAAGATGACTTCACACAGTTACAGAACAGCATATAATAACTATTCCCTAGCAGCAGTTGTGGATATGCTGCAGATAGGCAGCAGAGATGCAGTATCTTTCTCCCTCCACTGTGAGGGAGAAAATATGCTAGGACTGGATTTACATCATTGTAAATGAGAGAAGGATTTAACCTCGTATATTTCACTCATGGCTATCTGAATAGCGGGGCAAAACTCTGGCTCTACTGAAAACAACAGTGAAATGCTATTGATTTCCAGGGGGCATACCACCTTGTGACACCATGCTGTTCCAGTTCTACTATGGTAATTAAATCCAAACGAAAGGTATACAAAGGCTTTTCTTAGATCTCCAACTCTCTAGAGTTGAGATGGGTTTCTCTGGAGGTTCCCAGTTCTGGTGTCAACTTTCTTCATCAGTGCAACTGGTCTCAGGTTTGCTGATCCACACAACAGGACCCTTCCAATCCCTGATATTCTGTGATTCTGTGACACAAAGACCATTGCAATTTCCAAGTTTTTGGAAGTGGCTTTGCATTTCATCTCAGTTGCTGAGATGCTAAACCCTCCCTGTGACACTCTAGATATCTATACAACTAGCCAATACAATAGGTTCATCTGATAACTTAAAAACAAATAAAGCATTTATGGGTTAATTTGAATTGCTATGATTTAAATGGGCACATCTTTCCTGCATGTTTTCTAATGTGTCTTTGTTGTAACGGTTTCCCAATTCAAGGCAAAAAGACAGAAGTTTGTTGCAAGACCAAGAACCCACACAAACACCCCCACCCCAAAACCAGTGCTAATGTCTGAGGTGATCACAAAATGGTGACTGGTTACATTCAGGAGATTTAAAAATCTACAGATCAATAATGTTTTGCTACACCTTTCAAATAAAAAAATATCTCTTGTGTTTTCTTCCAAACATGCTCACTCTAGTAGCTTTTGTAATGAAGTAGGAGAGGGAGCTATTGCACTACACTCTTCCCAACCATTCTGACCACCCTGCATACAATTGTCTTCCTGGCCTCCCTCCCTGTTTTCAGCAAAAAAGTGTCATTCTTGTGCTGTTTGTGTAAGTGGACAGAATTGTGAGCATCTGCTCCCAAATGACTATAAATCAAGGAACTTTCATGCTCCGTTAGCTTGAGGAGATGGTGTTATTAATGATCACTATTCAAGGAAGTTCAGAGTAAGTGCCTAAGTGAAGGCATCTCTGATATAAAGCCTTGCTTTGTTTCTGAAAACAGTCAAGTAAGCAGTCTTCGCTCTGACTGTTTAACATATTTCTGAGGCTACCACCTCTAAGAAACCCCAATAATTTTCATTCACTTAGCAAGAACACTAGTCTCCTCTGGAATCAGCAACAATACTGTCATTCCATAGCAGTACTCATAAAAGTCATCTGGCGGGCACAAATACTGTGGCCTATGAAGATGCAACACTGCTCTTACTCCTCTGCTCTTTATCAGGTCTCAGAAGTCTGAAAAAGGTGATGCAAATCCACAATGCAGAAAGTGAAAATCTCTGTATGAGGTCACACTACCACTGGAATTGAAACAGTGCAAGAAATGGATGTGTGTGGCCTGGCAGACACCACTGACGGGGCAAGTTAATACACCGTTGATTTCCCACACGATCCTAACCAGCAGCCTTTCATTTCAGCAGAGCAGGACAGATGCAAGATAGATTCAATAGATGCCAGGGGAAAAGGCATCCCAGAGTCCAAGGACTGACAGAGTTTTTCACTTGCCAAGGTGCACGAGTGCGATGCACCCTGTGCGTGAACACCACGTACCACCAAATGTAAAGAGAAGAGGTCTGACTCATCACTCCACTGCACCAGCTCTGTGCCCACAGGGCTCCATGCTCTTCCACGGTGACTCAGTCCCAAGACTCCCCTCTCTCCAGGAAAAACATGACAAGTCATGCAGCGCGTGTCAGACTTACCCATCAACTCTAATCCCCATTTTCATGGCAAAACTAATTGGAACGTAACATTCCATACCACTTACATTTTGCTCTCATGCCTAGAGATAGGACCATACATAATTAACGTGAAGAACAGCAGTTTAAAACACAGTCATTAGAATTAACCCCATGACACCTGGCAACACACGTGAGGAGCCCTGTTGAAGAAAATCACCCTTGCCAAATGTTCATGGCGTGAGTATGCGCATGCTAAGATTAACAGCACAGAATTAAGGAGAAGATTAGTCATGGGAACAAAAAGTTTCTCCAGAACAGTCCTCATTCCAAGATTGCTGCCTTCACTTTGCTAACCCAAAGCTGCTGAAACAGAAGAAAAACTTTTTGGACAACTGTAAGATATGCATTGACTATGTCTTCTTGAAAGGACATGCTGTGTTTATGACAGCTATTTTTGGCTTCCAGCTATAAAAATATAAAACACCATGGGGCCGATTTTCTTCTCACAGTTTCATGTCAGTATATATTCATTGATTTCAGTGCAATTATATCTGATTATTTGCCTGGCATGGAAGTTAGACAGATCAGTGCTGACCCTTATAGGCAATTCTGAATAGACTTACACTAGGCAGAATGGATAGCAGGAGATAATCTAGTCCACAGTCTTTGACAGAATACAATTGTAGAAATCAAGGAAATCATTAATAAAGGACTAAACATTCAAAAGCCAAACAAAAAAATCCATCCTTCACCTTCCTCTAAACCTGATATATTGCTAAGCAGCAGATTATAACACAGTTTGTGCTTTTTTCTGGGTTGTTTTTTGTTTTGTTGTGGAATCAGTAGGCTATCCTAGCATGCAGAGATCACAGCCACACATTGATTTACAGGACTGGGTCCTGAGGTACTTCCCAGAGAGAGCTCAATCTACCACGGTTGAGCCTGCACAGTATCCATCCTGGGCACTGGTTCACAAAACCAGTAACACACTGAAAACTGCTTATGGAAATAACTACACACCACTGGGGAGACACACGTACTGAGTATTACATCCATGAATTACCCACTTCCCTGTGATCACAGTGTGCACACATGTAATTTTGTATTTACTACTACCGCTGCAAGACTATAGCACCTCATTCTGATTACAGTTAGAGCTCACTGAGAGGTCAAGTCAGGAGCTGATATCTTATGTGTGACTTTTTAGAGGGAAGGGATTTACTTTTAGGCATTCAGTTCTTTGAATTGTATCTGTCTTGTGACAAAGAAAAAAATAATATCCACACGAAACCACAAAAACATCTAGTGCATGAAATACCGACTTTGAATAAACACAGGAACTTGACTGGTGACTTCAACAGGAGGGTGAAACTCAAAAATCTGTCACTAGGATCATTCTCTTGGAGGAGCAATATAAAGATACGGACTTAAAATAGACATGGCATTAGCTTTTATCTCATGCTCACTTACCCTTTGACAACCAGAAACCAGCACCACTTCAAAATCTAGCACTCACTTCTGCCATCCTTTGATTAGTGATTAGATGTCCAGTTGTGTGTGCATTCACAGATGCGAGAGACAACCTGGCATTCAGGTGAAAGTTATGGAAACAGCTCCGTAGCTACGGCAAGGTAAAACCACAGAATCTGTGCCTTAGCCCAGGTTATTATTAAACCACCTCTATGTCCCAACAACCAAGGGGAGGAGCCGAGGTACAGGGCTCAGAAGTGAGCAGTGAGTGACGAAATCTCAAACGTGACGAATTACATTGAAAGCCTACAAGCACCAAGTTTGTGATCCTGCTTCTTACTCGGTCAACCTCGGGTTCTGCCATCCTCTGGGTCACCGGTAACTACCGAAGATTATCAGACAATAGCGATTCCCACCAGGGTTTTAAATACCACCCCGCCGCCCATGCTGGGAAGTGGATCCAGTAAGTACCGGCTTCCGTTGCCCACTGTGGTGGCCAGTGATACCGAATTTTCGGTGGCAGCTACTCTTCAGCATGGGAGTTGTAGTTCAAGCTAGTTTGGCTGCAATGACTAAGATTTTCACCGCCAATTACCAAAGTCAGCCGACGACCTGTAAAAGCCTGTTAGGGGGGGGGCTGCTGTCCTTCTGTCCCTCGCTGAGGGGTGACAAGGGCCGAGCGGGGGACAACCCACCCTTGCCGAGGGGACCCCAAGGACCTGCTGCTGCAGCCAGAGGCTGGGCGGGTCGAAGGGAGATATAGCCCGGGCGTCCCGCATCCCGGTGTGCCCTTACACACACCTGCCAGCACCGGGATCGCCTCAGAGGGAAATCGGGGGCGGCCTCGGCGGGGTGGG
>VZTM01008672.1:340392-407435 GCA_013400555.1 Jacana jacana
AAGCGGTCCGGCGGGTGCGATCGGGCTGGGCTCAAGCGGGAGAGAGGCATCCCGATAAACGGGCGGGTGGTCCCCCGGACCCCCTGCACCCCGTGCTTCTAGCCGCGCAGGGAACCCTCCGCCGCTCGTCCCCACTTTCCCACGGGTGACACGCAGCGCGGCGGCGCAGCGGGCGCAGACCCCGTTATTGCGGCCGCAGACCCCGTTATTGCGGCCGCCGTGTCGGCCTTTCCNGGGGTGAGCCTCGGGGCGTGCGGCAGCCTTCCCAGCACAATAGGTAGCCCGGCGTTAGGCGGCGATGAGCGGAGGCTTCTTGCTCCTTCTGCGGTTCGCAACATTGGCACGTTTAGGTTTGGTGAAGGGAGGGAATTGTCTCCAGTGCTCAAGTTCTGTGACCCACTCCTTCCTTGCCACCCACTCACCCCCTGTCACCCACCCCCCCCGTCACCCCTCTGCCCCCCCTCGCTGCTCAGGGACACCACAGGGATTAAGCCACGTAGGCTTTTAGAGCGCAGGTACCAGAGAAGAAAATTCAGCACGTCTCAGAGAAGCAGCCTCATGTTTCCTTTCATCCATCATGTATGACCTGGAAATAAGGCACAGCTCTCTGCATTGGAAATGCAATGTACCGTCTTTAACACAACGGAATTTGGAAGCTGGCTGTTTAGGTCTTTTTCTCTTTAGCTTTCATGGATTTTCCCATCCACTTACGGCAGCAATTAACAATATATAACTTTTTTCACTACAGTGCTTAACCTTGAGCTCAGATAACGCTTAAGGGTCTGGATCCTGCCCGTTGCTTGCTGTCAGGAGGGCTGAAGGCTTTTGGGGCGCTGCCCCATCGGTCCTGTGTCAGGATTGATGCTTTGCCTAATCTGAAAACAACATGAGGAGCCCCCAGCTTGGACTGGAGGAGAGAAGCAGAAAAGTAAAAAAGGGGTGGAGGTTTGATCATGCTGCAGGCTAAAATGTGGCTTGTTAGGTAGCTAGGGCGTTACGCTACCCAACTGCATGCAAATATTTAAGAATGTAATAATTCTCATTGACGAAGCAGTCTGAGGGTTTGAGCAGAGGAGAAGGGCGTTGCACAGAAAGGCTGGATTCTCCCACCCATGCCCTGTTACACCACTTTGCAGTTACTGGCCTCCTCACGCTGCTGGAGCAGTGGGAAGGAGGGGGAAGAAGAGGATGAGAATGCTATTGAGGCACAGTGGATACCAGAGAGCAACCGTGGTAAGACACGCTGGGAACGTGGGAAGGATGCAGAGCTTAAGAGGTGACAAAACAGCTGGAGTAAGGCGCGAGGTCATGGAGGACACAGAAATTGAAATGGGAGCTTGGAATGAGGTGCAGTAGGTGATGGAGAGCCGGCAGGGGAAGTCTGTGTGTCTGCGGATGGTATCAGTTACAGAGTTATACTGTTATTTCTTGAGTTTAGTAGAAAAACGTGGGGAAAAGGCAGTGTCACAGAGGAAACAAGTGAGCCTGAACCAGGGGATTCTGACACTGTAATGATGAGGTAAGCAAAGACTTGCATTTCAACAGGGTCATTTTAGTGACTAACCTTACTGAAGAGTGGCACATAAAGGAGACCAGACCACAGGAGAACCTGTCTGTTTCCAGCTTACAAGAGAACATACCAGGAGACCTCGGAGCTCAGTAGGGAGCCGGTTAAGATGTTAATGGAGCTGAGGATGTTCATAGCTCTCTGGGCTGCTAACCAGGAGGGCTGCTATAAATTACAGCTTCTGAGGCTTTGTCAGGGATTGTTGCTTCATTTCTTAAAATTATGGGATAAATTCATCACTGTTTTAACACGGCACTAAGTTATGTGCACTTAAGGGGAATTTCACACTGACAGACCATAATCTTTCATCCCCTAGAGCGTGCCCTTTCGAGGCTAAGTGGCCAAAGGACTGCCCTCTATAGGGGTCACAGACCTGGCTGTGATGCTTTTTGCGTGGCAGGAGGGGTAATATTTTCAAGAAGGATTGAGATCAGAGTAAGCAGGCTGGTTTTCAACAAACCATTGTCGCATAGAAGGCAGAATTCCCATAGAAAAGTGCTTTGATTCCTGTGATTCCTGGCAGAGCACCACAGGAACAAGACGCCAGGGCTTGGCGCTGCTCTAGGTGTTGTCATGGGACAAAGAACTGTGCCCACCTGACAGCTCTGCTGCCACACCAGGAGGGCTGTTTTGTTTAGGGTGCCTTGTTTCATCAGCATATTTGAAGTGAAATGTACATTTAACTGTATATTTTCAAATGTACAGTTTGCAGGAAAACAATGTGGGTTTTGGGGGGCTTGCTTCAAATGGTTGAAAACTAAATTAAAACCAAACCAAAAGTGGAAGCCTCTGGTAAGTGAAAATCCCCCTTTTTTTGGCCAGTCTCACAGAGGTGCTGATGGTACAAATTCATCCTACATGGCAGTCTGAGCGTTGCCTGTGATTGTGAGATACAACTCAGACATCTGTTCCTTGCAGGAGAGGCATTGGCCTGTGTCTGCTGGAGCAGGCTTCTTTCTGCAATCAAACACCTGAAAACTCTTGTCCCCTCATTAATTCTTGTACCTGCAAAGCAACACAATCTGTTTGCCGATCCTTTATACATAACCTGGGGTGCAGTTCCCTCAGGAATGGCCTCTCCATGCTGCTTTATGTGGATACATTTGGATTATCTGTCTCACAAGATAGAAAATACTCTGAAGTTTGTTAGGCTTGTCATCAACACCACACAAAGTGCAAACATTCACCAAATTAAAGGCTCGTTCCAGCCAGGTGTAAGGTCAAGCTCCTAATTACAAGGCTGGAAAACGAGAACAACCAGGAGTCATTTAAACTCAAAATGTAGTTCTAGGGCAAATTTAACAACAGGTTCTTCCTTAGGTGCCCTTTCAGCTTGAGTTTTTAAGATGTCTCATCTGTACAAACCCAGGACTCTAATTTGCACCTATGCTGTGTGGCTTGTCTTGTTCCCTTCCAGCACAAGGGAAGCATCTCAGGTGTGGCCAGCTGTGGTTTTGTTTGAAGTTCAAAGTAGTTCCTGCACTCTTGACCCTTCTTTCTGTCACACCTTCTAAGCCAGCTGTCCTATCAGACGTTGACCAGCTCTTCTTGCCAGCCAGCATTTCATGAAGCAGTTTACAAACCCCTTTACTGGCTTTCCTACATTTTATATTTAATAGCATTGGAACTTATAAATTCTAGAACAGTCATCTCAAGTTTTCCAAACAGAACTGATTTTCTCTAGGCTAACATAAATGGCTCCCTAACATTTTGACCAAGCAGCCCTCCCACCATTTGGTGTCAGCTTCTGGAGTTCCTAATTTGACATCACCCCACTACTGAAGAATGAGGGGAGATCACACTTCCTACATCTAAGAGAGTGTGAGGAGAGCAAGGATTTGACTTAACAGCACTGGTCTTAATGTCACCATTAAGTCTAATCTTTCCACAGTTCATCTATCACTGGGCTAACTGGGCATCATTTTGTATGATTAAGTGCCTGTGAAATCAAATAATAAACTGATTTTTTTCTGTTGAGGTACATTATCCAAACTGGACTTTTGGATACATTGTCATTATGATGATCTTTAACTTGTAAGAAATGCCAGGATACAGATCATTACAGTAAAAATACTGGTACTGTAGGTCGGTGCTTTGCGTTACTCCTTACAGGACAGAGAGTAAAGTCTAAACACACCACTTAACACTGAGGTGTCACAGAAAGAAATAGGATTTCTGCTATACAGAAATAAAAGGTTTTTGTGGGTGATGTGCTGGCAGAGAATTACAAAACACTTTGTATGCCGTTACTGTATTTTTTTCATTAATAATTTTATTTGTTTGCTCCTTAGAAGAAATAAATGGTGCTGACTGTTTAGCACCAGATTACATGTGAAACTATGGGATTTCTTAGTGACCTGGAAGTTAGAATTTTTAGAGTTAATTAGAATTTCAAAATTAGTAGCCTTGTAGTAGCTGTGAGAGTTTTATTCAGAATACGATGGCAGTCCCAGGGAGGTCACGTGGTACCAGAAATACCTTGCAACAGACACTTATTTGCTTGCAAAATGAGGGGACTATTCACATCTAAGACTTCTAAAGTGCCTTCTGAGAGTATCACTTATTTAAACTCCAGAGGAGTTTAAAACCATTTCAGTGGTGAGTGTTTCTGGCTGTTACTCCTATCTGGAGAAGCCAGGAGCTGTCTGCCTTCCCTGGGTTTAATGCTACCCTTGTGTGGCTGCTGCTCAGCTGAGTTCCAGCAGGCTCCCACCCTCGCCCTACGAGTCCAGCCTGCCTACCAGAGAAAATAATGGGCTTGAAGGGAACCTGAGAGGCGCACAACGGAGAGGAAGATGGACACAGACATACTGCAGGAGGCTGTGATGAAACAGAGTGTTTTCTCACCAAAAAATTTTAATTCTTTCCAACAATCATGTCTCAGGTTGTCCGAGAAGATGAAACTGTAAAGGTCGCCAGTTACAGAAGCAAAATATTTCATTCCCTTTAGTTTCTGTCCTCAATAAATAACACATTCTACCCAGTGGCAGTCATCTTTGGAGAGAGTGAAGACGTGCTATACAATTACTGCTAACCAATGCATGCAAGTTCACAACTGTTATTTGCATTAATATAGTGTGTGGTATATTGCTGTGCTGTTGTGCTCTACGTCTTGCAAGTGCAAAAGCTTTAACTTTAAAGAGTTTGGAATCTGGGTATCATACTGATACTTTGGAGCATCCAGGGCTTTACAGAGACTTTAATTTCATTAGCACATTGCAGCTGTCTTTGCCAAACAGCTAAATAGTATGCAGCATTTTAAAATGGAAAGTGAAGTTAAACATGTGTGTCATCAAGACCTCTCTCCACACACTGAGGAAAGCCAGTGGTTCATCTGTGGAGATAATGTGATGCTGCTGCAAGAATGTGGGATGGGGATTTGGCAACCTGGTTGGACTTCTTAACCCAGCCTGAACTGAGCGTTGCCCCTGGACACAGCCTTTTCCCTTCTGCATCTCCGATCCTCCACGTGTAAAAGGAAAGGGTGGGGTCCCTTGTAAATGCTTTAGGATCTGCAAAGGAAAAAATGGGAATGATCCTGAAGATAACTAGGTGTATCCGTGCCCACCATCTAAAATAGTTAAAAGGAAAGATCCTTATGGGAGCTGGCACTTGAAACAATGGTGGCCTGCGCTTCACACGCTTTCAGGACATGAATATGGAGCTGTATGGTCTTGAGAGGATAACATGTCCATGAATTAATCTACCGTTGGCTCTAAAAAAGCCAAAGCTGCTTTGTCAGTTGTGTACATGCTACGTTGCGTGACAGGGAGCTACTGCACAGCCTCCCTTGTGCCCTCTTGACTGCAATGAGCCCTGGCAGCATAGAAATACTCTACTGCACTGCCAGGTCCACCTTGCAAAGTAAATAACACTGGGATCACACAAAAGCAACCATAGAGAAAGGGATGCAGGGACAAAAGGGTGCCTGAATAGGAAGGACACAGAAAGGCTAAGGCACAAAATGAGTCACAAGGGACAAATTGTAATGACAAGTTTGAAAGGATGTTAGAAACGGGGGAAGGCTGAAGGAAGGTCTGCTTCTAAGTGGGGAGAAAGAAGAAAAGCAGGTGACACCAAGACTGACATATTCAATGGTTTTTAGTGTGCTGGTAACCCAGAAACTTAGAATGCCTCATTTTAACAGGTGTATAGAAAACTCCAAACTGAGTATAGAATACATATTAAACATTTCAGAAATGTAGATACATTGAAATCAGCCAGGCCTGCAGAGCTCTACACTGGCAAATTTAAAGCACTGGAACACTCTCAGAAGCACTAACAATAATCTTTGTCAGCTACTAGAAGAAAAATCCCAGTGGATAAACATAGTACCTGTCATTAAAAAGGAGAAAGTGAAGAAAATAGAGACTTTCAGAGGAGTCAGGCTAGAAACTGTCACCAAGAAACATTTTAAAACAAACTAATACAGTTTGTTCCTAAACATGTAGAATACAGCCAGGCAACAAAACCTTTTGAAGAACAAATCCTATTAAATGGATCTAATCTCTTCTTTAGGACAAACAGCCTAGTGCCGTAAGCTCCTACCCCTGGTGCTGGTGACGTGATGTCTCTGGGAGGCACTGAGAAGCTGCCTTGCTTTCCCCTTTTCTTATGGGAACTTTGTACCCATGAAAGACTCCATGTCTGCAAAAGTCCATCCCTTTCTGTGGGTGCTGGATTTACTGGGCCTGTGCTACGAAGATCCTGCATACAGGTGAATCCCTCCCCACCCTCTGGCCGTGTCTGGGGGAAGGTGGTCAGCTGAAGCCCTGCTGCTGTGTTTTTAGGACACAGGTTATTTGCTGCCTGCATGGGTAATGCAGATACCTGGCAGTTGGCTACAGGCTACATGAACTAACTTGGTAGACACTGTCCACAAGCCATGTTCATTGGTCATCCCTACCCTAGCTGGTATATGCTAACCCTCAGGTGTGAGTAAGGCTTCTTAAAAGCTTTTTATGTGGTCCTACATGGTGTTGCTATACACTGAACTAAAAAAATAAAAAATAAAAAAAAAATGAGGCCAGGCTAAAATCACTCTGCAGCCTGGGTAGGTGAACAAGTGGTTGAAATACCACTTGTCCAGAGTAATTATCAATGATTCACTGTCAAACAGGCGGAACATTGTAAGTGAGGTCCCACAAGGGTCTCTCTGGGGTCAGTTTTACTCAATGCTTTCATTAATGACTTGGATAAGGGTAATGATTTGTATAGAGAGTAAAATCTGTGGATGACATTAAGATGGAAGGGTTTGTGAGCACTTTGGTGAACAGGATTAGAATTTAAAATAATCTTGCCACACTGGTGAAATGCTCTGAAGTCGATAAGATCAAATTCAATAAAGAATGTGAAGGACTTCTCTTAGGGTTAAGAAGTCAAATGCAAAGTGGAGAACAGCTGGCTAGGCAGCCATACTGGAGGCAAGGCTCTGGGTCCTACAGTCATGAACTGAGGATGACTCAACAGTACAATGCTGCTGAAAAATGAGGAAGGCTTTAATTTAGGGACAGAAACTGAAACCTGCAGAATCAGTTCTCCTTTGAGACAGCCTGGGCCATGGCTAGGGACCTGGTCAAAGGGTCACTCTAGGGTTAGGTTAGGTTTTAGGTAGGTAGCTTTCTCAGGTAGAGAAAAGCACAGAATTTTTCTCTCCTGCTGTAAGGGAAGGTTGGCAGGGGCTGTGA
This sequence comes from Jacana jacana, assembly GCA_013400555.1. NCBI lineage: Eukaryota > Metazoa > Chordata > Aves > Charadriiformes > Jacanidae > Jacana > Jacana jacana. The sequence goes on from VZTM01008672.1 coordinate 347,647, forward strand.
CAGTTAGGGTTAGAGTTTGGGTTAGAGAAGATGAGGAAGAGCAGAGTGATACTTGAGGTAGCTACCAAAGGAAGCTGAGGACTGCAAAAAAGAGTTTTCTGCTGAGGAATTTATTGTCTGGTCCACAGCTAATCATAACCCTAGAGTGCTCTGGGAGAAATGGGACTGGCTTTCGGGAGATGATGCATAGCAGGACCCAGCTTCTTGGAACACAACTGAGCAGGAAGAAGCAGCAATGTGAGGGTGGCTGGAAAGAGTCCAGAGCTCAGGCTTGAGTTTCTCCTAGCTTCATGGGAGTAGGGGTTGGGGTGAGGTGGTCATGGAAGCTCGGCAAAGGAGGAATGACCAGTCCCTTGTAAGCAGAAGGTTGCAGTTAGCTTCACAGGTTACTCAAAATCCTGCAGAAACCTAGGCTCTACCCCCCACCCTTTCTCTAGGCCTGAAAACACAGGCTGGCAGAGAGAGCTGCGTGGACATGAATCAAAAGAACAGACATGGTACTGGACCTTTTGGAGCCCAGGCCTCAGCTTCCTCTTGCTATGTCTTTCCTTATATCCACACAGCAAACCTCCACCCTTATCTCCTCTGCAGCTGAGGGTTGGCCACTTCAGGGCTTCAGCCCTGCCTCTGGCTCTTTGGTCTTCTGCTTCCCTTCCTTCCTGACCTTCTTACTTACTGTAGTTGTGAAAGTCAAGTCTGGCTAAGTGCGGGTGGTAAGTGCTGCTGTAGATCTATTTATCCAATCTTCTGACCAACACTTACATCCATTAAAATCAGACAGCAGTTAACAGAAAAGTCATCTGGACTTCGACTCTGAAACTGTAAAAGAAAGAGAACAGCAGTAAGACGTTGGAGTCTAGTATCAACATCTATTTGGCTTCAGAGAGCAGTTGGCTGAACAAAGTGGGTGTAATTTTATGAAGAGATTGCTTTTGATGGGGACACAGAACTGTTCACTGGGGGAAAGGCTGGATAGTTCTATCTGCTCTGACATGGTCAGTGTATTCCCCATCCAATGCTGGCACCAGGTGTGCAGTGCGGGTAGGTAGTGGAAAGCAGACTTTATTTTCTCTAACAAATTGCATTAAGATTACTACAGAACTAACTGAAGGGCACAAGGTATCTCACAAAGTTAAGGTCAGCTGAAGTGCATGGCATTTTATACTTCCTCTTGTGAAAACCGAGACAGAAGCAGATAAATGGAGCTCCAGGGTCTAGGTATTGTTAGTGTCTGGCAGCAGTAGGAACAAGCACAGAGGTTAACAGCTAATCATGCAGGAGCTGGTTAGTTTTACCACCCCAGAGAATATCTCCCTCTGGCTGCTACAGACTTGGCTGAGAGCCTCTCCTGTTTTATGCTGTGTGACACTGAGTGCACACCTACTTGGCTACACAGAAAAGCTTGTCTTTGGGCTCATCTTAAAGAGCAACTTTTTCATGGATAATACTGTTGACTTTAATCATAACACTCAGACAAGTAGAGACTCCATCACCTGACCGTACATGGAAGAAAAGTAATGGGGTTTCTTCTCTTCCCTGATTTATGGAGGAAATGGCAAAGCCATGATTTATTAAAGCAAAATAAGTATTTTTCCAAAATAAAGAACCAGCGAACTTCACTCAGCCAAGCATTTCTCAAGCTACAAGAAGACAAAGAAGTAGGAAGAGACTATGAATCAAATAAATTATTTTTTTTTATCTCTTCTGTAGCTGTATCTGTGCCTTCCATCTGCAAGATCCTCTTTCCTGTCCAGCTATTCAGTTTGTGGAACCGAAACATTTGAAAAGCTAACTAAATTGAAGAATGTTAGACTTCTGTTTAAAAAATGCCTAGAATATCTTCATTATTTGAATTACCCAGCAACGAGTTCAAATGCTTAGTTTACAGTCATTTATTTTGTTGAACACTGTATCACTACAGTGAGAAATTATGGTGAGTATAATTCTTTTTCTTTCATTCTGTGTGGAAGAGTTTTCACCAAAGGCAGATTTTGCTCAAATTATCATTTTCACGAGAAAGTTGTGTAACAATCAATTGGAAGTCATAGACTACTTTTCTGAGAGCAGAACAGAAGTGGCAAAGTACAAAATAAAGTCAAATAATACTTACTCTTTAAAGAATTAGCGACAACAAATAAAATAGGGTATTCGGTAGCAGGGGAGCAGGATGAGAAGCAAATGCACAAAATGCATCTTCCTCAGTAGCAGCACTTTAACCTCTTCATAGCCTCTGGCAGGCAGAGAAATCCAAGACTGATGTGAGAAGAGAGGTCCCTATGTACTCTTCTCACACTCTCCCCTCTGTATTTTTTACAGGTCAGCACATCTACTTCCATTCCCTTTTTTTCTTTTCCTTGCAAATTATATTTTTTAGTTTAGTGAAATCATGCCTGAAATTTTGGACTTTCACTATCATCCAATGACCCAGCCTGAAATACTGCACCTTGAAGCTCTTAATTTACTACCAGCTCTCAACTCTTCCCTTGCTAGATTACCCAATTGCCTAAATCCTGTCTTCCAAGATCCCTCTATTCTTTCTTTTCTCTTCTGTAGAGTTCATTAGTGGAAATGTAGGGATAAATATAGACATGAATAGAGTGGCTGTCTCTAGAATGACTACAGTCATGTGTAGGCAGTGCTGGGGCCAAGCCAACACACATTGCTAGAATCCAGCTTGTCCTAGCACCTGTCCTGGCCACATAATGGTGTTGAAAGCAGCCCCCGAAGTACAATGAGCAAACAATTCTAACAAAAAAAACAACCAACAACTTGGGAAACAGAAATAGAAAGAAAAAACATATAGACATGAAAAAATTGTCTACCAACCTGGGCATATTTCTGAAACAATAAAAGATATATTTCATTTCAGCCCTCGGGTGTTTGCAGGACACTAAATTTGAACTGTAATTATTCTGTACTTTGCTTACAGTGGAGAGCAGTAAAGAGAGATACCCCATTTATTGTGAAAGAAGCAAGTAACTGTGAGTAAACTGTGCTGACAACCTTCCAGCCTTCCTTTTACTAAATAGTTTTGGGACAGATTAAATAGATGAGGCTGCGCTCTACGGGAACTACTGCCTCTTGTGTGGAGAAGAGACCATGCAACAGGAGAAAGACATCTTCAGATATCAATATAATTCTGTGTTCCCAGCCTCCAGATATGTTGGTTTCCATCAATTCAAACATGACTGGGAACAAGTTTTGTAGCAGTGCTTTGGTATCTGCTGCGTCAGCTAGAAAACAATGTCACCATTGAGATTTCTGCTATTACCAGTCCCAGTGATGACATGAAAGTAAGACCCAGGATTTTTAGCTGAGGTTTAAACCTGTTCACTAAAACTTATAAACCCTCCCCTGATGTTTTCACGTCTCACAGAGACGTAGCGCTTGAGATACCAGGCTTGTGGTATGCAGTTTTACTTCTATTGGGAGAACATTATCACCACCAGCAGTGGCCTTATGTTGTTTACAAAACCCTGCTTATCTGCAAACTCCTGTATTATTTACACATCCATGGCAGCCAGGGTCAGGTCCAGCAGCATTGAGTTGGGGAGGACACACATCTTGTATTTCACAGCAGGAGCATGGACAACCTCCCTGGTGCATCAGCTGAACTGCTCTGAAGGAGAGAGATTACACGCAACAGGGTAAGACTTCACAGTTTATCACTTTAATAGTAAAGCAGATGGATTTTGAAGAATTGGGGACTAATTGTCTTAAGTTGTGGTGCCAAGAGAAACCACATGAGGCTTTAGGTGCCTAGCAATGGGGCACTGCAGTGCCGCAGCTGGATGATGAAAGGCACTGAAGTAGTGCAACTCACTCAACTGCTTCAGATTTGTTTTAGAAATTTTGAAGGGATAACTTTGTGCAGACAATATGCCAGACCAGGTATTTACTGTCCTCTTAACACCAATACTGGATGAGGAATAACTCAGAGAGGCAGTATAAAGTGTCGTCAGAGTGAATCATGTTTTGGGTGCTCCAGCTAACTGAGCAGAAATGTAATTTCCTCCCTGATCCCGATGAGGTTTCTTTTCCCAAGTGCTCTAGTGGTCCCATATTAATAACATGGAACCAGAGCCTTATAGACAGCAAACAGATTGGGTGAACTTCATAAATGAATACATAACAACCCACCAGAAATCACAACAGAATTTGGGCACAGTAGTTTCAATACCCTGATGTGGTAAAATAAGGCTGTGACTGTTTGTGTCAGCCGATCAATTGACACAGATGATATAAATAATTTCAGCTTCATTTAGCCTTTTCACCATTACCACTTCTAGAACTCCAGGCATAATTGTATTTCAAGAAAACAAGTAAACCTTTCCAATGTTTGACAAAGCGAGTTCTCTTTTGAACAGACAGTCCTTTTCAAAAGCAATCACAGCACTAGACATGAGGTGGTGGCTCATAGCATTCTTAGAAAAAGCCTTTTAAAATTGACTGGCAGATTCAACCCTCCTCGTTCAATTATGAGAAAGCAAATGGCTGCAAAGAAAACCTACTCAAAAAGTCTCCCAGTGGGCACTTTGGTTACTACCCTGTGTGAGTTACAAATTAGGTAATAGGAAAAGCAACAAAATAACGGGCTTTAATAATGTGAGGCCTAAGGTAGTATTAGTCCATCTCTTATTAGAGTCATGTTATCATGAGGACAAATCCTTAGCATGGCTTACTTGAACAAGTGGGGCTACGTGGGAATGTAGACTCAAAACACTGTTTGTCGCATCAGTTTGTGATGTCTCTATAAAAAAGCATAACTATCAGTGTCTTCAGCACGCTAACACAAGGCATGCACTTTTTAAAGCATCAGAAGTCAAGCAGACTAGCAAAACTGGTTAAAGACTGACCCACTTAAATATGAAAGTTAATTCTTGAGTACAGGTAGATTGCATTTAACATTTATGCAAAGCATGCCCTTCCTCATCCCCTCCAGCACTTTTATAATTAAATAAACACCGCTGACTTAAATCATGAATAACCAGGAGGAACAGACTTGGCGGAAAAGGCAGACCTCACAGAAAGCCGTGAGAATCGTCTTGTGCACACACAGCTTTTCAGGGATTTGTTCAGGTCGTGCATTAATGCAATGCATCATTTTGGTCATGCTTGCTTGCTCCTAAACGCCTTCTTACCTAAATGAAGGTGGTGTGCTGCTGCTGCATTTTGCAGAGGCCGCAGGATTTGCAGGCAGGGCTGAGCCACACTCTCTTTACAGATGACTCTCTTCACCAAGCCACCACTGCTCCCCTTAAGCTTCAGGGGTGACTACCTGACAAGGGAAAATTTTGGAATTAAAAAACCCCCATAGATTAATTTTGCACTCAGAACTTCTCCACGTGAGAGGATTTCCACTGAAATGAGCTACTTCTCTTTAACTGCTGCACCTTAGCTGCTCTGGAATAGGTAGAGATAAAGAAGCGGTGGGCTTTTATCTTGGTGTAAGTCAGTGTTTTGTTGTGATGGTGATTTCTTTCAAAGTATTCCCTCAGTGCTACAAATTAGAATTTTGGGCTCCTTGGGGACGATGAGAGACGCAGTGCATTTTTGGACTGTGCCACTGGAATTAGAAGCATATTTTGTTCTTGATCACTGTAAGTCTGCATTTTCCACACCCTCTCACATAACTGTAAAAATACTATGATGTGTCTTTTGTCACAAGAGCTCATTGTTGTCTGACTGAATTTGTGGCTCAGGACAAAATAGCAATTCATGTGGACAGGTACAGGACATACTTCCCCTAGGTACCCCGTTCCTGAGTAGTCAGAAGGCTGCAGCAGCATCTCTTAGCTTATCTGCAGTGAGCTTATAAAATCAAAGGTCTGGAAGGGACCTCAAAGTTCTGGAAGGGACCTCAAGGTTCTGGAAGGAACTGGAATCAAAGGTCTGGAAGGGACAGCTATCCCCCTGTCCCCAGATTCAACTGTTCTATTTCAGTCTTGACTCAAGCCTTCTGGAGATCTGCACCGGGGAGAACTCCACAGCAGCAGAATAAGAAAGCAAATGCCAACGAGATTTAGAAGCCTCACTTACCTCTGAAAAGATTCACATTTGGGCATGGCTCTTTCCAGGATGAGGGAATGCCAGAAGAGAAGCACTTCTGCAGTAGGCTGGGTCAAAGGTTTGGCTCCCTCAATACTGTGCATCTAAAACATTGAAATGGGGCACATATGTTGAGAAAGGCCTTAGAAATTTCTCATTTGAGGAAGACTGTATTTAGACTTTCTTCCTTAATAACACCATTAGGTCTATTTTTCTTTGACCTTATAATTCCTTTTAAAAACTTTATGCTTTTAACCTGCACAATATCTTATGCCACTAGGGTTCATCATTCAATTCGGAGCTAATTTTAGGCTGAGCATTAGGAAAGAATTCTTCACAGAAAGAGTGGTCAGGCACTGGAATCGGCTGCCCAGGGAGGTGGTGGAGTCACCATCCCTGACTGTGTTCAAGAGTAGATTAGATGTGGTGTTGAAGGATATGGTGTAGGGGAGAACTTTGTAGAGTAGGGCTGATGGTTGGACTCAATGATCCCAAGAGTCTCTTCCAACATAAATGACTCTATGATTCTACATGGGAAAAAAAAACAACACCTTCATTTTGTTTAGTTGAAATTAGAGCCCTGAAACCCTTTGAATACTGAATTGTGAAAAACAGTGAAAGACGATTTCCTACTCCCCTTTCACAAACCATTTGGAAGCTGAAGATTCTCACAGTATTTTGTCTACCATCATATGGGATCCACTCCATGTATTTAATGTTCTGACACCTTCCTCCTTCCTTCTTGTGTTATTTGTGAAAGTGGGTGATCAGAAATATCTGCCATCCTCAGGATTCGCATGCATGATAGATTTTTTACAGCAGTATGATAATTTTTACTGTTATTTTCTTCTGCTCCTTTCCTAACAATGCTAATTCGCAGTTCACTTTTTTTTTTTTTCTTTTTTTGACCACCAAAAATTGTTCCAAGTCAACTTTCCTGAGTGGTAATAATTATTTTATGTCCCATCATCATGTATGTATAGTTGATATTATTTTTCTCATGTGGCTACATTTGTATGTATTGTCATTGAGTTTCGTCTGCTCTTTTGTGAGACATTAACAAAGTACAGCAGAACTCCATTCTGCACATCTTCACAGTCAGCTTTACTCTCAACATCAGTGCCATCTGCAGACATTGCAACTTCACTCTCTACCCTTTTGCTATGTAACCTGTAAATTTCTGGTATAGGACAAGCCCTAGCATAGATTTCTGTAGTAGTATCTGTTAACTAACCTCTGCTACAAAACTTGGCCATTATTCCTGTCTTTTGTTTTTTTACCTATTAGCTGTGGGGTGTGTGTGTGTAACAGGACACCTTCTCTCTTCTCCAAAGGCTTAGCTTCTTTGAGAAGCTTGTTGAAACTTTGGCCAAATATACTACATCAAATAAATCACTCTCATTTACTGGCTCATTGACTTTTAAAAATACCCTAATGAACTGGTAAACCAAAATTTCAGTTTATAATAGTAACCTAAACCATTTCTCATTGTGTCATATTTTGGCTTTGTCTGTTAAATTCATTATTCATTATCTTAATTCCTACTAATTTACCTTGTACAGGTAGAAGTGGAGATTGTTTGGAGGGGATTTTGCAGCACAATTTGTATGACCAGTGATGGTGGAATGACTTCAGGCTGTCAAAGGATCTTTTGCTGGAAATAAGCACATGGGAAACTCACAATGTTGCTTCTAATTCATTTCCAGATTGACATGGAATGGACTACTGTGGCTGCATTGCATGCTGCCATGAAGAGGTAACTCCTCTGCCTGTCATAAGGGTTGTCCAGCCACAGGAAGCTAGAGGCAGCTCCACAAAAATGCTCTTCCCTCTTTTCAGCACTTACCATTTGTCCCCATACCAACCCCCTGAGTTTAGACACTGAAGGAATATTTCTCTGCTAACTCTTGTGCCTGATAGCAGAAACAATGTGAACCTGTTGGGCAAAGACTGTGAGTGAATAGATGCAAACTATTCATCTATTTTCCCTAATGAAAACTAAAAAAAAGAAAAACAAACCCAACCCAAACCCAAGAAGTTTTTCTGTGCACTGTGGAGTTTTTCCCTCAATAAGGTTTTACTCTTCTATTTCAAACTACATAGTCGGTCACACACTTTGCCTTTCAGAATTAGCAGCTTCATTATCTATATGGATTTGTTGTGAATTTTAGAAACAGCAGAGGAAAAAATAGCAGATGCTTAATCAATAAACAAGATGTAGCTTCACTAAGTAAATAAAATAGGACTCTGCTGTCCTTGATGTGCATCAAAACAAATACCACCAGAGGTGTATACACACATTTTGAACAAAGAGAGAAATTAAAGGGGTAAGAGGCAGGAATGTGGTGTTGTAGTTAAGGATGAGTTAAACAATATAGTAAGTTTTTGTGGGAAGGCAGGGGGTCTCGGTGAACAGTCTTTCTTAATGGGAATCACCCACATATTGAGGGTCTGTGTCAGATTCATAGCAGCTTTGTGAGTACTTTGGTCTCTTCAGACTGAGCTACATTGTGGCTGTGGTAGCTAAGTGCTGGATGCCTTTTCCAGGTAGGATCTGGGCTTGCAAATTTTGTGGTGTATCTCAGCTTGCAAAGTTTAGTGATGTATTTCAAACTTTTGAAATGTCAGAGGTAAGGGGAGGCAAAGGGATGGCAGCTTTGACAGGCTAGTCTTTACATTAGTAATAATGACCTATTGATAATGCCCCTGGGTTGCCGTGCTATCTCCATAGCCACCAGTTGCCCTCTCTGTTCTGGACAGACGGTGCTCTGCTATCTTGAGGCTGTTTTCTGGCAGCTGCCAGGTCAGATTGAAACTCTCTTTCTCCAACACTTCTACATGTTCATTTCTTTGCTCTTATCCCCTTTATTTCCACCTGTCCTTTATTGCTCTATTCTGAGAAACTCTCTATCAGAGAGCTGGAGGTTCCCATGAGATCCTTGAAAATTGTTTCATTTTTTGCTTTTCAGCTCACTTTAAACTGTGTGATGGTTAAGCCCGATACCTCTAAGGGGTGTTACAGGTGCTGAATTGGCAAAACTAAAAAGACTGGTTGATAGGTTTGGGGGTTGGATTTTGCAGGGGGGTGGTGGTGTTCATCCCATAGTTTTCAGTGACCTATGGTACTGCTTGAAATCTTGGGAAATTTTGGAGACATGTCTGGCTTGTCTACTGCAGAAACTACCAGTAGTCACTCCTGCTCAGCCAAGAAGGAAAAACGAAGAAAAATAATAATTTTGGCTGTTCCCAAATAAAAGAACAAAACAATTAAAAAGAAAAAGAAAATCATAAATTTGGTACAAGGAGGACTGCTGCTAAAAAAAATTATGTTGGACCCTTTGTCATCACTAAATGAGTGGGTGCAAAATAAAGAAAATTAATGATGCTAAAATGGAAGACTGATTTCTGTAGCTATAATATTGCTCCCAAAGCATTCCTCAAAATTAAAATGATGATGCACTATTTTTTGGTATTAATACCCTCCTCATCAGATCATACATGAGATAATCATACATGGGTTGTTCTTGATAAACTTAAGTTTTACTTAAGGAATGTAGAAAATAATTTGATATTATGAGGACCAGAATAAGTGGCATGGGGGACCGAGGGCAAGGACAGCCTCCACTTCTGAAGGAGACAATAATTCAACTATTTAGGAGTGCACAAAGGGAGAACAGATGAGCATAAATAGACAGACACATCTAAAAGCCAAAATATTAGAGTGGGATAAACCAGAAAGCACCAGGAGCATCAAACCACTCTGGTCACAGTGTCTTTTGTCTCTCTGTGTATGTTCCTCATTGCTCATTGCTAACAAGCTCTATAAAAAAGTTCTATACAAACCCATTCAAATAACTAGAAAGGTAAACACAACCTGGTTAACTATACTGTAAACTCAGCACAGAGGGAATTCATTCCTGATGCAAATACATATTTGTTTTTACGTTGTTGAAATGAAAGACAATCCAGTGTTAAGCAATCAACCAAGCAAAGGATTTAGACAGTGACAACCCTCAGTCGATTTCTCAAAGTCATTAACAGTGGGTGAGCAGCAGAGTCCACCTCTCCGTTGCTGTAAACTGGCATAGCTCCACTGAAGCTCATGTTAGTGAAGCATCACTTTTTGCAAGAAAAAAGAAAAAATGAAGTAGTCAAAGACTTGGGATGAAGCAAGATGCTTCCTAAGGTTTGGTTTACTAATGTTGGTAGCCTCAGTGCTAACATAGTTGATGTGTTTTCTTAATCCACTAGGATGCACATATCACCTTTAAGTATATGCTTAATATGCAGAATAGTATGCAACAATTGCAGGTGGTGGTAACAGGTCTCTGGATTAAGAGGCTAGATGTTCCAGCCAATGCACAACAGCAGCTGCTCATATTGCTCAAGGAAGTTTGCAGTGTTTTAAGTTCTCTTTCCACTGACTGGGGTATCAGCAGAAATTACCAGATGAGTGTGGGTGCCGTAGCAGTGGTACACCAGGTCACACCATTGCTTCTGGGTTAGTATCACGTATTTGATGTAGGAAGTGGGAGCTTGCAGTACTGATGACAAAAGGTTGGGGCCCCCAGTGCCGACATAAACTATCCTGGCTTTTACTGACAGCCCCTTTTCTTCATTGCCAGAGAAGCATTTCCAAGACACAAGATTTGTATCTCGCTGCTACATGCTTTCTACACACAGTGCTTAAGGGATAATCCCCAAGGCACTGTAGTATACGAAGCAATAAATGGCTGCTGAGATTAATAGACTGAGCAAAGCTGAAGCATTTAATCAATCTCCAAAAAGTACTCATNGACCGAGGGCAAGGACAGCCTCCACTTCTGAAGGAGACAATAATTCAACTATTTAGGAGTGCACAAAGGGAGAACAGATGAGCATAAATAGACAGACACATCTAAAAGCCAAAATATTAGAGTGGGATAAACCAGAAAGCACTAGGAGCATCAAACCACTCTGGTCACAGTGTCTTTTGTCTCTCTGTGTATGTTCCTCATTGCTCATTGCTAACAAGCTCTATAAAAAAGTTCTATACAAACCCATTCAAATAACTAGAAAGGTAAACACAACCTGGTTAACTATACTGTAAACTCAGCACAGAGGGAATTCATTCCTGATGCAAATACATATTTGTTTTTACGTTGTTGAAATGAAAGACAATCCAGTGTTAAGCAATCAACCAAGCAAAGGATTTAGACAGTGACAACCCTCAGTCAATTTCTCAAAGTCATTAACAGTGGGTGAGCAGCAGAGTCCACCTCTCTGTTGCTGTNATTTCCAGAGAAGCATTTCCAAGACACAAGATTTGTATCTCGCTGCTACATGCTTTCTACACACAGTGCTTAAGGGATAATCCCCAAGGCACTGTAGTATACGAAGCAATAAATGGCTGCTGAGATTAATAGACTGAGCAAAGCTGAAGCATTTAATCAATCTCCAAAAAGTACTCATTGCCAGAATATTACAGGCAAGAGAATTTATTCCTCATGTACAACAAACCTTAACAGAGAACAGCAAAATTTCTGTTCACCAGCGAGGACATAAACTGCCGAACTGTCCTCTTTTTTAGCAGGACACCTCAGTGTGGGGTGGAGATGAGGGGACTGACTGCAGTCATAACCAAGCAGGGAACATGTACAGGCTTACACCTCATTGGATAAATACGCTGTGGGTAAGGGTTTCCATGCTTTACATGGAAGCAATAATGCCCTAGTTCTCTGTGCTATGATGTCTTTATTTAAGACAGAAGAATAATAACAAGCATCTCCTGATATAAGAGCAGAAATAGGAGGAGACTTTGGATCTTATTGATCCAGTCCAACATAGATAGAATTTACAGCAGCTGTCAAACTGCTGCAATTCATAGCATTGCTTTAAAGTTTCTAACTGCATCAGCAGGGATTATCGAAATGAGGTTTACTCTGATAGACCTTCATAGATGCCTTTCAGCATCCAGGTGTTAGAATGCTAACATGAGAATGGAGTTCCTGTCCAACAGGGAGCTCTTGTACAAACCCACGACCTGTGTATGCCTTACCAGTGCAGAGGTCAGTGGTCAGGCTTTCTGACTTCAGAAGTTGTATGCAGGCTCCCAGATTCTCATAGAAGGGCATTCAGTGTCTTGCCTCAGAGCACATTATGCTACTCTTCTTGGTCTAAGCCACCAAAAGAATCCACAGAGTTCAGCAAATCTCTCTCAAAGGAAACTAATTTTTTATGAAAATGATTAGTAGAAAGATGTGAGCCCTGAGGGGGCAGGAAGAAGGTGGGAATACCTTTACTTACGTGTCCCTGCTTCACTCACATACTTTCTCCTATATCATTACAAGATATGGGGTTTTTGGTACTTTACCGATATCTGATCAAATGGAAAGTTGGAATTTTCACCATGAAACCACTTGTTATCTCACCTGGTCAGAGAAATGCATGGGTTGCTGGTACTGTGTGCCACCTCACATGGGATGCTCAACTCATCTCTGTCTGCATCTCTTCTCTAAATGCAATACATTTTCCTCCTCCTCTACCTCTTCAGACTGTTGTTGCTGGTTGTCCCAGATGTACACATCCCTTACCAGTCTTTCCCAGCCCTTCTTTAGAATTCTCAGAAGGTCAGTGCTAAACACTTCCAGAAAAATCATGCATGTTAAAGGAAGTATCTATTCAGTGATCACTTGAAAATCTTCTCCTGTGTGACCAGTTGATGGTTGCTAAAGGCTGTGTTAGAATGTGGATAAAGAAGCTTCCCTGTTTCAAGCTCAGGTGTTTCAAAAAGCAGATTGATAGACTGGATCGGATCCGAATCAGGTTTCTGATACTAACCTTTTCTTTTCAGCTTCGTGCAGAGGGGGAAAACATAACGGCACAACGGAGAAGTTAATCGTTGTTCATTTATAAGATCTTTGAAAGCAAACAAACAGACAAACAAACAGATAATAAGCATAACCAGATTTACCTTGCCAGAAATCCACGGTAATCTGCTTTTCTCTGGTATCTTTGTAATGAATTCTCATTAGTTTACAGATTGGGTAGTGGTACTTAAGTGGATAATGTTACATGCCATTGTTTATCTTTACTCATCTGATGGATGGAAGCCCACAGTGTCCCCAGGACGTTCTTACTTTTAAACTACATGTGACTGAAATAGGTATTAACTTTCAGTCTTCCATATAGTGTTGGAAAGTCATGATGATTTTTAATGAGCGCAATTAAGAAATAAGTTATTTGAACAATACACTGATTAATCAGAACTGGATTTTAATAGAGAATTCTCTTAGCACATTAGATGAGAGGAAGGGCTTTTTTGAGGCTTCACTCCAGGTTTTATTTAGGCAGGCTTTACGCTGAGGAGATTCTCCAGGATTTTATTTACATCAGCATAAACGTGGAGTTAAGCGCAGTATCAGGTACTTTACGTTTCCATCTGTAGAATGCACTCTCCAGAGAGGTTTCGAGAGCAGAAGGAACTCTAGATACACTCATCTCTCATAAATGTAGCACAGTAGGAATAGTTGCAAGTGTTTTATTTCTTTCACATAAGAAATATACGGGAGTTTTCTGCAGCCAATTAAGTTCATCAATTTTTTACTACCAGTTCCAAGACTTTTAAGGGACAAGTTAGAGCAATTGGCATTGCTAATTTAAAGACAAAAGCCTAATGTTGAATTTTTTAATTTCTATTTCTGATAAATAGTTTAAGACTACGTCCACATTTCAGACCTGGCCAGCTGTGTATTTTACAGGTTTTCTGAAAAACTCCATCATCGAAATTTACATATGTTCCCACGAGAACCTGAGAGATGGAAAACCTAATGCTAATATAAAGAAATAGATTTTCACTGTTTCACTGTGACGATCCATAACTAATTTGAAGGAATACTTCCAATTAGTTTGAACTCAAGGCTTGACCTGCCTTAAAAATATTGTGCTATGTCAAGAAATGTGTTTTTTCATCTTAAAATCACATTTCAACTTTTTTTGTTGTTTTAAGAATATCCACTACTTTCTCTCTGAAAAATAGAATAAACTGTAACAGAGTAACCATTTAAATGTGTGATATTGAAAGTACTGTTTCAAAGATAAGAGCTATCCATGTGGAGAAAGCAAATTAACAAATGGGAATCCAGTCAAATTCTGTATTCTGTTGATGAGTAAAGACATTTAGATGAGACTGTACATCCTATTTCCAGAGCAGTGTTGACTTTACTGATTACATTGCAGATATTCATAAAAAAAACAACCCCAAAGTAAACCACCTCATGTGCTTTTGGCACATGATCCATACAAAGTGTAGAAGGAGGAAAATATTATTCCTATTGACTTTACTGGGAACAGGGCTTAGGTGCTTGAAAGAATAGGTAACAGTGTCAGAACTGAGGTCTGTCACTCCTTTCCCACATATTTATTTAAAGGAGGCTCTTGCCTTCTGACAAAGACATAGTTTTTCTGATTTCTTCAAACTGTACTTAAATGTCTACAGCAAGGAGCAGATTTCATCCTGCCATATGCAGAAATTTACAGTGTAGTAAAATAAGTGTGAAGCTCACTGCAGCCAGAACCACGGCGTTTCGTTCTGACTGCGTATTAGCATTTTATGCCTGCTTTGCAGAAGATGTAATACAGCAGGTACAGGGTGGCGCAGGCACCAGAGATATTTCCCAGTTAGCTGCCTTTTTTATTCAGTGCACCAAGAGCAAGTCCCGTTCTGTGCTAGTACAGCTGATTTTCAATAGGGATTTGCTCTGAAATAATTATTCTAAAGGAACTTTTTAAAATCAAAATGCATATTTCCCAGCTTTTTTTTTTTTTTTTTGTATATATATGACCATCTGATTGTTCCATGAAGATCTTTTTGTAGCCTAAGCTTTCCTATTCTTAGCTTTAGGCCCTTTCTTCTTCACCTGTTATTTTCTAAGATTAAATTATTCCCTTCCTTCATTTATACTGTAGATTTGATAGTATTTATAAACCCTGCATGTTCCTCCCTTGAGTTTTTACTATGCTAGACAAAACAAAATTTACCTTACACATTCCCTATGTAGTGCAAGCTATTTTCCAGGTCTAAAATATTTTTTGTTGCCCTGAACCATATTTTTTTGTGGTTCTTTTATATGGGTGTACAGACCTTTACATTGTTTGAATTGGAACTGCTCATAATTCCAGGTGTGTCTGCTACCTGAGTCATGCATAATCATCTTAACTCAGGATTTACATATAATCCTCTCTTTTGATATATAACCATGAATACCTTTGAACTTTGTGGTAATGGAGCTGCACTGCAAATTTTATTTGGTGTCTTACTGTTCAGGAACCTCCTAATCCAGCCCCAAAGAAAACTTGATATTAAAGCTACTTAGTTGATTAGGAGGAAAAAGGAGAACTGAAATGTATTATAACCAAAATAGCATGGAAGAGTCAAAAAAGGGAAACAAAGCACAGGGAAAGTATGTAGAAGCAAAGTTAGAGGAATTTGTGGCAATTCCATCAAGTGTTACCATGTTAACAGGAGCCCTCCATACAGAGAAAACTCAAGGTTTCCCAGCAGGAAATGGGCCAAGCCGAATTTACCACTTTGGGGCTGGGAGGCAACAGCCTGTCTGCTTTGGCCAGCACCCTCCTCGAAGAGGAGAGGATTGTAATCAAAACGTGGTACATGGGGTAAGGGGAGAGAGAGAGAGCAGCTTCTGGGTTCATCTTCTCCTTTATTCCCCTGACAGTAGCTACTGCCTCAGGCATCCTTCCGCCTTCCCTGGTAGCACCTACATCAGGTCCAAAGCTTGAGGTTTGCAGGTGTTTTGCCAGTTTACTAGCAACAGCTCCCTTTGCATAGAGCTGGCCATGCTTCTTAATGCATGAGAGCTCAGAATGGCAATATGGACTTGTTCATGTTGTAACCTTCAGAAACATACCCTGGGGAGGCTTTCCAGGCTGCTCTTTTTCTGCCTGCTTCCTCTACTTGAGCTTGAAACATGGCTTTGAGCAGGGTGTACCCAAGCAGTGAACCTCCAGCCAAATGCCCTTTCCATGCATCAGGTTGGTTTTGGTTGCATACCTTACATTACCTTTAGGAGAAGAGCAAGAGGGAAATAAAACCTAAAATAATAGGAAGTAAAGTACTGTCAGCATTTTTTATAACTCAGTGGAGTGTTGTAAGCAGAAGAAATACAGAGGAAGCTTGAATGCATGGCTGAGATTCATTGTGCTCTTGCATTCTCTGAAAATCACAGCCTGGAAGAATCTTTGATCTGTATGCATGCAATATATACACTTTTTGTGACTATTCCACCTTTAGTATTTCCTGCAAAGCTTGCACGGGGATCCAGGTCTCAACCAAACTGGAGGGCAGTGGCTACTTCTCCATTTATCCCGCTGGCAATGGACCCGCAGACCTCTGCAGAGGACAAGACAGGCTTTCCTGAATAAAGTATTTCTAACGAGCATGACTGGAAGTCACATGACAAGTGTCCTAACGATTGCACAGCACATTATAAAGGATATAATTCAGCCACCAATTAAAAGGGATTTGATCAGTCTTTTTTAAGAGATACTTTACATGGCACAGAGACATTTTTTCCCAAAAGACAGGAAAACTGGGTCTAGGTACTGATACAGGAAAATTCTAATAAATGTGTTTCTTACACTATACCTGCCAAGGCTATTATTCTGAGTAATTAATTTTTGTCATAAGGCATTACAGCTTCTTGCATAGTTTCAAACCATAGAAACATAAAGCAACAGAAGATCTTTCACTGCTGGCTAATCGAGAGACTGACCTGTTCCCCTTGGCCACTGAGCAAGGTTTCCATAAGGGTCCTTACCTCTGCATCACTGCAGTCCTCCCCCCTTCTGGAAGCTCATTTAGAACCTGCTGGCAAGGCAGGTAGAAGTAGCCTTGCCTTTCTCAGCAGACCTCCAGCCTTTCTGGCTCTCCAGTAACTGTTTCATCTTTGAGCCCTCAGGAGATGGGAATCCAGCTGTTTCGGAGCAGGTCCCCCAAATTGTCTCTGTTAATCTTGTTACTGAGTGCTAAGGTTCACTGATCCTTTACAGTCCAGGCAAGGATTTCTGTAGCATGCAGCAGCTCAGCTCAGCGCCCTCCATGGGGCAGAGGTACAGGGAACAGAAATAGATGGCAAATTACTGATATTTGTTACTTGGTATTGTGTTTGAAAGGCTGCTGCCCGTCCCTTTACAGCCTGCTACTGGCACAAGCCATTATCTTTATCAGTCTAGAGAAGGCGAGACACTGTCAGTCAGCTTTTCTAACCCGCTCAGGCAAAAGGATGTGTATTAAATCTGTCTCTGCTCAGGGTGGATTTCAGTATCTCACAGCCTGTCACAGCAAACATTGCAGCCCTGTTGGTGATGATGTTAAAGGTTTTTCTCTAAACTGGGTAGAGGGAGAGCCGCACTTACAAACAGCAGCTCAGGCAATCATTTCCAATGCAAGAGTTATTCAGTAGTGAATAAAACTGCAGGAATTACTGACTTTCCATTTTGGTGAAAGAAAAAAACCCCAAATTTCCAAATATATCAGATCTACTTATATTATTTCATTATTATTAATTAGGATACTCAGGCAAAGCAGACAAAGCCTTTATTAGCTGAAGCAGCAGTTTTGGCAGTGACTGAAGTTTTATTTCTCATTGATTAAGCAATAGATCCAAACCGAACCAGTAACCTCGTGTGAAGGGTATTAGACTGAGTGCCTGGCAGATTTGTGTGCCTTATGGCCACACAACAGATAGATCTATACATGTTGTCCAGGGTAAAACTGCATGAATGGCTCTGAAAGGAGAAGGCTGCTACATCATGTAATGACAAATAATTGTTAATTCAATTTAGTGTGAAACCTTTTAAAACCTCATGTGGAATAAGGCACTTTTGTGGGAGGGTTGATGCAAGCCCCTTTCGGTGCACTGATGGGGCTAAGTGTCTTTTGTGTGGAAAAGATGGGCAGTTATCAGTGGACATCAGAGGAAAACCTGCCCTACCTTTGCTTAATCCTCACTCTGCCAGAAATACTGAACAGGTCGCTGGAGAAACATCTTGCCACAGATGATGACACCCAGTCCTGCACCCACCAGCTGCACAGCACCCACACAGAAGCTCTGGCAAATTCAGCCCCATCGTCCCCAGATGTCAACCTTGCCCCAGTGCCTAGAAATAACACTTCTGTAAGGGAGCTGGAAGAAGAAAGCATTAGTTCATGGTCTGGCACAGGTATACTGGTTTAAAACTCTGATGAATTTACAGTGATAGGTCTGCTCTGGAATTGCAGCGGCTGAGGTGCAAACATTTTATTGCTGACACCGCTGTGAGAGAGCTAATCTGCAAAACAGAGCATCCTAAGCCACAGCAGCTCTTCGCCTCAGGGAACGTGAGTCAGGGTGCTTAGATTGCACTGGTTTCTATTAATTGCCTACTTAACTCCAAAGAGCCAGACATGGCTATTTCATTTAAACTTACGTTTTCACAGACTTAAAATAGAATGAAATATAGGTTATAGCAAGAGTTGCCTAAAAACTCATTAGACTTCATTTCCCCGTGTTGTAATGTGATATGAGAACAGAATGATGGCAGATATGGAGCCACACATATGTAAGAGCCTCTCTTGAACATTCCCTGTGCCTGATACTCAGGCCTTAAATTTGACATGAATGTCATGGTCTTCACAGAACAGATCCTGTTCAAAAGGTTCAAGCTCCATCTTGCATAAGCATAAAAATAAATTATAACTAACAGTTCATAAACTTGCAATTCTACACCGTGTCCTGCTTCCTTTTCCTAAAAAGCCAGGAAAGCAAATACCCGTCTGGATGTAAAGAGAGTTTGAAATGGCTACAGATTTCCTGGGCAAACACAGGCATGCTCTTTTTTCACGGGTGGTGAATTTCCCTCTTGTATAAACCCCTTGACTTGGGCCAGCTATGACTGCAACCAGTTTTTAAAATCTGCTTTCTAGTTCAGAAAATGCACAATCTTGGTCAGTAACACTTGGGATTTTCTTTTATTGTGTGCTGCAAAAGCAACCTGGGATACAAGTGAACTGTTGGGGCAGAAAGCAGATGCTTTCTCTGCAGCTGATTTGTTGCTGTCACGTAGCAATTAGTGGATCCCATTTTGCCTCACCATTTCCAAGTGAAACCCTTCTTGACTTGAGCCTAATCTGTGCTTGGGTTTAACAACCTGTGCAAAGAAGGGCAGAATTTCACACCACACAGAAGAGCCTCCCATGAGCTGTTAAGAGACATAGTCGTTGAAAACAAACACTGGAAGCCCTTTTTAAATGCTTGAAGATGCATTATTCAAACTTTAAAAGCCTTGCTTCACTACCAAGTGGTATAGTCAGTGACTGTTGCTGTGCTGTGCAAGAACACAGCCCATCTGCTGGGCTGAGCAGAGGCTCGCAGGTGCACTGCTTTTACAGCGATTCGGGGCTTGAGCCCGGGATCAGCTCAAGGTCTGTCTAACTTCATCTCCTGCAGGCAGAGACTGAAACAGTATTAGAAGCAGACTGTGCTGGCCTGTAGGAAACTCACAGGGTTGGTTTGGGTTTTTTTCCCCACCGCCTGCCAAAGCCCCTGATGGTCCAACTTTACCCCAACAGGGAGTGAGAAGAAGGAGAGGGAGAAGTAATGGCAGATGGCAACCCACAAGGAGGCGAGAACTGCATGCTGCACTTTGGCACTTGGTGACAAGGACAACTTTACAGTAACCTAGTTTGCTTATAAATTGGATGAGGATTATTTATCACTTTCCCCCCACCCCCCCACCCCCAGCCTTCTTCAGTCAGATCATTACAAAGCATGCAAAAATAAATAAATTCATTCATTCATTAACTGACTTAGCTCTGGGAAGCTGCATTTCTAATGCTGACAAAACATAAGACAACCAATTTTAAAATATTTAAGCCAGCCATTGTGTTATTTCGGTGTTGATGCAGTTTCAGTGTGTAGATGAGCGTATTTCCTTACCCAGTAAAGCACCAGTGAGTTGCTCAGTCATCACTGTTACCTGGCCTGAGTCCCTCAGAAATCTCCAGAAATTCAACAGAGGTTCTGCTGGGCTTTCTGTATGTCTTTGCCTTCAGACAACAATGTGTTCGGCCGAGGTGGGCAACAGACAAGTGGAAAGGAAATTTGTCTTCCTCACAGTTTTCCAAAAAATGGCTCTGCTTCTATCCATTAAAAGTAACTCGCTATCTAAATGGATCTTGTCTAAATTAATTGTGCTGTCTCTATGTAACATTCCCCCAAGGGATGCACTGAAATACTGTTATGTCTTTTCCTGTTCTTGGTTGATTGAGTTATTAATTAATTATATTAATAAACGCAGGAAAATAGAAGTCGATTTTTTGTCTTAATTCATGTGAGTAATGGGCACTAGCACCTCATACATGGAGCTTGCCAGTGGTCACTTTGCCCTGTGAGCTGGTCCACTACTCTGTAGTGCCCCGGTTGGTCAGGGCAAAAGCTAAGAAGGACCTGAGTCACACAGAGAGGGGAGAGAGCTGTGTGTTGTGGGGCACTGCAGCCGGCTCCTGGTGAGCATCCTACGGGGACCAGTGATGTGGTGGGCACAGGTACCTTTTCAGGTCCTGGCCATAGCAGCACCCTCTTTGTGCAGTGCTACTTTGGGGTTAAATCAGCTCAGTTTTGCAAGAGTCAGTTAGACTGGGATTAGTGCATTCATGCTGCTGCCTTGCTTTCCACTCAGGGATCGCTCATGATGTGATTGCTCTGGGACCTCTGCCCTGCCCTGCCCTGCACTGCCTGATGTAGCTATGTCCTGCACATGCTGGAGCCTGGCAGAAAGACTTTGGATAAGTGGGAAACCTCAGAGTTTGAGGTGCTGCTTTTGTTAAACTCCTGGACAACCAGGACCCCCTATTTCTGACCCAGCAAATGGAAATGTGAATGCCCTGCAATGCTATAACATAGTCTTTATGAAAAAGATGGACACAACAGCTTTGTTTTCTTCTTGGTTGGTTGTTGTTTGCTCATTCTACAAGGCCTCTCCAGGAGTTTGAGCTACAGGAAGAACTTCTTTATTGACACTCCTATTCTTTCCATGGTGCAGAAAGCAAACGCCTGAATCATAGGATCTTACCAGGGCTTTAAGATGAGGGGACGGTAAATGTACATTTTCTCTGCCACTAACTTACTTAAAACTTTATATATCTGCTTACAAAATCATAAATATTTAGTTAGAACAAGAAGCAAGTACTTAGTATTGTTTAAGAATGCTAAAATTGTAAACTTAATAGTTACAATGGTTATTTTATGCTGCTCACCAGTGAATGTTTTATGCTCCTGCAATATGCCCATTTCCAGTGTGCTTATTAAAAAATGCCCCACATTTAAACATTTGCAAAACAGAACTTACTTTGTAATTTAGCACTGCCCAGTAACATTTACATTTCAAAACTCAGACCTGATTTGAAAATAACCATATTCCAGGGGACTGGGTGTTAAAATTGCTTCTACGTTTGGTCCCAAACTTTCCCTTTCTGTATGTTCTACAAGCTTGTGTAAATCATATTCAGAGGAACACACTGAGGAGGGTTCAGGCATTTGCTTCCCACACCATGAGGAGTTCTTTCAGACACAGTTGGGATTTACCATGTCCCTTGGTTTCCCATCACAGGGCTGGCGGAGCCCAGAGCCCATAGTAGGGAAGCGGTGCTGTAACACCTGAATGTCTTGGAAATGCTCAGGCTCTGCTATTGCTTCTTCTAAATTAAATACAGAGCAACTCATTGACTTTGATGCTGTTGCCTTGCATTTCCCCTGACTGACTGAGAGCATGACTTGGTTCTGTGTAAGCGTCACCTTGCTGATACTGCACAACCACTTTGCTTGAAATAATGTCTGGGTAGCATAAATTCCCCAGGGGCCCGTAGCAGATGCTATCAGTCAACTCTGACAGTGGTATTGAGGCGTCTGGGAAATCCTTTTTTTTTTTTTCCATACGTAATGCTTTAAGAACTTTAATACCTAATTGCAAGGGAGTTTACTTTAAGAGACTACAAACTCCAGGAGACACACAGATAGCACTGAAGTTTTCTTAAGCAATTAGTAGTAAAGACTGAAGAGATGATGAATCAAAAGGATATCTTTTTGATGAACCAAAAGGATGTTCCCCTGTCTGTAGTCTTCATAAGGAAAAAACAGGTTCACCTCAACACTAGCATATAATGTCTATTTTTCATATGCCATCTTTTGACCATGGCAAGGAGATCCTACCTTTGAACCAAATACCCACATTCTACAAGTAACTCTTATTTTTATGAAGAGCATAACCAACTCCAAGCTCTGATGACCTGGAAACATTGTTTGAGAGTGCTATAGTTAGAGCTTGTGACTCTTTACTTCCAGCTTCAAATCTACTTAGTAAACCTGGAGGCTTGGTTTGAAACCCAGCCTTCATGTTAAGATGCTGTGCTGGTTACACTCTAGATTTGTCAAAATAGTCTAACTAACTCTGATAGAGGCCAGAAACAAGAGGGAAAAATTTGGCCAAATTCCTATATCCAAATATTTTTACAGCACGAGAAATTGAACTAATAATGCTTCCGTCTGGTTAACAGCTGTCAAAGGATGAAAAATAAGCTACTGGGAATGTAGTCAATCACTCTCTCCTTTTAATGTGGTGTGAAATCCATAAAGGCATTTATACTGAATCTTAATGTGCTTTATGGAAAAATGACTGGTAGCTGTGTTGAAGAGATGCCAATTTTTAACAAGCAGCGTCTGGTGCTTTCCGGCCCACTCTACGCATGTGTGTTCTGTAGGGAAGGATGAGTTTGCACTCTCTTTGCCTCTGGGAACGCATGTTTAGTAACATTCCCTCTCTTGTTCAGCCTAGAGAAAAGGAGGCTGAGGGGAGACATTATCGCTTTCTACAACCATCAGGTGGGGTCAGTTTCTTCTCCCAAGTCACAGTCGATAGGACAAGAGGAAATGGCCTCAAGTTGTGCCAGGGGAGGTTCAGGTTGGATATTAGGAAAAGATTTTTACACAGCAAGGGTTATGAAGCATTGGAATGGGCTGCCCAGGGAAGTGGTTTGAGGCACCATCCCTGGAAGTGTTCAAAAGACAGGTTGACATGGTGCTCGGGGACACGGTACAGTGATGTTTTTTTGTCAGAGTTAGGTTGATGGTTGGACTAGATGATCTTAAAGGTCCCTTCCAACCTAAACAATTCTATGATGCCCCCTCTGCTTGGGGTGGGTCACTGTGACATAAGCTTCATTCACAAAAAGATGCCCAAGCTTCAGCCAGTTCGTCTCAGCGAGTGACTGTGGTTTTCACCTGTGTGCGGCAAGATGGCTTCTCTCCTGGTAAAGCCCACAGGCTGCAGTCCTACAGCCACAGCAAGGATACACCCAGGGATAGAACCATGAGATGCCCCCCTCATTTCATTTTGAAGAGAGCAAAGCAAGTGTGCCACCGTCTGCAGGGCTGTGGCCCTAACCTGCGTGCTGCATTACTGGTGGGGAATGGTACCATTCCCTGTGAGACACAACGAGATATTGAGGTGTGAAAAGGGACCAGTGTTGAACCACACACAGAACAGCCTGTATATAGCCACAGACAGCAGCTTTTGAAATCGGGATGACAGGTTTTTTTGGCGACCGACAGCATTGGGAAGTGAAGTGCTCAGTGGCTGTGCACAGAGGCTGTTGAAGGATTTGTGTTTCCCTGTGATTGTGTCCTTCACCCAGGTTTGTTGGATGGACGCAGCTGGATGCAGCTGGATACAGCTGTGATGCTCATGGCCTGTGGCATTTTTCTTGTCCTGCCCCAGAGGAGATATAATATATCAGGGGGTGCTAATGTATGGGCTAAGACCCCCTTTGGATCTGGAGCAGTTCTGGAGGAAAAAGACCTGGGAGTCCTGGTGGACAACAGGATGACCATGAGCCAGCAACATGCCCTTGTGGCCAAGAAGGCCAATGGCATCCTGGGGTGCATCAAGAAGAGTGTGACCAGCAGGTCAAGAGAGGTTATCCTGCCCCTCTACTCTGCCCTGGTAGGCCTTGGTGAGGCCCCATCTGGACTACTGTGTCCAGCTCTGGGCTCCCCAGTCCAAGAAGGACAGGAAACTGCTGAAGAGAGTACAGCAAAGGGCTACAAAGATGATTAGGGGCCTGGAGCATCTCTCTTACGAGGAAAAGCTGAGGGACATTGGTCTTTTTAGTCTGGAGAAGAGAAGGCTGAGGGGGGATCTGATCAACAACTATAAATACTTAAAGGATGAGTGTCAAGAGGAAAGGACCAGTCTTTTTTCAGTGGTGCCCAGTGAGAGGACAGGAGGAAATGGGCACAGACTTGAACATAAGAAGTTCTATCTAAACATGAGGAGGAACTTTACTCTGAGAGTGGCAGAGCATTGGAACAGGCTGCCCAGAGAAGTGGTGGAGTCTCCGTCTCTGGAGATGTTCAAAACCCTCCTGGACATGTTCTTGTGCAACCTGCTCTGGGAGGACCTGCTTTGGCAGTGGGGTTGGACTAGATGATTTCCAGAGGTCCCTTCCAACCCTGCATCATTCTGTGATTCTGTGCGATTCTGTTTCTTCTGTTTCTGAATTTATGTAGTGTAACATGCCACTACTACTAAATATATTACACCAAACCAACATTTGTGCTTTCTCTGCTGTGTTTTGTTTTCCTCTTTTAACTAAGATCAGCTACCAGCCTCCAGAAATTGCATCTTACAGTAACATCCTATATTAGTGACATACCAAATCTGGAGGCTTTCCTAATATAACCCCTGTGTTACAGTGTGCTGCTCTTTTACTCAACTAAACATTGTATGGCCTTGTCCTTCTCCCTTTCACTCGTGTGAAATAATAATTAATTAATGATTTGTTTCATTGAGATCACACCTCATAAAATGCTATTTTTTGTACTGATTGACAAGTTGCCTCAGCTTCCACTGAACTCAGTAGTGATGGTTATGAGCCTGAGCTAAGTGAAGCATTTGGGATTTATTTCAGTCCCTCTGAAATCAGATGGACATAAATATAATTGTAAACAAGTGCAGCTAGACTGCTGAACATAGGTCTCAACAGGAAACTGCTTCTGTTTCTTACCATGATAACATATTTTGACACACTGTTATGGTACCAAGTCGGTCATATCATCTTTAACACATTACAACCAAGAGAGCAGTCAGCTTGCTGTACTGAAATTCATGAATACGAACCATCTTTGAGCGGTATTTCTGAAAATCAGACATACTCATTTTAATATTAAAAGTGTGATGCCCCTGTTTCCTGAGATCTCTTTCACTTGCACACATCCGAGGAAGCTCAAACTAGGAGTTAGGCAGCCAGTGAAGAGACAGGGTGCATAGACTTCCAGGCAGATGTTTTGCTCATGTGTGGAGAAGGCAATATTACACATGAGATGCCCCATTACGTACCTGAGGGCACAAGAATGAACAAAAAGTACCGGGGCCCACTTATGCACCACATTTCCTGAAGACCATAGTGGCATTGACCAGAAGTTTTAGACTGCTAAGGATATCTTCCCCCAAACATATCCTTTTAAAGTTTGGTTTTAATTATTATTTTTACCATACAGTTGCTCTTTCCTTTAACTTGAATCTCTGTATCCAGTCCTGCATTACAACTACAGTACTGAACGTGACGTTGTATTTTCTGCAGTTACTTTTGTCTCCTCAGCTTTGATTAATTTTTGGAATTTATCTAAATTATTCCTTAGAGTGTTTGTGGTAATAGATAATTGTCTAGTTGCTAGTTTTCTCCCTCAAATTGAGCTACTAAAGCAGTAGGTGTTCTAGAACTGATTGTGAACGCAATACTTGTGATGGTTACTTGTATATGGAATTGTTGTCCCAGTGATCAGCAGCAGGAGCTTATTGCATGTAGGACAATGAAAATTAATTCAGTCAGCTCCTGAGACACCTGAGAGCCTGTATGCAGATGTCTAGACTGGCCAGGGTTCCCAAACTGACAAGCCTCCCAAAGTCCTGGAAGGAGAAAGCTTTATTACAGAGAGAGGAACCGGCAGCAAACCCATCTATTTCACCCTACTAAGGATGAAATATCATTCTGCTACTAGTTCTGATTAATCTCCTGTTCTGTTCTGTTCGGAGGAGGGGGAATGTCCCAAATATTAATTCTCGGTTCCCGTTACCTCAAGTGTGGATTCAAAGGCACGACAGAAAGCCCCTTCCCCTGCCGCGCCCCCTCTCCTCCAGCCCTCCGGGGCTCCCACCGCCTCGCCCAGCCCAGCGCCGCGGCTTTTGCAGAGACACCCGCTGAGGCTGTACCCGAGTCCTCTCAACCCTGCTTCTGGCACCTTCATCTTTCCCCACGGAGCTTGGGAGGAGGAGGAAGGAGAACAGCATCCCTCCTTCGTCCGGAGGCTGCGGCGACGGGGTGGGAACGGGGCTGGGTGGGCAGGGGAAAGGGAAGGGGCTCCCGCTCCGGTGCTTTGCCCTTTTTACCAGGAGAGGGAGCAGACATCTGCACATCCCCCGGAGCTTTTGTTCAGCCTCTCCACCGACTCGCAAAGCTCCACGGTTTCTTAGCTGCGGAGTCGGATGGGTGTTCAGCTTAAGACTTTCTCACGCAGGCACAAGTGGCTTTTAAGCAGTTCTTAAACGGCTGTACATTTTTGCACCTGCGAGTCATTAGACACAGTCCTGCCACCCTTACTCTTAATCCCGTTTCACAAAGAATCCCCCTGGAACCTGGGTGCTTCCTTTTTTTTTTCTCTTTTTCTTTGAAAGAAGAATAATTCCTGGAATGAAAGCAGACAGGGGTAGGCTGGAGCACGGGCAGCAGAAGTGTTCCGTATTGGAAGGTAATGCACGCCATTTAGGAGTGAAAGGCAAGAAGAGGAATAGGAGTGCATTTGAAAGATCATGGAAAAACAGCACCTGCAAGAGGAAATAAATAAGATTTTTCAATGAAAATGGGACAGCTGGGTTCAAAGAGCAACAACCACCTGTGCTGCTGCCTGCAGCAGCAAATGCCGTGTTGTACAGCTCCAATCAAACAGAGCTTTACACAATGCACAGCATATTGTTTCCCTTTCAGATGTCAGAGAGAGAAAGCTTTCCTTGTTCTAGATTCTAACTAAAATAAAATTGAGCAGTAGACACTATCTCCGAAGGGGAAGCTGTTATGGCTGGCAATGCTCCCACGCACAGAACAGTGGTCACTCCAGTCAAGTGATGCCTCATCACACACTCCAAAGTGAAAGACACTAAAGATCATTTGAACTTAGACAACTTGAGCCCACAACAACTGCATCTCATCGTTACCTGCCCTGGGGAGGTAACTATGTCTCTATGTTGCCTACGAGCCATGTAAAAGCATCCGGTCTGGTTTTAAATGGTTACCACTTCTTTTAGATTCATAACCAGTTCAATATGCTGGAAGATGCTGCTAGCATTATCATGGATCTTTTGTATCTTGTGACAGGAACAACTTCATCCACAAGTACTGCAGGGCAGACTATGCCCAGGAGTCCAAAGAGGAGGCAGCTCTGCTCACAGACCTTTTGTGCTCTTGGCAAGTTCATGCTAATGCCCAGGAACTGCAGCAGCAGCTCCAGTGCTGCTACATGGCCACCTTTGCTCAGGAGTGTTGTGTTCTCTGAAAAATAGCCATTTTCCATGGCATGCCACAAAGTGGGACCCCCTTATGCCCCAGACTACCTTGGGCAAGTTAGACAGCATTGCAAATGTAGGGAAATAGAGAGGCCTCCACCTCTCTGCTGTGATTGCTGTCCATATAATGCCAGTTCTTCCACAGCTCTTTGGTTAAGTTTCTGTATCTGGATTGCCATCTTCAGAAACTAATATTCTAAGTGCCATGCCTGTAGAAGTAAAAGGAACTTGAAGACCTGCTCTGAATCAATCCCAGTGCTTAGAAACCAGAGATAAACAGAAAGCAAAGTGACTGCTACTGAAATAGATCATGTAAGGGTTGTTTGAGGGAAGGCTTTAGATTTTCTTCTTTGTGGACTTAAAGTGGAAGAGAGTTCAAGTGGTGGTCCTCACCCTGCCATTTCTGCCTGCATCTGCACCCTGTGTCCATTGATCTGACTTCCCAGTTTTGCAGAAATTCATGCCCAGGGATGAGATAAGGTGGCCCCTTGTGAGCACCAGTTGTGCTTTCCCAGCAAACAGGAGGCAAAGTTCCCCCCAGCAATGCTCACCTCCTCAGTGCAGCGCACTTCTCCTCCATGGAAGACAGGATGGCAAGGGCAGGGGCTGCAACCACCTTTCCTAAACCCAGCAGCTGGACTAATTTCCTGGTTTAATGCTGTTGTTTGAAAAAAAGGGGTTAAATCGTGCCCCAGGTCTGTGAACACAGAGGAGTGAAAGCAGAACCTGTTAATAAACTGCAGCAACTCAGCTGCCTGGAGATGACTTCATGCATGAAGAACTCCTGTAACCTTTCCCAATTGACACCTTTCTTTTTCTCTCTCATAAATGTCACATAGGGACATACGCTATATTATATGAATGTCAGAGATAACTGTCCAGCAATTGTGCTTTCCTTTTACTTCCCTTTTACCTCAAAAACCAGTCCTTCCTTTTGGCTGCATGTGAACAAAAATGAGATTTGATGACAAAATCTAATCCCCAATCAAGTCCTTCTTTACCAGTAAAATTTTCAGGATAGATGATAAGCAGACACACAAGTGCAACTCCTTGCTGTGATGATCACAGAGTATAATGGGGATTAATCATCACTTTATCAAACTATATCCATTTTTTTAAGCACCTTGATTAAACAACAGCTTAAATTCTGTAGAAGTGGCCGAGCCAAAGATGTGTCACGGTGATGTGCTGGCGTCTTCTCCTCCCTGGGAGCCTGAGGACAAATTTTCCTATGCTTTCTGCAGAGGAGCCAGAAGCAGTAGGACAACAGTTACCTTCATTCCCATTCCCATGCGAAGAGCTTTGCTGCACTGGGAGTTACCCCCAATTAATTACCTTCAATTCATTTCCTGAGTAGGTGCTCTTATTTTGGAGCAAGGGCACCTATTTGTGAATTGGCACAAATCATTTTGCATGCAGGTCTAAATTGGTATTCCTACATAATAGATGTGCAACGGCATATTGCTCATGCGGGGAAGTGGGTACAGATGGGACCAGGTGAAATTAGGGCAGGCTGCTCAGGCTAAAGAGGAGACATTTGAGGCTGGACAGCACCTGCATCTCCCCGTTATCCTCACTCCCATGTTATTTGTAAAACTGGCTGGATGGGGAGGAGGGGAAGCAGCAAGTTCCCAAGGGAATGCTTGCTGCAATGCTGTTTCCCCTGCTTTCTCCATGCTTTGGCCGTGCCCGTGGCTGCCCAGCCCCGTTGCTCTGCATTACAGGTGCTCCAGACCCTCCACCCCAAAGCCTCTCTGATGGATCTGTATCACACCATGGGCACCTTCCTGGGGTGAGGCGGGCTCCCGCTGCTCTCCCATACCCCAGCGGGGCTTTGCTGCTGCCAGAGCACCCGGCAACTAACCCCCACAAAGAGTGTCTCACAAAAACTAATGTGCATTGGAGATATGGGCTAAAAATTTACCCTGATTTAAGAAGACAGGTTGGTTCCCTGATGCAAAATTCCCAGGCCATGAAATCTTCAAAACACCATTTCTGCTCATCATTACAAAGAGCTTACCCAGGTGAGAAACACAATTTTCCCACTTTCCCAGTAAACATCTTGGGTTGTGGGCAATGCTTTAAAACCCAGGATTTTTTGGCCCTCAGCATTTATCTACCATCACCGTGACTGGTGAAGACTCTGCTTGAGCCTGTTGTTGGGATAAAGCCCCAAGGAGCTGGGCTAAGGCACAGGCAGGGCCAGGTAGATGTCCAGCACCTGATCGAGAACAGTCATTACACTAAATCAGATGTGGGCAAAAAACCCAACACCTTCTCCTGTAGGGTCAGTAAGACTGAGTAACATTCACATTTAAGTGGATTATGGATGCCTTTTTCCTGGAGGTCTGTTTGCTGGTTACTAAGGGAGTGTTTGCCCCTTTGTGGTGTCCCTCCCTGAGCATCTGCTGTGACCCCTGTCAAGGTGGGGACTGGGAGAAACCTGAGTGCTCTTCCCACCAATGCTCATGGGATACTGTCCTGAAATAAATATGTTTTTACTAATTGTGGGATAGTTCAGTCTGCTTGCTCCTACTTTGATCTGAAATAATTTCTCCAGTAAATACTCACCCTAGAAATATTTGGAAATTTGCCTGATTGACAACGGACTAAAAAAGTGCAGATTTTGGCCTTCTTCTTTTGCAACTAATGGATCATTTAACTAATTCATATTTCTCTCTCTCTCTCTGATCATAAACTACAATTGGAGACTTGAAAACAAAAAAGCATAAGGTGCTCTGAGAGATTTCTAGGCCTCCTGACATGGCCATTTTCAAGCTAATATTAGGAGACAATAGGAAGCATAATCATTAACTACCTGGTAGTGATGTCAGACCTTCTATTCTCTTGGGTTAATGTATGATTTAATCACCACAAATGGAGGTCTTCAATATGCCCTTTTACTGGAATTAAGTTCTGGTTACATTTTGACATCCATAAAGACTTCAAACAAATACAGTGATCTATATGCATAATATGGTAATTGTGATAACCTGAAAATGAGAAAGATATTGATAATGACATGTAGTGAAAATGGCTAATGTTGGCCACCTGGTAGTATTGCACATTTCACTGATTAACAACACTAGTTAATAAAATGCCCGCTGGCTTAAATCTGACCTATGCCTTATATTAAGATACAGAGGGAAAGCAAAAATGAAATAGATAATGTTGTATATTGCAAATGTAGCACTTCTGGCTGGCATTTTAGGCATGATAAATGTGCAGACACATCACAAAGCAACCCAAATCAGCACAGAGCCCAGGGCTGCATACATTGCAGACAAACAGGGAACCATCACTTTATGCTGTGATTCCAAGGCCCCTGAAAATTAATGTATTTTATCCTAATTTCCTTTCTTTAGCCCACCTTTACAGTATACTTTACTAAATGGGCACTGATTTCTCTTATTAGCAGCACTCCAGAAAGCAACAGGAAATCTAAACTGGGCAAATTCACCTTGCTTTACTGCTGTTTTTACTAACATCAAAATATGGCTCATGCCTGTGGAACTGGCAGTGCTGGAGCTCTGCAGCAGACAGTGAACCTGGCTGACCACTGGCCCCACAGGCTGCCTTGCCTCTGACCTGCCAGACCCTCATCATGGACTGAGAAGGCAGCTCCCTCCCATCACTACTTTGGCTAATTGTGGTATAGACAGTTGTCAGCAGGACTTAAAGCAAAAACATCAGCTTGTTTTCCTAGGTTAGTGATTTACATGCAGATAACAAGTTATGGGACTTTTGAGAAGGATCAGAGGTGAAGCAGTGACCCAGAGTCAAAAGGTAATGCATCCTATTACCCACCCGCATCTGACCGCTGCCTTGCAGGCCTCCCCTCACACTCACCAGGGGAAAGCAGATGTCTTATTAGCTGCCATCCTTAAGTGGCTTTTGTCATCATGTCAGCCTTGAAATAACACTGGATGGGGGGTGGGGGTGGGGATGACAATGGCCAAAAATGAGCTGCTAGACACTTTAAACAGAGCAAGGGAAGACACAGGCACTCAGCAGAAGCAAAAGTCAAAAATGCAGAGAGATATTTTTTCTAGCTTCATGGACAATGAAGGAGTAAAACTTGCCAAGACTTGCACCCAGTTAGCACAAATTATTGTGATACTCAAAATGGCCAGTGTTTAGAGTTACTATGGCCAAAGTACAGGTCAGCTATTGCTAACTTCAGGCATACATAGGCTTGGATTTTTTCATCTTCCCTGTCAGAAACTACCTGGCCAGATACTTCACAGCAAGAGCAGAAGCTCTGTTGTACAGTAGCATGGAGGACAACATACACTCTGCAAATCTGTGAGCTATCTACAGCTGTGCACACTTCCAGCATCCAGAAGAGTCCTCCAGCATCCTTTCCATCTCATCCTGGCAACGCCAATGAAGAAGACTTCATTAACAGCAAGGTGAGCTGTGTTTGGAGTGGGGAGTCTTACACCTGTCCAAGCTGTGGTCATCTGAAAATA
Organism: Jacana jacana; assembly: GCA_013400555.1. Lineage (NCBI taxonomy): Eukaryota > Metazoa > Chordata > Aves > Charadriiformes > Jacanidae > Jacana > Jacana jacana. Next base: position 379,815 of record VZTM01008672.1, read on the forward strand.
TAAAATTTTTAAAAGGGGCTCCCAGGTGCCGCTGTGCCCTTTTTTGAGTGATACTGCAATACTTTTGAATGTCTTTTTAACTACTTTTGGAAGGGTTCAGGGCAATATCTGTACTTGCAGAAGTGCCCTCCAGGCATGCACCACAGAACAAACACAAAATACTCATTTTTTTCAAGCTCTCCATGATTACACACTCATTACTCTTCAGGATTATAAGGACTGCTTATCCAAAACCCCGCGCAGCTCCCTCCTCGCTGCCAAAAGCAGAAGGAAGCTTGTTCTCTCTACCAACAGCACAGCCTCCACGGTGCAGTGCAAAGCTGGCTTTCCAAAGTTTGCTGTTTGTTGCAGTAGAGGTGCTGTTAAGGTGCAAGACACAAGCAGACAACTTTTCTCTGTGTTAATGGAGAAGGGTTTTTTTACCCTTGTCTACTGTGAGAAAGTGCAGGTCCACTGACTTTATCTGCTGTTCCCAATGACAGCAGTGTTATGGCTCATATGACTCCATGGGGGGACTAGAAATCCCAACTAGTAAATGCTACCTCAAGAAAAGCAAACAAATCAGAGACTTCCTGGTAACTATTTCCACCCACCCCCTCCCTGTTCTCATCACACATTCGTTTTTACAACAGCAAAGCAAAAGTCAATGAGCAGAGCCTGGAGTAAAGCTTTGTTGCATTACATCATGAGAAGGCAGTAACTCTTCAGGCTTCTCTGGCTACCTTCTGGAAGTTAAATACTTGCTCTCACTTAACACTACTAGCTTGAATATAAGGTGTCAGTATTAAAGATTAGCTTGATTAACTGACACAGAAGATGTCCTAACACAGGGAGACAGGGTGGGAGAGTGACAGCAGGTGATCAAGGGCAATCCGCCCTAGTGAATGAATATTAAAGATTGATAGAGAAGCATGAGCTTGATAGGGGCAGGGGAGGAAGGAGTTTGAAGAAACACTGATTGAAGTCAAGAAGATTTCCTTTTTAACAGGAGAGAGACAGGGGAACATTAAACAAGTAATGACAAAGTAAATGGAGGAAAGCTACTGCACAGTACAGTTCATGATAATCAGGAGAGGTTATACATGTATTCACTAGCTACTTGCACTGATGAGCCCAGGGACATGGATCATGATGGCATCTGAGCATACAACAATAAAAGGAGATTTCCCAGGTGATTGTAGGCATGATCCAAAATGAACTACCTGCAGCTCTGTGGCCATGTAGTAACACAATACTTCAGTATACCAAATAAAATACCCAAGACCCTGTCCACCTCCACTCCCTGGGAAGCTGAGGGAATGCATTTAAAGAGAATAATCATGTGAAAATCAGGGCCTGTGCAGCCCTCCTTCTTAGAGACAAATAACTTCCATTGAGATCAGTGGGACCTAGTCATAAGGGGTCTGAATTGAAATCCTTAAAATAAGTAGGAGTCCATAGTCCCTCTATTTGCTTCAGCTATGCTTTGTTCTGTATTTTTTCTGACTTAAGAGAACAAGATCTCTGTTGCTTCAGGTCTGGAGAGATGTGATATTTGTATTTGTATTAGTGTAAAAAATGGCATCCTTCTTTTAGTGTAAAAAAGAAAACCAAACCTTGTGAGCTATCCTTCATAAACACTACCTTTTGGATGAGGCAGGGCTAAGACAGGCTTGTTAAGGCCATTGCTTGTCAAAGAGCGCTTCCAGTGCTTCGGCGTGAAAGCAGGCTGCCCTTGAATATGTATCCGCATCCTCTCATCTGCCCCATCCCACTGCAGCCCAGCCGGCCGTATTTAATTACCACGCAGCGCTCTGTTTCCTCCTGAAGAGAAGAGAGATTTGTTTTGCCTCTTGCCCTGGGCTTTCACGTGTTGTGCTGGGAGCTCCCATGCACCAGCCCGGCCTGGATGAGAGCTCTGCGAAGGCAGGCCAGCTGCCAGGAAAGCTGCCTCCAGCTCTGCCACGCTCACTCCGGAGCTGCCAGCCCTGAGCTTTCCAGGGGAGCAGAGCTGGTGGGGGTGGACGGAGCTGCACCACTCTGCTACCCTGCTGTAATTAACAGCCCAGCCAGCATGCAGGCTGCTGGGAAGACCTTTATTAAATCGCTGCCACTGGGGTGGCTTTCCCTACTAGTGTGTAACGCGGCTCTGCTTTAAACCCTGCTTGTTTCTGCAGCGTCGGCAGCAGCTGAGCTGCATCAGTGGCTGTTGCTGTTAGCACTGCAGGTGGAAGGGTGGGAAAGAGCCTGAAGCTGATCCAGAAGAAGGCCTGCATTGATAGCGCTTTTCCTGTCTATGTGATGTGGGAGTTGTCAGGACGCCAACAATTCTGCTCCTTGTGAACATCTTCCAGCAAAAGAGACTTCTGGTTTCGGTTCCCGTTGAAATGTTTCCACTGGTTTCTCTTGGTTCCACCTGGAAAATAAGGTTTCAGATCAGAGCCTTTGGGAAACTGATTTTCTGGGCACATTACTGATCCCTGGGGCTGTGGTTCACCAGCAGGAGCCTCTGGAAGGTTCCAATGGAATGTCATCTGCGAAAGGTGAACTTGACCTGAAAGTAGATTTCAGCTTCAAATATCAAAAGTAACCAAAATGATTTAACTTCCTGGACACACTCTGCCTTTGTGATGGTCAATAAATAGCAGTGCAGGAGGCACTATACAGAGCTTTTTACACCTTCAGAACCTGCCTCAATCCTCTACCTTCTACCTTTTAGTAGAACCATGTCCAGCTGATGCCATTCTGGCCATGGTTCAAACTGGGAATTTGTTTTTTTACCAGCAGTGCTTCACATCAGGAAGTGGGTACAGATTGACATGAATCTGACAGTGGCCTTGCACCTTCTGCAGATTCTCCAGGGCTGAGGACCCCTCATATGATGGATTAATACACACTTCACAGTTGATTTACATTACTATAACACAGAGCACCATGACCAGACTGGAGGATCTGCTCCATATACCATAAAGAGCCACGGCCCACAGTGTTTCTATTCGCAATCCACTATGTGGGACTATGTCTCATTCATAAAATCAAGCTCAAAGTATTTCTAGTTAGTATAATTACAGTTCAAATAATATTAAACCAGGTTTTACATTAGTTTAGGGCTAAAAAAAAAAAAAAAAGAGATTTAATCCAACTAGAAGAATAATGTCGTGACTTGAAGAAGGGCATCACTGATTAACTTTTAACATACAAAAATCCCTGCCAGTTTCTGCTAGGCGTTGCCACGCTTCACACAGAAATCACTGCTGCAAATCAGAAAACCAAATTACTTTCCCAGTAAGTAAGCAGAAGTAATAAGTGCTTTTCATGATGGGCAGAAAAGTCTGTTAGGACATTTCTGGTTCCAGGAATTTGCAGGCTAAAGAATTAGCAGAGACATAAAATTAAGGGACTTGGATATTATAAGAAACTCAAGTTACTTTTACCAATATGCAATGTAATGGACCCAGCAGCTGTTTACTGGAGCCTTCTTATAACTGGTATTGATTCTCTATGGGTTAAAGCTGCTTTCACTGCTCCAGTTTTATCAATTGGCTTGGAGGGTAAGTATTATTTTTGGAATGAGGAATTTGTGTTTAGATGGTCCAGGATCAGTGCAGCTACTTCGATCTTCATGTCCAGTACAGCAGGCTGGGGCTGTGCAGGATGACACGGATGTATCAAGGACCCTTCTGTGTCCTATGCTACTCCTTCTCCTTACCCAGGAAGAAGCATAAATGGAAGTATTTACACTTAAACTTTTCCCTGGAAGTGTTTAAGGTCAGGCTGGATGGGGCTTTGAGCAACCTGGTATAGCAGAAGGTTTCCCTGGCCCATGGCAGGGTGGTTGGAACTAGATGATCTTGAAGGTCCCTTCCAACCCAAACCATTCCATGATTGATTCTAAGTTAGTTGGAGTTTCTATTCTAACATGGGACACATGTGGCTGATCAAGTGAGCACCAAGCCCTTGTCCAGGAAGGCTGTATATGGTGGCACTACCTCTCACCTGCACTGAGCATAGACCAGGGTGACTACAGTATAACCTGTGGCCAGCACAGTATTTAACTTTTAGCTTTATTGTGCAGAACAAAATGATTATTAGCTGATTTGGTTTAGTGCCCTAAGAGACTTTTTGTGGGCAGAACCCAAATGGATCCCTTCACCCTGAGGGTTTACAAAGCCAGGCTCCAGTAACACCATGACAGTGACACCGTGAAGACAATGGGGTGACTCAGGTATTAACAGTTTTGGATGGGTTTATGTGTTCGCGGGGGTCTTGGCCTTCTTTACTTCCCCTTCCAACTCCCTGGATTACTGGAAGTCTGTATGCCTGGCAAGATGCTTTCCCTTACACCACTCAGTTGAGACTCCTGAGATAAGCTGCATATGTGAGCACAGTGACTTCAAGTGAGCTCCGTGCAAACATGGGGACTGGGCGGATTTACATGAAGCACTGGGATCTCTGTGCTTTGCCCAGCCCCTGTTGATGGCCTTCTTGGGAAACAGTGCTTTCCTTTAATTTCTTGCCTTTACCAGGGAAACCATTGATCTAACTGGCAGCTCAAATTTATCAGATACTGATCAGATACATGTTTGCTTAAGACAAAGGTGTTTTTAATCAATTGCACTGGGAGTTTTACCTGGAATTCAATAAACATAAGGTCTCAGAAGACAAAGATTTTCACTGAGTATTATCCTGAAGTCTAAACAGCCTTTGACTATAATTGTTTTACTAATTTGCAGTCATGTCTTTTCAGTTCACGGACAAGATTTCTAAGAAGTGTAGGTTATCAAGATCAGATTCTAGCAATGATTATGCTGCTGGTTACTTTCCTGCTTACAACATGTAGCCTTTTTTCTCTTCCTTCCTCAAAGGGATTCAGTTCTAATACAGACCCTTTTGTACTGAGACAGTAATTATTCTCTTGTCTGTTGTTCGCTTATTAATGTTGTTAATTCTCTTCAGGCATATTTTTCGCTTTTCAGTTGGTGCTTTAACACTTCATCCTGTAATTTGCTTGCTGTTTTTTCCAAGCTTATTGCAAAATAGAATATTTATGTGTTGAAGAATATAAATGTCCTGAAAGTAAAAAATGAGGCATTTTTAATAGTTTATTTGATATTTAGAGCTAATAAGCTCAAGAGACCAGAGAATGCTTTTTATTTCTTAAAATTATGCTTTAAATTTTCTTCATGGAGTTATAAGTTTTATAGAGATGTACTTGATTTTCTGGAGCTCTTCACACCATATGCATTTAAATGCAGCCAACTGTAAGTTGCACAACCAGGGCAAAGAACTTGGGATCATATCAACAGAATGGACAGTGACATCTTAGGAAACAGCAGCTGAAAGAAGATATGGGGGTCCTAAGAAACAGACAACGTAACAGGAGCTCCCAGGGCTCTGCCTTGATGATGGGCACTGTGTGTGAAACTGGCAGCTTGTGAGGAGGAAGGATTTTACCACTACATGGGGCATCAGGGCCACTATTTCTTCAATAGTACACAGCACTCCGCTGTTGGTGCTTTAAATAAGAAACGACAGGAAACAAACAGAAGTCCAGAACTGAAAAAGACCAAGATAGGGCCTGGATGAATGTTCTAAAGGCTGGAGGAAATACCTTTGAATGAGAGACTGAAAGAACTCAGTCTGCTTAGGTTAATGAAGACTGAAAAGTGCCTTGGTAAAGTACCTTCACAGAAGAGAAGCACAAATCCCAAACACTTTAACCTAGTTAAGAAGGCAGGAGAAGGAATGAGGCTGATGGAACAAGGGGAGCCAAAGATAGGCAAATCCAAACCCATGTTTTTAATGTTGCTGTAGACTGAAGAAAGATCTGAGGAGCATGAGGGATTGTTCACCTCCTGTGTCCTCAGTTTTGTCTAGGAGATAAGGTTCAGTTAAACATCAGTAATTATTTTGTGCGATAGAGGCTTATTGGGTAACAGTTCATGTCCTCTGACACACCAGGGGTTAGGCTACACAACCACAACACTTCTGGTGTTAAACTTTATGCTACTTCAAAAGAAGCACTGCTTCAAGTGGAAACGAGTCTCATAGCGTCTGATGTCTCTTTTGTAATGTCCTGTGGGCTCAAGCAGTGATGATGGGCAAGTTTTTCCTCCTTCTATTCTTTCCCTCCTTTTCCATTTATCAAATAATAGATAAGGAACAAGTTTCAAGTCATGTCTGGGAGACAGACTTGATGGTTAAGTCCACTGTGTTTTGAAATCTCTGGATAAAATGTTGAAGTACTAAAAGGATAAAAAAGTACTTCTGCCTCGGATAGAAGGCTGAAGTATTAAACATTTCATATTTGCTGTGGTATAAATCTATGTGTATTTCCAGCTGTGGTGGAACAGAAGAAAGACTGGAATATTTGCTTCCTGAATTTTTCTTCTGAATACCAACAGGTTACCAAGCACAGGGAGAAGAGGTGCCCTTACCTATCTGTATGTCAGGAAATCGTTTTCACCACAAGACTAATCATAGCAGTGGGGTTAGTGTTAGCCATCACTAAAACCTCTCTCCTTGCTGCTCTATTCTAGGTTGTTTTACAAGGTTCTTTAAAAAAAAAAAAGTTTATGTAGCCATAATCACCTGCTATAACTGCTGTGTGAGAACATTGTTTCTCAGAGAACAGTGACTATGAGAACTTTTGTTTGAAGATTGCCACACCGGAGACTTGAGGTGCTCTGGAAATGTAACTCATGCCAGATTTGCTACTGAATTATCCTTGGCTGCTTATTCTGTTCTCAAAGACTGCTCTCATTGGAGTCCCAGCTAACAGAAGAGCCAAGAGCGATGACGTTATTTTCTGTTTCACTTTGATGAGCTGGTATTGAGAGGGAATGTTCCCCAGAGAGAGGTGAAATCATGACTACAGTTCATGGGTGGACATTTATTGCTTTTGGTTTATTGCAGTAGGAGTTCCCGCCCACGCTACAATCAAGCATGCAGGAGCTGTGGCCTAGTAGGATACTGCTTGTAGAAAATGCTATTGCTCTCCAGTTCCTGGAGAAAGGCTGCTCTCATAAGAGATATCCTAAAGAAGAGTAGTCCTGTGCTACATGAAAAGAAGCATGTTCTGGAGCCATCCTTGACAGACTGCAGTTTGTGATATTTCCTACCTTTTTTAATAAAAAACATATTAAATTAAAAAAAGAATTGTGTGCACACAGTCAGTGACTTTGCTAGCGAGCCAGCTGATTTTCCTGGGCCTCACAAACACTAGTTGGTCAGATGTCCTGCATGACATCTGTTTTTTCCCTGTGCACATAGGTTTTAAACCAATTCAGGAAATTCAAAAAGCAGCATAAAAATTCTCATTGCCCTTACAGATGTGGCTTAAAGCTTTGTGGACATGTTAATAGTTAATTAAGTTTAAAAATTTCCTAAATCATCACCTTGAAGCTGGGGATATCAGTGGTGAATTGGGCTGGTAGAGACCTTGTGAGAAGTTGTATCTGATATGATAGTCTATGAACACCAGAAAAAGGTTAGATCTAGCAGATATGCACTGCAGGGTACTTAACAGTAGTTTGAAAACCTCATGCAGAGAAAAATCTCAGATTGGGCCTTTCTTGTTTGTTTAATTAGTTTAATTTCATTTGCTTCATAAAGCTTAGTGCTTATAATTTTAGTGCAGATAGCTATTGCATCAGTTTAGGTGCTTCAGTGGAGTGTTTCTTAATGGCTCAGATTTATCTCAGCAGACACGTGGAGGTGTTCACAACTTGCTGAGAAAACTGCTGGTGTCTTGTGTGTGTGTGTGCAGCCCCATTCAGTGCAACGAGGTTCATGTACTGAGCATGAACTGAAGGACAGACCGCGAGAAACATTTGGCCAAAGCCATTTCAAAGGTCCTGCTAAGGTCTTAAACATGTATTGGCAGTTAGGTGTGGAACTTGGATTTTATGATTTAGTCCCTTTTTGTTTCACAGGGGAGTGTAGAAAGGTGTTACTCATTTTTATACCTATTTTATAACATTTCAAAGTATTTAAAAGAACCACATTTGAAGTCTCCAAGACTCAAGTGTTTTGATTCATCTTTATTTTGTCTTTTTTTTTCTGGTCACATGGAACTTTTGGTCCAAAGGGGCTGTAAACACATAAATATTTTTAAAACAGGTATGAAATCTGCAGCTAAAAAACAAGTTGAGGACTGAAATGCTCTGGATGCTATTTGTAGCTCTGATGGACTGGTAGAAAGACTGGAGAGGTTACTTCTATTAATGTTTCAGCACTAGCATGACCCTAATTTCCCTGCCTGTAAAACGAGCATTTACCTAACTCACAGGCTGCTATACAAATCAAACTCAGGCCTTTGAGAAGATGAGGGATGTTTGCAAAACATGTTAAGAGTTTACAGTCAGCATCCTTTTCCCCACCCCCTCTCCATTTCGCAAAACAGGAAACACTTCAGTATCACTAATAACACCAGGTACCCGGTAGGAATCCAGTGATTTCAACTCTGAAAAGGTTTGAATAGTTCAGTGCCACTTGCTATGGGAACATAAACTGTGACTGGGAAAGGTCTGACCCATAAACAGCCACAACTGTAGCCGCTCTTCCCCTACAAAACTGCCACATTCAGTTAAATTTGCTGCATTTCATGATGAGGAGCAAAAGCAGCCCCATGGTGTGAGATGAGCCATGATGGCCAGCGGTACTTCATTGGCTTCTGTTTGCCAAATATCACTTTCAGCAAGTTGCTGCCTTCTACTATATAGAGTTTCCTGGAGATACTGGACATGTATGCAACATGCATGGAAGCAGCACGTGAGCATATTAGCAGTTAAAACCATATTACTGGTGTCTTTATTAATTTCATTTGTTTTGTTCTTTTCTCATGACAACAGCATGTTGTCCTCCCTTCAAGCGTGTACTGCTGGCAGTCTGCACAGCCAGAGATGCTGCTAACAAAAACTAAGCCACCACCCACCAAAGAGCAATCACAAACACCCTAGGACATGGTCTCAGCGAATTGCAGAACGGTGAAATTATTTCTCACTTTTTTGCTGGAATTATGCAGATTTTGTTGCACAATCAGTACTGACAAAGGTGTTACTGAGGTTTGAAGATTTTTCATAGAATCATAGAAACACAAGGTAGGAAAGGACCTACAAGATCATCTAGTCCAACCGTCCTCCAGTACTACCCACTAAGCTACTACATCATGTCTCCTAGCAACTCGTGCAGACACTTCTTGAACACCACCAGGGATGGTGACTCCCCCACCTCCCTGGGCAAGCCATTCCAGTGCCTGACCACTCTTGGGGAGAAAAAGTCTTTCCTGACACCTAATCTAAATCTCCCCTGGTGCAACTTTGGCCATTCCCTCAAGTCCTATTATTAGTTATCTGGGAGAAGAGACCGACTCCCTCCTCTTACCAACCTCCCTTCAGGAAGTTGTAGAGTGTGATGAGGTCTCCCCCGAGCCTCCTCTTCTCCAGACTAAACAATCCCAGCTCCCTCAGCCGTTCCTCACAGGACTTGTGCTCCAGACCCCTCACCAGTTTTTTTCTTTTACACAGATGCTGGGCTTTCCTTTAGGAAGGTAATACCTACTGCAGGAGTCAGCCTGGAGCACGTTAGCAGCCATGCAAAGAGGACTTGGGGATGAGAGGTCACTCAGGCCACTGCACTGCTGGGCTTGGTGGTGGCTCCTGCATAGCAGCACCTGTTTCTCAAGCTGAAGTAGTGAGGCCCATCCTGGCTTTTCTACATAGCATTTTTCTATCCTGTGAAACCTGCTAGGGCTCTTAAAATAGCAAATAGGAGCTTCTGAAAGGAAGAAAACATGAAGGAGGATAGTATTTCCACAGTTAACTAACATGAGATTACTGTTATCTGTTCCACCTCCCTCTCTCCTCCTCATCCATACCCATACACGCACAGAAAAGGAGAAAACTGAGAAAAAAACCACCAAACTACACCATTTAGACCACCAAAACCATCTGTCCCGTTACATGTGTGCATGCCAACCATTTGTATACAATAACACATTCGGAGGAAGGATATTAGGAAACGTTCAGCTCCTGGCTGTGAGTGCCTGAAAAGCACTTGTTATGCCTAGGTCTCACATAGCACATGTTTTGGGGTTTATGAACGTATCTAGCTGAGACCACGACCCTCCTGCCACGTTCTCTTAATAGCCAGCACAGAAACAAGACACAGATCGTGCCGGGGGCAGAGGGTGGGAAGAAAAAACCAGACAAATACTGATATCACATAAGTGCTTGCTGATAGTCCTGTGGCCAAAAAATGAAGGCTGAAAATATTATCTTTCGGTATGAAAAATAGCCAAGTATATCATAAAACTCACAGAAAGCTAAAAGTATTAAGGGCTTCATGTAGGAAATGCTCTACAAAATGTTGGCTGTTAGGAGCATCTCTTATAAAATTACTCTTTTAAGTAGACAGAACAACTTTAAAGACTATTTTCAACATGGACGTATGATCCCTGCTGTTTATGTGAAATGCTCAGGAGTAAGAAGACCTCATTACTGAGCCAGGATCATTTATTAGCTGTGAAGTGAAACAATTAAAGTTAAGTTTGGGCCTTATTGTAAATAAAACAGATGCACCTTTGGATTGAAAACCAGCAATATTTTCACCATTAGATTTCAGGCAACGCATTTCACATTATTTATGCTAATTTAGAGGAGAGAATTTTCGACATCCAGCTTGTGTTTTGATTGTCTATGGCAAAACCATTTTGGGGTGCTGGGAAGAATAAGCATTTCCTTTTTGCAGCACCTCAGTGCTCAGTACTTTCCCTCTGATTATGTTTCATTGCTGCAAAACAGCTTCCATGTGTGCCGGAATGAGCACCTTGCTGGAGAAGCAGGAGGTGGTCCTTTAACTAATCACTTTTTCAGAAGCCCAGTAATATCAAGGAGAAAAATATGCCAACTCCCTATGTTAGTTTCCACTAAGTATTAATCAAAAGAGCGTTCCTTCCTCAACACAGTTACCTTGGTGAGTTTGGATGGTGCTAAATGCAAAAATAGAAGTTTCATAAAAGCAAATATAGGCAAGTGAGTGTTATCTTTCTGTATATGCACTAAAATTCTGGGTAGGATTTTAAAAAAGAACAGTGATCAGTTAGGCAAAAAAAAAAATAATCTCATTGATTTCCAATGGAATTTACACCTGTAGGTCATTTAGACAGAGATTTTCAAGATGTATTTAAGTAGGTAAACATCTAACAGGATTGAGATAAACAAGGGGGTTATATTCTCAAGGGCTCTTCAGCATTGCAGTGACCAGACTTAGCATGAGAAATCTCCCTGTTTTGTCTCTTTTGCCATGTTATGATTAAGATTAAAAATATTTTTGTTGCATTCTAACGTTGGCAAAAATTTCCTCATGGAAATCTGATACTCTGGGTAAGTAAAAAGATCGACACAACTTTTCTAGATCAAATGACTCCTCTCTAGAGTTGTTTGCTGCATCACACAGTATATGATGAGCATTCCCACAATGGGATTATCCAACCTTTTTTAGCTTTTATGTCCCTAAATATTTTCAGTGTAGGAATATTAGCACTGCAAAAACGTATATCGTACAGTAAATGCAATAACTCCTTTCCTATTTTATGTTTTTAGGCTAGCCAAGTTATTCTGGCTTCAGAAAGGGTCTTATTTTCCTTCTTCTTGAGGTTAGCCACACAGTTCCCAATGTTCCTTTGACAGCCTCCCTCAGCTACACAGAGCAATTTCTCCCCCACCCAGGGGTACCTCCCCTGGGGGCTCCAGTTCTCAAGCTGAGGCTCAAACCTGGATGGAGAAGTCCAGAAAACTTATTTTACACCTTTGCTTATAAGCCTGGTGTAGGGTCCAGTGTGTAACTAAAAGGGTTAGTCTACACCTACTACTTACTGAGCCACCAGAAAAAAATACCAACAAAACACCCAATGTGTAAATGATATAATTTAAAGTTTTATTAATTATTTCCAGAATTTTTCTTCCTTTAATCTTATTTCATAATCTGGGTTATGAGTGTGAAAAAAGAAATATGTATAACATTTCAGTGGGGAAGTCTTGATAGCGACGCCACATCCATGCTTTTTATTTCAGATGGGCAATTTGGTGCAGCTTTAGGGAGAAAATAAAAAAGAGAACACTGTCAGGATACCAATAAAATTCAAGATTGAGGCATTCAAAATAGAGCATCAGGTCATGTTACCAAATCCAGAATCTGGAGTTGCACAGCTGTATCTTTTAAATGAGATTGCCACTATTAATTACTATTAAATATAGTAATAGAAAATCAGGGCAGAAAGGACCTACCTAGTCCCTCTCACTGTTTTAAGGCAGGAATAATTGTACCTACAAGCTTGTACTCATGTCAGTCCCCATCTTCCTTGCATCAAATTAAAGCCATTGCTCTTACCCACCATATTTGAAGAGAGAGTCCCTTTCTCTCTGAAATGGTCTCTATGTACTTGAAAACTGTCATCATTCCTTATCTTCCACTTCCAGATTTTTCTTTCCTTATCTAGATAATTTTAAAAAAAAATCTTTTATTTGTAGGTTATGTTCTTTACTGAGGAGAACATGTTATTCTCCTCTGGATGCTCTCCAAGTGTGCCACATTGCTCTTAAAGTATAATATCCAAAACCAGCCACAGTGCTCCAGCTGAGGCTTGATCAATGATGGGTGCAAAAAAGGATCTTTCCGTGTGTCTAGCAATCTATATTTCTGCCTGTATCTCCCACTCTTAAGAGATTTAGGGGGAGTGTTGGCAACAGCACAGTTCTGATTGATATTTCCTATACTCCTAAGACCCTTTCCTGAAAAAAATGCTACCTAACCTAACATCCTCTGTTGGGAAGAAATAATCAACTAACAAATATATTGCATCTTATTTATCTTTATTGAATCTCACTCAGCATTTTTAATCCGTTTTTTCCAGGTCTTTTAAATTCTAAATGACCCTTGTGTGAACTTGCAGTTCTCCCCACCTTAAGTCATCTAAGTTTAACTTTGTTGGAGCTGGAGACCAAACGGATCAGCATTAAAAAAGCCAAAATGTCCCTGATGCTTCATTCCAGCTACAAGCCCTGTTTCAGTATCAGAGGAAGTACAGTGGCCTGACTTTTCCATGAGGAACCAGCACAGTTTGTTACTTATTTCTTTGTGACTCCCCCCACTACTTACCAGTCTTTTTATGAGTGCTTTTTCTAGGAACCAGCATCAGGCTGGGCAATTTACAGCTCCCACAATCCTCTGCTTTTTCTTCCTTGAGACACCTATCCCCTTTCCAGAACTTTACCCACCTTCAGAAATATTCATAGTGTTCTAACACAACTTTAGTCAGTTCTTAAGTATCCTAGGCCCAGCTGACTTCAAAGGACCTAACTAAGGTTAAAAGCACTTAGCTCTCCTTACCCTTGGAGGAGATCAGTACTTCAACTAATAACTACTTTTGCAACACAGGTTGAAGTTATGCAAAACTCTACGCTATGCACTAATCATGATATTTGGTGTTTGACTTTTGTAAGCACACATCATACTTCCAAGAAGTTCATAAAAATACTAGCGAGACTCTATGCTTTCATGTTTTACATTATTCAGCAATTTATTTGTGAGTGAAAGGCAAAACATAGGATTGCTCAACAGCATTCCTCAATTTTTATCAGACCTTCCTAGCAAGAATTAAGCTCCAGAATTGGCTGAACACTATTCTTAAAGTAGAAACCTAGTTGTTTACTGCCAAATCTATAGGCTATTGACGAGAGCAAAAAGATTTGTTACTCCTCAGTTTGCCCTCCCCCATATTTATCGATCAGTCTCTAACAGCTGTATTATGGCTTACATTTCTTGCTTTGTGAAACGGCTTATGTCTGCAGCAATTCTATCAATGCCTTTCATTCAAGTGATGAGAGAAAGGAAACAGGGGGTGCTAGCAAGAGTCAAGGACAACATCAAAACTCAGTCTTAATTTAAGGGTGCAATCTCTAAAAAGCTCTGCTTTACCCATTTATTAGGTTAGAGACGAACTTTGCACAAGCTTCTGATGGCTGACACTAGTGCCTTGCTAGGTGATTGCTCGAGTACCTCCCTGCAGGTGACCTCATCACTAGCGACTATAGAGCCTTCTTTGGTTTGAGTCTGATGAAGTTGCAGCTATCGGATGCTCCAGATCCAGGGAACGGACAGAGCAGAGACAAGAGGAAAACGTGAGTATTAAGCAGTGCCATCTAGTGTAGTGCAGGCTCTCATTCACCGGGAAGGGAGCCGGCCTCCAGGCATTGTTTAGCCTTTAACTGGAAGGGAACCACAGGACTAAACCCATACACACCACAGAAGGGTTTTGATGGCAAATATAAGTAAGAGATGCCAGAATGGGTTTGTGCCTTTTAAGTTCTGCCGATTTGCACCCTGGATACCCAGATTTATTTTTCTTTTTGGATCTTTGCCTGGGCTACAGAGCAGGGGAGCGTGTCTGCGTAAGCCTCTCTGTAGATTTGAGCATTCACACTGCCGGATTAAGAGACCCGTTTGAGCACTGCAATGACAGATGGCAAGAACTTGGTTGGAGGGAGCTACCAAACCAATTTGTGTACAGCACCTGGTACTGCGAGGCTTTAAGGAAAGCTCTAGCAAGATGTGAAGCCCATGATGGTACAGATCCTTTCACTGGTGAATTAGAACTCTTACAGCAGAAGAGGCTGACACATTCCCTAGTTTTAGGCATTGCCCATCCTATACAGAGCTCTGCATTGCATGGTGGTAAACTCCCCACATTCCTCTCTAGAGCTTGCAACGTAGCTTAAGGAAAAAAATATAGATAAAAACCTCTGTGAAATCACATCACTTCCTGTTAAAGGATAATGGACATAGATCATAATCAGTTCTCTCCCATCAGTCAACGAGGATCACTGCAGTAAAATAACCTTTCATCAGCTGAACATTTTCCACACGGCAATCACCTCCTCTGTCCTCCTCTTCCCTCAAGCAGGTACAGGCAACGCTTTCTGAGATTCTTCCTAAAGGGACTAAATCAGTCACAAACCTAACTCAGAGCCAGGTAAAACAGATCTTGCCACCTGACTCCTTCCAGCTCTCTACTATCACCTAGATAGCAGGGAGATTGCCCAGTTTTGCATAACAGAGATATCCTTAAGACCCAGTCTCTTTAGCTCTTGCAGGCTCCCTCCTTTAAGTAAGCTGCTTGTTAGCCTTATCTCATCAGTTGGCAGACAGCTGATTAGTTACAGGTAGAGGCTAAACTTGTCATCTGAAAACCCTGTCCCTCGTGTGACCCGACGAATATATATTTTTTTAAAATGTGTGGAAAATGCCCGGCTTCCTGAGCACCTACTTTGAGAGTTACAGGTTACTAAGAAACCAGATGAAATTCTGTGACCTGTGTTACATGGAACAATGGAATAGATGAGAAAGTGCCTTCTTCCTTCTTAAAAACTATGAATGTATTTTGGTTTGAGCAGTGCGAGAAATGCTTCAACTTGTGTCTGAGTTATAAAACTATGTGACAACATTGTCATAAAGAAACCTTCTCTTTAAAGGAAGCAATTTCTTTGAAAATGTTTATCTATAGAAGCAGGCAAATTAAAGCTTTTGAAGTTTTTAATTCTTGGTTTGGGCTTCTAATCACCTCTGCAGATAAGTATAACTGTATGTCTATTGTTATTCACATAACAAATATTTGGAAGCATGCTAAACAGCAGAAAAAAGTGGGAGTGTGGGACAAGGAGACAGGAAGGGCGAAGCGTGCGATGTCTGGGTGCTCCCTACCTGCTGCTTCAGCCCCGGCCCCACCTCTACCCCTGAGAAGCAGGAAACCACAGGAGAGATTTCTTCTTGCCCCTCTGCTCTTCTGCTCCGCTATCCTCTACCTTTGCAGATTTGCCTGGTCTCCAGGGGGCCTGATCTTCGGGTAGGAAAATGCTCCCTTAGCAGTTCCCTGGCCTTCGGAGGAGTGACGGTGCATCCGTGCCTCTCTGCCTCATCCTGCTGGGAAGCTGCAGGGGAGGAAGAGGCCATGCGACTCTCCAGGTCCAGGCTCATTACACCTCCCTCCAGCTGAGGATCCCCTGTCACAAACTTTGTGATGAGGAAACAGAGTCAATTATCCCACTGTGAGCTCTTAGCAGCTACTGCTTGGAGCAGGTACCTTCAGCCATCCTGATATCTCAGGGTCTGCCTGGTAGACATGCCCTTGGATTTGGCCCTGTGTATAAACTCAAGATGCAAGCTAAATGCGGGGGTGATTTTTGCATTTTATCACCATCTAATTCCAAAATGCTTTTTCAGAGCCTGTGTGAGTAGCCAGGCATCACATTCCCCCGAGAAATTTTGCTGTACAATAAGTGATTTTTACCCATATTTGCTAGCGGCAATCTGGTTCCCAAAGCAGGTACAATAGTGGGGGTGGAGGTCTCAGAGTAGGCAAATCCCTTACGCCCAGTACGTCTCTCACATGGTACCAATAAACCTAAAGTGTAGGTTTGTCTAGCAACAGTGATTCACATTAGAAACCAGAGCAAGTTTTTGGGGTGGAGGGAGTTGATTGCAAAATTCCCCTATAAAAAAACCTGGTTTGAAAAGTTAATGGTGAAGTGGTTAAGTAAACGCAGTGCCAGAGTCCAGCCTGGCAGGGATCTGTGTGCACTGCCCTGCATTGACTATTTTATTTCCACTAACTAAAGGGTTCTGAGTGAGTGTATCTCGTACATCCAGACTGCACTCACTACATTGCACGTCCTTCTCAAAGGGATGTTTGTTCCTTCCTATTAGCAAAATTTCTGGGTAAATATGTACTGATCACAATCAATAAAATTCAGCTGAAGAAATTAAAAAAAAAATAAAAAATCAAGTCATTGTGGATGTCCTGAGCAAAATTGCACAGAATGTCATGTCAAAAGCAGGAACTGCCTCAATAGCACCCTGATCTGGGCTCACTCTCTAACCACCTAATTGACCCAATATTGCAAGTAGGTGAGGTTCTGAGTGCTTTTTCATTCTTCCAAAGTTGCTGTTACTTGTTAAATTGCACTGCAGATAGCAGCAATTTTCCCTCCTTCTCCCTCATCCTCCCAAAATCTCTAATGCTTTACAATGCATTGCCACTTATTGCTCATTTTGCCACTGGAACACTCGCGTTGAGCTGACTGACTAATCTCTGCTGTTAATGCAGACCGGTGGTAGTCAGATCACTCATACCTGAATCATTCCTAGCCTGTGCAAGCTGAGTCTCATTCAGGTATTTAATATGCTGGTCCAAGTGTAGCTCTACATTACAGTCATTTAGTAAATGAGTGACTGTTTTGGTCTTCAGAAAGGAAGGTGGGAGAGAGGAGTATTTTTGTTTTCTGTCATTGCGTTGCTGCCACCCAAATTGTACAGGAAAAAAAAAGTGATACCCAGTGTCTACCTCCTTTCTTCTGTTACTTCTTGTTTGGTTAAAATTAAGGGTTCTTTTAAAAATTATCTTCATTACATCTCGATATAAATGTAAGAAAAGCAATTATGAGTTGTTCTTTCTTCAGAAAGAGGTGGTGCATGACTACAGCAAATAGATTCAGCTTGATTGTGGATAAAATTCATGAAAGGTTATCTTCTGTGAAGTAGCTGGCATCAATAGTTTAACCTGTGGATTCTTTTAACTATTTTTTTTTACCGCTATTTCCACACATTTGATTTTCTGGACCTAATGTGGAGGGAGAGGACATACTCTTTATAAGGAAACTTGTCATATTATTTTGTTTAATAAAAAAAAAAAAGAAAAAAAGAAAACACAGTGAGAAAATCTAACAATTGTTTTTCTCAACTTTGCTTTAAAGTGGCTGTTTGAATGTGTCTGATCATTGCTTTTGGTTTTTTTTCTCAGTTCACATATTCTCTGCTGTATGTAAATCAATTCTATTAACAATAGTCTTTATGCTGAAAGAGCCGTAGCACTGTAGCCATGGCAGTTCAAAGACACAAAGTTTGCAAGAAGTAACCAACCTCTTTGATTAGAACAACTGTTATATTCATTTTTTCCAGCTGTAATAAAAGATGCTCCCTCCCCTATCTTGAGTCTTTTATACAGCTATGTATGTTGTAATGGCTTCAGATGAACTACACAGAACTGCCCAGAGCTACACTTTGAAGTAATGTTTATTTACAGTTCTCTATATAGTTGGTCTCCATGACTTACCATCAAAATAGCAAAAGGGTTCTCCTTTTCCTTGTGAGCAGTAATTTTCTAGGTCAAGTAACATTTGCATTGAGCACTGCTCAGATAGACACTCTGCTGGATATAGACAGTTTGATGCAGGGGCTGGGAGGGCTTTGGAGAAGTATTGAAACAAAAAATTCTCTGTGTATATTAAAGTTGATTTCTTCTTCTTCTTTCCTACACCTCAGTGAAAGGTCCAATGATGTCTTATTCCACATTTATGTCTTCATAACAAAATACATGGAGAATTATTAATTTATATTTTGGATACTTTCAGTGTGGCAAATGTGATATCATTTTCTCTCATCCAGTGGAATTCACTGAAATCCAAGTCAAGATGTCTGCTGGCTACAGCAGAGGCAGGACCTTGGTCTTTAAGTTGGGTCTGGGGTGTAATTTACAAAAGAGCCTGGAAAGTATCCTGGGCTGCATCAAAAGAAATGTGGCCAGCGGGCTGAGAGAGGTGATTCTACCCCTCTACTCTGCTCTGGTGAGACCCCACCTGGAGCACTGCATCCAGTTCTGGAGTCTCAGCACAGGAAAGACATGGACTTGTTAGAGCAGGTCTCGAGAAGGGCCGTGAAGATGATCGGAGGACTGGAGCATCACTCCTATGAGGACAGGCTGAGTTGGGGTTGTTCAGCTTGGAGAACAAAAGGCTGTGGGGAGACCTTAGAGTGGCCTTTCAGTACCTAAAGGGGGCTTTTATGAAAGATGGGGACAAACAGTTTAACGGCCTACTGCAACAGGACAATGGGTAATGGTTTTAAACTAAACCAGGGTAAATTTAGAATAAGGTAAGGAAGAAATCTTTTACACTGTGGGGGTGAAACACTGGCACAGGTTGCCCAGAGAGGTGGTAGATGCCCCACCCCAGTAAACATTCAAGGTCAGGTTGGATGGGGCTCTGAGCAACCTGATCTAGTTGAAGATGTCCCTGCTCATAGATGGGGGGTTGGACTAGGTGACCTTCAAAAGTCCCTTCCAACCCAAACCATTCTGTGATTCTATGAAGAACATTTCAGATTCCACTGAGACAGACAAGCAGTGCACTCCCATGGTAAACTATAACCCATGGGCCTTTTGGAAATGGCTGCCATCACTAAGATGTCAGCTCCTCAAGTACTGCAGGAACAGTGGGGGGAAATGCAATGCTCTGTGCTGGAAGTACTCAGGCTAGATGATGATCAGAGTTTCCTCAGCCTTAAAATCTTTGAGTCCATATGTCCCACCTGAACAGCAATCATTTAGCTTACATTACAGTCCTTCACTGCACATTTCCCAAGCAAATGTAAATAAAGGGAAAAATGTTTGAATCATACTTGCTAGGTACAGTAGGAGACTATAGGACACAGGCAGCTATGCATTTGATGCAAGTCTATAGATTAAAAAGGAGGAAAGACCATTTGTGATCACCTGTATTGCACAGGTTACAGGACTTTTGAGAAAACCAATCAGTTTCAACTTTAAAATGTCTAGTGATGGAGAATCCATTACAATCCTTGGTAAATTGTTCTAATAATTAATTACTTTCCATGTTAAAATGTGTCTAGTTTCAGATTTCACTGGTTCTTGTCAGACTTTTTTTTTCACCTGACTGAAACATCATATATTATCAAATTTCTACTCTTCTATTCAATTTCTACAGGGAGATGGGAAATTTATAAATTACAACCAACTCTCCCCTTAACCTTGTCTTTCATTAAGCTGAATAGATTGATCTATTTAAGCCTTTCCTTGAAAGACATCCCTTCCCCACTCTTAGCCCTTCTCTGAACCCCTCTCTGTTGGCCACCAGCCCCTGATGGTGGACCCCAGAAGCAAACACTACTTCAGTTACCACTGGACCTCTGCTGATACAGCGCCAATGCAGCTTTACTTTGAGTAATCCTGCAGCAAATCCAGGGCATCGACCCTTTGATTCCTATCCCCAGATTGAAAATTTATGTTTAGCAGATTATTCACCATTACTTCTGATTTTTAATTTTTTTTTAACTTTTTTTTTGTTTTGTTTTGTTTTTTTTTGTATCAGAGAGCAGGTGGAGAAACACCACTGCTGAACAGCAGTCCTTCCTGAAACAAAACGGGCATTTTTGCTGCTTCGTGCTTAATCTCTGCCTCTCTTTCCATATCCATGTATGAAAGGGGTGTCTGGGCAGAGTGGTCATGGTGATGTCTGGCTCCATCTGTTGTAGGACTTTGTGGGTTTTGACCTGAGTGCCATGAACACAAGATTACAGAAACACCCAGCACACTGAGGTCTAAATAAACCTGCTTCTAACAGCATAAAAACCCCAAGGTCTTGGTATAGATAAGTGCCGTGATTCTGGCAGGTCTCCAGAGGCAGCACAGAGGAGCCATCCTGGGCTCATACCTCGTTTAATTCCTGAGTGCTGTCATCTTTCACACTTAGTGCCTCCTTGCCGTGCTGCCTGTGGTAGGGCATGGCTTGTTGAAAATCAGAGCACCACAACTGTTTCCATGCTGTTGCAAGCTATTGTAGACTTTTGTCTCTTTCTGTAGGTGTCCAGAGTGACATAAGGAGTTGGGAGAGCCCTGGAGCATAGGGGGAATATGGAATAGGTGTTTTGCAGACCCTCCTTGACTAAATGTTACAAGGGGTGGAACCTGCAGGCAGGTCTTCTCCAGGCCTCTAGTCTTACACTGGGAGACCTGCGGGACACAATGACAACTCTTTCCAGTTGCCTATCCTGTGCATTTTCTACCTATAATGCCTTGAAATTCTCTACCTAATTGACTTATAGCAATGTCCCACTGCCCTACAGGTGGGAGGGATCATCCTAGGTCAGGGGTCCTCTCCTCACTCCTGAAGGGTGAGGGATAACCCAGTCAGGCAGAGCACACAGAAAGTAGTAGACCCGCAAACCAACCAACCCAAATGATCAGGAGAACCCTCCAAACTCAACCCAACTCAACACAAACCTGCCTCTTGGGTCTGAACCAATTCTACTTGCTGTAATTTAATGGATATCCACAGCCCACTTCTATTTCTAAAACCACAGTTGTTCTGAGAATTATTTAGTTAATCAATTAGGTTGTTTTTTTCAGTTTTAAAATTAACTTTTTTTTTTTTTCTGTTGCTATTGTTTGTAATGAGGTTATACTGAGTAAAATTTGTTCAGTAGTTTAACAGGAACAGAGACCAGTATAAGGAGTGTGCAATAGATAAGATGCATTTGGTGAGTGGGAAAAAGTCACATGAGGGCAGATACTATAATTTATACTGTTGTGCTGCTTAAAGTTGATGCTAACGGCAGTGACTCAGTGTTTTCTGATGACAACTTTATTCAGGACATTGAAACAATACATAAATGTTACCAAGTCAAAAACTACCAGTACTGACAGTTTCTGAAAGGGCACTTTAAAAATTATGTTCTGGGGCCCTATATATAAAACTGAAAAATGTGCAGAGTGTTTTCATGTACAGAGCGTGGCTAGCTTATAGTAAAACTACAGTGGCACAGATCTGGGGAGTACTTTGAGCAAATTTCACCTGCAAAGCAAAATCAATTAGGTTAAGGAGCTGACACCCATAAAATAGTGAAAGAAGTAGCATCTGCAATGAGAGGTGACACTCATTTCTTCTGTTTCGGTCTTTAGCTAGAAAACTCTAATGTTGTGAAGTGGCAGGAGGACTCCATGCTGCTGATGCAAAACAGAAACTTGGATTTTCCTTTTACATCAGATGCAAACTTAAAATTTGGATAGTACTTTATATCAGGGAGGGATTAATGTTGTAATTTTGCAAATAGTTCAGATTGAGCGATTGTCTTCTTTTTTTCTTCCTCCACAGATTTCTCTGTTTTAAGGAGGACAGTGACAGCTGGTTAACAACCCTCCACTATTGGCTTTGTCTAGTAGTGCCTGACATGATGGTAGTAGAGCTGTATCTGGAACTTTCTGGAAAAACTTCCAATTATCACATCTTCCTCCATGGCAATAGAGTTGAGAACACTAACAGAGATAGGCTGCTAGCATTTTCCACACTGCTTTATTAATTCCAGCTTGGTTTAGAAAACACACTGGGTGATATTCCAGTAGCTGGTTCAGAGCTGGTGTTGCTTTAACTGAGAAAGATGGATTACCTGTAAAAAGAACAAAGAATCCTACACACACTCACACACACACACAGAAAATTAAAATTCCGTGTGCGTTTGTTCTCCTTTAGGATAAAAGCAAGCAAAGTTGAATGTAAGGCATCATTATAACATTAAAAACCATTTGATGCCCAAGTACAAAACTCAACACATTTGAAACATGCCTCTTCTTTCCACTGTATGTCATGTATTTGCTCCCTTTTCTTTTCTTTATTACTAAGGAAATGAGGACATTTGCATGAAAACAAGAGTTTAGCTTCTTAAGTTTGTCTATTCCTGCTTCTGTTTTCCTGCTCTGAAGGGATTGGAGCCTTCTGCAGAGGGTACCATAATTGCTTCCAATCCAACGAGCTGTGATGAATAAGAAGCAGGAACTTTTAAACAAAGACCCTGTTTTCATGCAGATATTCTCACTAATAAAGCATAGGGTTAAAGAAATATGTGAAGTTATGTTTTGCAGAACTGCTACTTAAAGCAAAGCAGCTTTGTAGAATGAAGGCGAGTCTGAATTGTACTTAACTCCAGTAAGGGAAAGTGAGTTTGTGTATTTTCCATAAGAGATTCCAAATATCTCCAGACAAGATTGTTAAAAGGCCAAGATGGGAACCGTATTGGGAAGTGGTTGAAACACCAATCCTGGAGGTATTAAAAGATGGGTTGACATAGAGCTTAGTGACATGGTTTAGTGATTGTCTTTACCAGACTTAGGTTGATGGAGCTAGATGATCTTAAATGTCCCTCCCCACATAGACAATTCTATGGAATATATCCCAATATTATTCTCATCAGCATGATCAATATCACTCTATGTGATCCTAACTGGAATTATAGCACCATTCTCTCATTTCTTTATAAACCCAGAAACACAGCCTCTTTTCCCCAAAGATTTAGCAATCTAGTATGTTCTTATAATCCATTTCTGACTCATTGCCTTGGTCTGCCCCCTCTTAGCTTTCCAAAATCAGCAGTAACTGACCAAAACCTACTGAAAAAAGTAAAAAAGTAAAGAATATTGTAATTGGAAACAGCAGAGAATTTGTAGGAAATGCTTATATTCAACAATAATGAATAGTTTAGACTTTGCTTCAAGATAGATCACTCAGTAGATAAATCAAAAACCAGGAGACATTCGTTTGCTTGCAGGTTTCACACATTAATGCCACCAGGTATCCACCTGTCTGGTTTTTGATCTTCTAAGCAGCAAAAGCCTTGGAGTTATTATAAGGAACAACTTTCTAAAGTGATCCTTTGCCAGTTAATATTAGCAGGTGGAAGGGTGACTATTTTCTCCTCACAGCTGAGTCCCACCACACTGAGGTGACTGATTATCTAACCACTCGGGGGATTTTGTCACTCACCCGAGACCAAAGGAAGAGAGCACAGACGAGCCCACGGGGTGCATGAGCACTGGCCTCCATTTCCACAGTGTTCGTCCGTGCTGCCATCACTGGGCTATAAAGAACAATAATAGACTTCCACTGAAATTCTCTGCAGACAAAAGGAAAAGTGCTAGCAGATAGGCAGTTCAAAGTAAGTCATTCAGAGCTGTGGCTTCTTTACTCTTCAACGCATCTTAGTTCAGCAAGGAAGATTTCCAGGCTGCACAGAAAGTGGGCTTGCCATTGCATGTGGCAAGTTAGAAGTGTCAAAATCATTTTTTCTAACTATGCCAGTGAACAAAAAAACAAGAGGCAGAAAATTCTTACCCTCAAAGGCTACCCTTAACCATACAGTAACTCCATATCAAGAACCATGCTGAAATGTTATGGTGCATGGTTTCTAAACACTCCTCTTTGGCAGAAGTTAGAAGGCAGGTTTCAGCCAAAAGCCTTCTCTTCTTTTCAGCAAGTTTTGAGAACTTGAAAGTATCTTCTCAGCCTTTTCTATGGACTCAGTACTACATCACTGCAATGCTGTAATTTCATCTAGAAACACTGGCAACTTTAATGAGAGACATCAGGCCCCATTCTGCCTGAGTCTTCACTTTCTATTGCCAGTGGACTTGTTAGAGCTGATAATTCCAAAAATACAATATTTATAACTTATTCATGATTTATTTTAAACCTCTTTCACAGTCTGATGCACGTGGGGCAATTTAAATCGCCAAAACTCTGTTTTGCAACTAACACTTCATTACAGGGAATGGAAAAGTTCACACATCTGTTGGTGCTGTATTGTTTCAGGCTGGCTGCAGAGCAAACAATCCAGCAGGGCACAGATTTGCCATAGGAAGGCTCTCTCCAGACCAGAGGAGAGACATTTTTCTGACAAAGGCAAGCGTGTTCCACAATGTGGAACGCAGAAGAGCCTGAGTCCGTGGCATCAAAGGACCGACACAGCCCCTCTCCCCACAGTTGCTTAAGGGGGTTTCTTTAAGTTCAGCTGAGCAATGGGATGTTGCTAGAAGTCTTGACAGATGGAGGGTCTGAGCAAGCCCCTTTCATTGCACAGAGATTCCGGCCTGTGTTGTTAAACCCTGTTAATCCTGATACCAAAAAAACCCACCCGGAATGATGAACCTAACCTCACCCAATTGGAAAACTACTCTAACTCCAATCTTATGGTACTGATTTCAGAGCCTCCAATGACTTAAAAACTGGAGATTAAAAATCTTCATTCTAAACTCAGGATATAAATTCCGCTGAAAATTACTATAGCTATGCGTAGAAGGACACATGAAATGAGCATAGGTTATGCAGATATACCCTACAATGTACATTTATATAAAAGTCAAGTCATGCACCATGTAATTTGCTATATTTAGATCACAAATCCTTCTTGGTAAAGCATCATGTTTATGTCCTGTGCTGATCCATTGCCTAGCATGGTGGGGTTCCAGAACACTCCAAGGACTTCTGGCCAAGCAATTAATGGAAGCAGTAATAAAACCTCCATAACTTTCACCAAAGCAAAGAAAAAATCCTAACTGTAAAACAAAGACACAAAGAAACAAATCCAGCTGAGTTAAATATTATGCTGGTTTCTGCTCTCCATCCTCACTCCACACCACAGTCGGTTTTAATCTGCTTTTATTTGTTCTCTCTCCTGTCATTAAACAGTATAGAAAAAATAATTATTATTTCTGTTTTTTTTTTAAAGGCATGGTCCAAACTCAACTGACTTTAGGAATTTGTCTCTGCTGAGAAGGCATATGGCTTTTCACGTCATCCAAAGCGGTACCCCTGGATATGAAATAATCTTCTGATATACTAAAGCACTCCTGCTTACTTCAAGTATTTCACTCATCTGTACTCTGTCTGGATCACCACTACGTCACGTCTTCCTTTCCCCCCCTTGCTTTGTGAGCTTACTTTGGATTCAGGCAGAGCACCGTATCAGTGTGATATGGAAGTTACCGAGACCCTCAGCAGGAGGTGGGTTTGAGAACAATTATCTGACAGAATTGTTTAGCAGTGCAGCCCAATCTGTGTGATGACCTTTTTTTCTAAATGTAGATATAACGGCGCATTAAAGTAATGTTACATCCCATAAAACCTGCTGGGTGAGGGTTCAGCGAGGTTCCCCTTGTTTGCCTTCCGCACAGCGGTTCCTTTGTTACTGCCTCTCTTCCAGATCCTGTGATGGATGGGAGTCCCTCGCTCCTCCAACACTAAAACGGGGCTGCCAAGATAATTTACGGGCCCTGTGGCCAACAAAAAGTCTCATGCCTCCTTGGGTTATCTCTAAGTCCTACTTTTCTCCGCCCATTGTGCCGGCTTGTCCTCTCCAATTTTACAGATGCCAGGAAAGGTTTTGGCAACACAAACATCCTTCAGCGTGCTCCTTTTAAACAACAGTCTTCTCCAGGCTTCAGCTGTGTCTGTGGCGGTGTTTCTAGACAGAGAGCAGAAAAGCAGAGTGTAAACACGGGACAGGGGGGAGAGAGGAGATGAGCGGAACAGTGACAGTGCTCCCAAGTCGGGTCAGGGGGGGAGTTTGGAGGCCATGCTGAGGTTGTGCAAGTGTGGGATCAGCCCAGTGGACCGGTGTGGTCTGGCTGGGGCGTGCAAGGAAGGGCTTCTCCAAGTAGTCTTAGCACCTTCCCTTTTTGCACTAGAAATCCAGGCTCAGGATCAGCAGTTTTGATGGTGCCACAGTCCCATCATGGCAGCCTTTTCCTTTGTGGTGCAAGGTGGTGAAAGCGGAGGGTGCTCATCACCACCCAAGCCTGACTTGGAAAAATCCACACCTGCCTTTGCACTGTGTCCTTCCTGGCTCCAAGTGAGTGGAAACCAAGGCACCAGCAAGGTTTCTGCAGAGGACACTGAGATAAAGCTGGAATATATGGATGTGGATGTGGATGTGGATGTGGACGTGGATGTGGATGTGGAGGTGGAGGTGGATGTGGAGGTGGATGAAAAGCTGGATGTGAACCGGCAATGTGGGCTCACAGCCCAGAAAGCCAACCATATCCTGGCCTACATCAAAAGGTGTGTAGCCGGCAGCTCGAGAGAGGTGATTCTACCCCTCTACTCTGCTCTGGTGAGACCCCACCTGGAGCACTGCATCCAGTTCTGGAGTCTCAGCACAGGAAAGACATGGACTTGTTGGAGCAGGTCTAGAGAAGGACCATGAAGATGATCAGAGGACTGTAGCACCTCTCCTACGAGCACAGGCTGAGAGAGTTGGGGTTGTTCAGCTTGGAGAACAGAAGGCTGTGGGGAGACCTTACAGTGGCCTTTTGGTACCTAAAAGGCGTGTACAGAAAAGATGGGGACAAACCTCTTTGGCTCTTAGCAGGGACAGCTGCAACAGGATGAGGGGTAATGGTTTTAAATTAAAACAGGGTATTTTTAGAGTAGAGAGAAATTTTTTACAACGAGGGTGATGAAACACTGGCACAGATTGCCCAGAAAGGTAGTTGCCCCATCCCTGACACATTCAAGGTCAGGTTGGACCATGCCCGGAGCAACCTGATCTAGTTGAAAACCCTGCTCATAGCTGGGGGGGGTTGGACTAGATGACCTTTAAAGGTCCCTTCCAACCCAAACCATTCTGGGGTTCTAGGAATCCCACAAGCCCCTTCATTTCAGCGCTGACAAGGGTTTCGTCTGATGTCGGCCTCCCCTTCCACCCAACAGCCGCACCGACCGCAAGCGCTGAACCGTGAGGCTCCCGCCCACGGGGAGGAACCCCGGCAAGGAGCCTGGGCCGCAGCCCGGGCTGTGATGCCGCCGCTCCGCGGAGCCGGCTTGCGCGGAGGGTCCCAGAGGCGACAAGAGCTGTGGGATGCGCTGGGGGAGGGTTAAGCCCCGGGGAGCGCGGACCGCCGCGGAAGGGCTTCGCCCTCGGTTGCCACGGGAAAGCCCGGCCTGGCGGCGCCCACGTGTCCCCGCG